>CM071931.1:50242161-50424320 GCA_016081115.2 Rehmannia glutinosa | reverse complement strand
GAGGATGTTTCCAGGGAGTTCATCTCTCCTTTGATGATGCCAAAAAGGGAAGAGGAATACTGTGAAAGATGGAAAAGGAATTAGTGTGGATGAGAAGAAAAGAAGGAAATAGGCTGAAGAACGAAGAAGGAGAAGGGAAAGGTTTGTTGAGAGGGTAGAAGGATGCTGACCCAATGTTTCTTGAAATCCCTCAACTAGGCCATGCCAGAGCAAAAAACTTCGTAGAACACTGTTGTGCGTATGGGGATGAAGGAGGTTGAAAGGAAGATGGATGCCCGTGTTCTAGATGTGTTGAAACAATTCGAAGGCATTCCGGCAGGAAAAGACACCGATGCCATTCCAGATGACGGAAACGAGCCAAGATCCATTGAAGAGTTTAAAACGCTCGAGTCCGAGGGATACTTCAAAAACATGTCCATAGCCCAAGCCTGGGACTTGTACTGGGAAAAGGGACTGAAGCTGTGCGAAGAAGTTGACAGGCAGCAGACGACTAGCAGTCACTTTGCTGGTAAGAAGAAGACTCCGGTACAATATACGCCCAGAGGAGGAGGAAGAAGTGGTGGAGGTAGAGGCTTCATACCTAGACCTCTACCCAAAAATATTGAATATGTAGATCCAGGCAAGAAGGGAAGGATCTATTGGGCTGGATATGATACTATAGCCAATCTGGAAGTGGAGAGAAAAAATGCTGAATATGTAAAGATGATTGAAGAAGAAAACAAAAGGCAAGATCAGCTGTGGCAAGAAAGACAAGAAAGAAAAAGAAGTGATGAAGTCGCGAAGAGAGCTACGAAAAAAAAAACAAGTAGAAAGAAGAGAAAGAGAGCAGGACGGCAGAGTCAAGAAGAAAAAGGAGGCGGCGAAGCGATGAAGTGTTGTTGCCAACCCTTCATGTATTTTACTTTTGTAAATACATATGTATGTAAGTCTTCCACATTTAATGGAAAATCTATATTTTGCGTAGATAAGTATGCTATGATTGCTATGATACACATTATAAACAAGCGTAGCAAAGGACAAGAATGTTATGATCAATAAAAAGATTGATTCTCGCATACATTCTTTATTCTTTGCATTATTGTATGTATCTTTGCTATTTACATTTTGTATGTATGTTTTAAGTTTTGGCATCATCAAAAAGGGAAATTGTTGGGAAATTTATTGTTTAGATTTTGGTGAATGCCATGTAAAAACTTAGGGACTAGAAAGTTGGCACTCCATTTTCATTGTAATTTGTATTGTAATAGATAGGGTTGTATGAGTTGAGTCAAGTCACCATGCCTGGATATGCAAGAAGTCAATCAAGACTAGGATGAAGACTCCATCGTGAAGCGGTGAACAGTGTGGCAAGAAGAGATGTCAAGGACTCGACTGATGAAGAGTATCACCGAGATACACTGTATGAAGAGTCGGTCAAGTCACCAAGAAGCAAGTCTCAAGTTAAAGTGATGAGATGAGTCATCCATTGATTGAAGCAACCTAAAGTCAAATTGGGAATAAAATGATTAAAAGTCAAGACAATCAACGAGATCCGTTGATAAAAGTCAAGAATGTTACCGAGAATAGTAACCTGCTAAAAGTTGTCGAGATAAAGCATATGTTCGGTTGGCTGTGCAAAAGGAACAAACCAATAGGAAGCGCCGCACTGTGTCGTAAACATCGCAATCTTTGCAAGACATTAAATACGAGGAAATGTCAACATCAAGGGATCGCAACAAGACAAGCCAACAAACACAAGTGACTTTTGAAAATCGGCTATCTCTTCAACGGGCGATTTTTTGAAAGTTCACTATAAAAAAGGTCGAGAATCTCATTGAGAGAAGGTTACCCGAACCACGAACAATCAAGCAATTATTCAAACCGAACTGCAAAATATTCTCAAGTATATTCAAGCAAATCCTCAAGCAAAACTCAAGGAAATCAATCCAACACTAAATTGTGAAGGAAAGACAACTTCAAACCTGTTGAAGATGAAACTTTTGAAGAATCAAAAGGGGTTTACATTCCAAGGAGGATTGTAGAAAGGTTCAAGGTCGAACCGGGTCTCAAGTTATTGGAGGGCTTCATGATCAAATCCAAGAAGCTTGAGCAAGTAAGGCTGAAGTAACAATGCTGTAGCCCGAAGTTAAGCGAGCCGGACGAGAAGCGGTGTGTGACTAATGCATCTCCGTGACTGAAGTCCCAAAGGAGCAAGTCACCAGTGATCAAGACTTGTATCCGAACGATAACCACTTTGTACTCGATCAATACTTAGTGGATTCCTCCGGAGTTGGAGAAGAGAGGAGTAAAAAGTACCCCATCTTTCGAACCTCTATAAAAATTATCAGTGTCATTTACATTTCCGCATTTTATTTCTGCATACATATTCTATATCTGCTGATAATTTGCTATTCAACTGATAAATAACTAAGTGCTAAAATCAAGTGTTTAAAACATAGTAAATAAAATTAAAGGGTGTTAAGTCTTCCGCTGAAAATCTCATCACAGCCAAGTTAAGATTTAGACTAAACAACTGAGTTATTCTATCAACAGCTCAATCAAGTCTGTTGAGTGGCTAACTCTGCTGTTTAACTAACTTAGCTGTCCCCCAAGGACTTAGCTGTGTATTTAACTCTGTAATATTTTAAAAGGACTAAAATCGAAAAGTTGGTAAGGATTATTCAACCCCCCCTTCTAAACCTTACTCACACCCTTTGGGACCTACAACCACAACACCAGTAATCAATTTCTCTTTCAATGTGTTAAAAGCATGTAAATATTTTTCATGAATTCAAAAGGGGTATCTTGTGCAAGTAAATTACAAAGAAGTTGATTTATTTTGGAAAAATCCTTAACAAACCTCTTATAGAAACCAACATGCCCAAGACAACTCATATGCCCTTAACATTAATTGGGGGAGGCAATTTTTCAATAACATCCATTTTGGCTTTGCCAACCTCAATCCCCTTTTTCGAAACCATATGGCCTAAAATAATTCAGCTTGTCATCGTAAAATAGCTAGTTTCTCAACTTAAGGTTAAGTTGCATTGAATACATCGTTGTAGAACTTTCGCCAATTCATTGAGACAATAAGAATAAAAGGACCCAAACACAAAAAAACCATTCATAAATTCCTTAATGGGTCCTCCACCATGTCGTAGAAAATTGAAAACATACACCTTTGAAAAGTCGTCGGTGCTTTGTAAAGTCTAAACGATATCCGTCGAGATGTAAGTCCCAACCAGGCAAGTGAAAATAGTTTCATCTTGATCCGTCTTCTGCGATGGCCACTTGATAATAACATGACAAACCATCAATAAGCAATATACTATGTCCGGCAAGAAGCTTGTAAAGCATTTGACGATAAAGGGGAGGGAAGTGATCTTTCTTCGTAGCAACATTCAATTTTCTATAATCTATGCACATCCTCCATCCAGTGGTGGTTCTAGTGGGAATAATTTCACCTTTTTCAATTTCTATAAGCTGTATCCCACTCTTTCTCTGTACAACATGCACCCGAGACTCACCCATTCGCTATAAGTAATTGGGTATATCACCCCATCGTCTAGGAGTTTCAATACCTCTTTCTTTATTACTTCTATTATGTTGGGGTTCACTCCTTTGAGTTCCCTACTAGGCTTTCGCCTCTTCGAAATGATCATATGCATACACATAGAATGGCTAATTCTTTTGATGTCACTCAACCCCAACCTATGGCATTCTTGAATTTTCTAAGTTCTACAACATCTCTCCCTTTCTTCCTAAGAAAACATGGCGAGATAATTATCGGATTCTCGCTCCAGCCTTCTTCGAAAACACATATTTCTCGGATGCCTAAGAGTTCTTACAACTCAAGTTTCGCTTGGGGTTTACTTTCTATGTCTTCTATCGCAAAATGTTTTCATCACCCTCTCTTTTGAGGCTTGCCCAAACGTCTTCCAGGACATCAAATATATCATCATGCTCAACATATAAAGTATCATGACTATAATCATGCAAGAATGTACTTTCGACGTCTTCATCAATGAAATCATTGAAAGAGCAATTTTCAAATGATGCACGCGAGAGATCGGGTTAGTGTCGTAAATCAAAACACAACAAAATCAACATGAACAATGAGACCACCCACTTTAACTAAAACATCTTTCACAATACCTTTAGGATATGTAACGGACCTATCATCGAGTCGACGGCACATTCGAGTGGGCTTCAAGTCCTCTAAATCAAGTTGTTTAAAAATAGAGTAAAGCATAAAATTGATACCAACCCCCATATGAGCATCCCAAATGTTTCTTTACCATTTCCAATTGTAATTTTTATGACAAAACTACGAATCTCTGTTATGAGGCACTTGTCAAGAATTGCACTTATTACTTCAAACTATTACCTTTTTGTTTTCCCCAAACTTTATCTTGTTGGATTTAAGTTCTTTGAAAAATTTGACATATTCCTCCGCACATTTCTAATAACATCTAGCGAGAGGTAAGTTGACATTAACCTTAGATAACATGTTATAGAAATCTAAGAACCGCTTATCCTACTTTTTCGTTCCTAAGGAGACTTGGGAAAGGAATCGGAGGTTTATAAGGATTGTCGCTTTTTTGCAAAATAGATCACTCACTCGCCTCTTCTTTGGCTTGTCTTTTGAATTCCGAGCCTTCGTAATCTTGTCATCACCTACGGGTTAGTAAAAGTAGTAGAAAATTGAATTTCAACTTTATTATCAATAACCTTACCATTTCGTAACACGGTGACGGTTTGGGCTTGTTCTCAGTTGCTTGAGTTGCTTCCCTTATTAACCACATGTTGAGCAATTTCATCGACTTGAGTGGTCAATTGACCAAATTGAGTCACACTTAACCGAGGCTTCTATAGATTCAAATTGTTGATTATTGGCCTCTTGAGTTTTCTTGCTAGCATGGATGAATGAACTCAAGCTTTCTTCAATAGATGGAGGCCGTGGTGGGTTTGATGGTTGTCCTGGGTTGCGGCAACCTCGGATAAATCTGATATGGATTTTGTGAATTGCCCCAACTAAAGTTTGGATGATTCCGCCACCCTGGGTTGTAGATCTGAGAGAAAGGGTCATGTCGGGGCATTTGTTGATATCCATAGATAGCATTAAAGCCATCAGCCTGTTGCTTAAGAACAACATTACAAACATTGATCACATGACCGAATTCGCCACAAATACCGCACGACTCGGCAGAGGGGGCAGCTGGTGGTTGCCCCGTGTAGCCAACAACTGCACTTGCTTAGTCAGATCAACCAATTGTTAGTATTTTGTGGGTAATTTTGAGTTGTTTTGAATGTTTTTCATAGTGTATTTATTATTTTTTTCTAGTTTTGTCATTGAGTCTATTTTTGTGTGTTATCCTTGTTGTTGATGAAAAAGTGCACTCAGAATGGCGAATAAATAAAAAGTGGGCGAAAAGCACAATTTTTGGAATGTGTAATGAACAAGGAGAAAGAAAATTAGGCGAAGGTCATTCAATGGTCGTTTGCATGGGAGAAAGTAAAAGGAATGGCCAACAAGCTAAATATTGCTCGTCGCACCCTTGAAGTGTGGAACGACCGTTCACTTGGCCGATCGCATGGAAGAAACACTGGATTTCTTTTATCGATTCAAGACCAAGTTGGATTTTTATCGGGACCCTGACGCAGATTCAATGTAAATTCAATTTTTATCGGGTTCCTTTTAAGATTTGGACTCTCCCAAGTTGTTAGGGCCTTTGGACTATAAAAGGGGAATCTAGGTTTTATATTTTCATTCATTCAAGGTAGATACAAAATTTGGATTTTCTCTCTTCCTCATCTATCAATTTTAGGGTTCTATTTTGGGATCTCTCTACAACTTAAAAAAGTGTAGTTCTTCTTATTCTTTATTTTTCTATTTGATTTTCTTTTGATATTAATTACTTCATGATGATATTTATGACTATTATTTCTTGTTTAATTGAATTTACGAATCTATCCATGAGCTAATTTCTTTGTTTTTAGGTTAGGATGAGTTGAATCTAATAAATAAGCATGAGTATCGCTTAATTGATTATGTTTTTCCTAATTGAATTATTCTATGTTATTAATTGATTGTTTGCCTACTTTTAATTATTTCGAGGGAATTGTTGAGATCGAGAGAATATATTATTCTTGGACTAAATTCAATTAGGGGATTAGATATGAATCAATAATGTATTATCTAACTTGGGTAATTAATTGAGTAAATTGGATATGGATATACTTAATCTGTGAATACGAAAGTTATCATATTTAGGCTTAGTTTATATCTATTTTCTTAATTATTTAATTTCATTATTAATTGCTCGACCTTATGTTTGGTAATTTTAGGAAACGAATCTGAATCCCTAAACTTTTTTATCATTCATATTCAATACAAATCTCGTTTGTTAGTTTTGAATATTCATTTTAATAATTAATTTAGTATTCACAAACCTTAAATTTTGGATTAGAATGTTTAGGTTTTTTTTGTTTTTTTTGACACATAATAATTATTTGTCGGCTAAGTCTTCCATGAGGGACGACTTTGGCCAACTTGCTACCTTACAATTGATCTTGTGCTCTTGCGAGCATCAGTAGATTTATTTTAGGTGTTTAGTGGTCGAACATATTCCATGATGTAAATTATATTTTTTTATGCTTAACTAAGGTAGATGTATGAATCATAACGTGGAAAAGATCCCACAGTATGAATTTATAACGTGGCAACTTGTGCCACGTATGAATTTATATCGTGGCTTCATTTACCACGATAGAAATTTTATGAATCATAATGTGGAAACATGCCATGATATATATATTTATAATGTGGCAACTTGTTCCACGTTATGAATTTTATCGTGGAAACAAGTACCACAATAAAAATTTATGAATTATAACATGAAAATATGCTACGATATATATTTATAACGTGGCAACTTGTGCCACATTATGAATTTTTATTGCGGCTCAGTTGCCACGTTATTAAATTCAAAGCATGACTACCATCTTTAAACTATTTTTTGAAGTAAAAAAAAATTAGAGAAGAGAGAGAAGATTCCTTGTTTATAGTTTAAAAGGAACAAAAAAGTAAGGGTATTTAGGTAAAATACTAGAAAAAATGGGTAGATGTTAAAACAGTGAAAATTGCATAATCAGGATAGGGATTTTTGATGGGTGGCGCTGCGGTGAGCATTTTATGGCGTTGCAGCGCCACGTGACGTGTCGTACAAGGAGTTTTTTTTGACAGACTTTGAGCGGACTTGGAACTATAAATTGAAGGCCTGAAGAAAAAAGTTTCGGACGACAATTGAACGCATCTATCTTCTAGAAACAGAGAGGATTCTTTCTTTTATCATTTGATTTTAATCTTCGCTATCTTTGTCGATCTTTGGAGATGTATAATTATTTTTCTATGTGTTTTTGTACATCCAATGAGCTGAAACTATTATTCGAGGGGTTGATGTAACCTACGTTTGAACCTATGTTTTGATATTTCAGTTTATTGGTTCGCTTGTTATTCGATTTATTTATGCTATTTGGATTGTTTTCATCTGAATTATCATATCAATAGTTTAGAATGTTTGGCGTATTTGATCTCACGCTCGAGAGAGTTAATTGAATAATCGGCCATAGAATAATGTAGGTCCCAAGGGGTGTGAAGTAAGGTTTAGAAGGGGGTGATTGAATAAACCTTACCAAATTTTCGATTTAGTCCTTTTAAAATAATTCAACAGAGTTGACTCAAACATTTGTGTCCTAGATGGACAGCTAAGTTACCCACTCAACAGACTCGATAGAGCTGTTAATAGTATAACTTGGCTGCTCAAGCCAAATACTTAACTTGGCTGATTAGTTTTTAACAGCGGAAGACTTAACATCCTTAGATTAGATTTTAGCTTGTTTTAAACACTTGATTTTAGCAGTTAGTTAGTTATCAGTTGGATTGCAATTATGATTAGCAGATATAAAAAAATATGCAGGAAAGTAAATTTGCTGAAAGTAAATGACACAAATATTTTATAGAGGTTCGAAGATGGGGTAATTCTTCTAATCCTCTCTTCTCCAACTCCTAGAGGAATCCACTATGTAATAGATCAGTTTACAAAGCGTGCATTGATGCGAGACGACCTTGATTACACAAATGGCTTCTTTGCGACTCGACTTCTTCTTCAGGCGTGCCTTGCTACTTGACTCACTTCTCAAGTTCTTGGATTTGATCACGAATCTCTCCAACAAACTTGATAATGGTTCGACCTGGAACCTTTCTACAATCCTAGCTTGGAAAGTAGACCCCTTTGATAATGTTTCCCATTGGTTCATTCCTTTTGCATATTTCTGGGACTAACACTTTAGACCTGGCAACTTTGACATATTACTATATTGAGTAATATTCTTGACTTTAATAAACGGATCTAAGTCAGTTGTCTTGACTAGACTGTTGTCTGTACCCCAGGTGACTTGAGTTAGCTTCAGATTGTATAACTCATCCGTCACTCAACTTCAACTTGACTTGGCTTCGAGTTGACTTGACCGACACTTCTTCGATTGTTCCCGGTGACTCTTCTTCAGTCGAGTCCTCGACTTCCTTCTTGGCATTACTCAGCTGACACACAGCAGAGTCATCATATAGTCCGTAATTGACTTCTTGTAATCCTTGGCATAGCTGACTTGACACAACTTTTCCAGCCCTATCTATTACAATACAAATTACAAGGAAAATGGGTTGCCGACTTCCTAGTTTAAGTTTTACATAGTATCATCAAAATCTACTCAATAAATTTTCTAACAATTTCCCCCTTTTTGATGATGCCAAAACTTAAAAACATTAAATAAGGTAAACAACAAACATACATATAGACAATGCAGTATCAAAGAATGTATGCTTAAAATAGATCTTTTTATTGATCATAGCATTTCTTGTCCTTTACACAGTTTTTTACATTCGGTATCAAAGCAACATAAATGTATATATATCACAACACAGTATATCTAAGCTAAGATACATAAAGAGTGAAATTTATAGGGAAATTCACTGAGCTTGTTACAGAAGACTTACATAGATGTATTTACAACAAAAATACACGAAGGGGTTTGCAACAACACTTCAACGCCTTTGCTGCTTCCTTCCTCTTTCTTCTTCAGCCCTTCTTCAGTCTGTCATCCCTTTTCCTCTTTCGTTCCTCTTCTTCTCTCTTCTTCTCTTCATAGGCCCGTTTGGCAGCAGGGTCATCCCTTTGCTTTCTCTCGAGCCATTCTCTAATTTTCCTTTGATTTTCTTTTTCTTGCCTTCTTGCAGCTTCAGCGTTCTTTCTTTCAACCTCTCGGTTGGCAAGGTGATCATATCGGCAAATAGTAGATTAAGCCTTTCTTATTATGATCTACATACGCTACGTCTTTAGGTTTTGGTCGAGATTGGGAACCTCTTCCACCACCACTTCTTCCCCTTCCTAACTCAGCTCTTCCACCTCTTGGAGTGTATTGCATGGGAGTCTTCTCGCTTAGTCGAGTGATGGCTGGCGAAAGACTCGCTTTTCAAATTTGATTTGACCACATCCAATCCTTTCTCCCACTACGGATCCCAAGCTTGCGGTAGAGTTATTCCTTGAAAATAGCCTTCTGATTACAGAGTTTTCAACTCCTCAATCGATCTGGGTTCAGATCTATCATCGGGCATCGTATGTTCTCTAGGGGGTTGAATCGCAGCGTAGTCCTTTCAGGATGGAGGACCACCATATTGTTTCATGATTACTTGAACGCGAGCATCCTGCTTTTCAGCTAACTCCTCAAATCCTGCTTCAATGATTTTTGTTTTGTTTGCCATTGACACAACAGCTTTCTCGATTGGTAAGGTCACAGGGAGTTTGCTGAGGATGGAGGCAGTGACTTGACCTTCTTTGAGGGTTTCAAATTAACATCAATTCTAATTTCTTTGAACTTCCTTCCCCCTCAGCTGCATCGCTTTTCTTCAACTTCTCTTCTTTTAAACCCTGGAGGAACTCCTCTTCCCCCTTTTTGGCATCATCAAAGGAGAGAGGTACCCCAGGGAACATTCCTCCGAGGATAAAATCCATTATGTTGATAGTTAAGTTGTGCTTGGAGTCTGCTGCATCATACGTAGTTCGGAATTTTGAGCGTGTTGTCTTGGACTCGACTGATACTATCTTCATTTCAGCCATGAGAAGACTGAATTTGTCATTCATGGCATTCTCGATTCTGGCAATTTCATTTTTGTGGAAATGTTGCAACAACTCCATATCCGTTTTGTGAGACTGGTTTATCCTTTCAATGAACTCCTTCATCCTCTGCCTGTACATGGAGTGATCAGCACTCCATACGAGCATTCTTCCATATAAAGCTTTGAAATAACGAACTTGCTCGATTCGCATTGCAGTCTACTATTGAGTCCATTCCGGTAATCTCACCACGATGCCTCTCAGATCGGCTATGAGAGTGGCATCTCGATTGTCCAGGCGCAAGTCCAGAGTGGCCTAATGATGTTCCATCTTCTCAATCTCTTCGCAGATTTTCTTGAAAATATCACGAACTTCGGCTTGCACATTGGAATCGGTGATGGCCATTCTCAAGCGTCAAAATTGAAGTCTGCTTTGGAACAATCATATCTATGGGAATAACTTGATCTTCCCTTACGGTATATCTCCTTATCTTAGCAGTTGTCTCTTCCTCTAGTTCAGGCAAATCGTTGGAGAAGGGGAACATGTCTTGGAATGCATCATCGCGCACATATGGGATTTATTGTTGCTCAGGTGCTTGCGATGACTCAGCTCGTTGTGCCTCATTGCAGCAGTTTTATTGGCAATGGTCACAAACAGGGCTGTGGATCGAGGTGATGGAGTTATTCTGCTGCGATTGTGGGAGCTGCGCGCAGATGACTCGGTTCTAGTCTGGGCATTTGAGGTGTTTTGCCCACCGACCGAGCCTCACTGCCTTAACTAGGGTGTGCAGTGCGGGGCGGTTCGGAGATTTGAAATCTCGAACGTCCCGGAGTTCTGAGAGATTCTCAAAATAAATCTCGAGAACCGAACCATAGAAAAAAATCTCCAGCCCAAACCGTGCCGAAAGTTCGGGCGGTTCGGACGAGATCGGTTCTAATGGGACGGGACGGTATGCAGTTCGGTTCGGGGCGAAGATTCGGAGATTAGCCATAAATAAAACATACAAATTTGGAAAAAAGAAAAAAATCAATATAAAAATCACCAAACGGATATACTTATAGAGTTCTAGTGTCTTTTTAGCGTGGTCTCAAAATAAAAACTAAAACTATAATAGGTAAGACAATCTAAATTCTAAACTTAATAACCTCTATAATATAATAATAGTCTATTATTTGGGCAATTGTCCTTCTATTGACATTGAACATATATAATTAACTAATAATTTTTATAAATTAACATGAAATAAAAACTTGTATAAATTTATAATCTCAATGTCTCATACTTAACAACTTAACATAATCAATAAAATTATATTTATAATTTATGTAGTGGTAAAAAAATTAAAATATGATCTTTTTATATTGTTATAATATGGTACTATTACCTATTTCTCTTTTAATTGCAATTTACTAATCATTTAACTAATTTCAATTTCAAATGATTTACTCTATTATTAATATCAAAGTTTTTAAAATTCATAATAGTTGCGAGATTCGGGCGAGGGCTAGACACCCGTAATGTTGGGAGGGCTAAATAATTTTGGGGGCTAAATCAATAAAAAATAAATATTTAGTACTGAAATTTAATATTTTAAAATAAAATATACATATAATTAATTAAGTTTTCAAAAAATTTGGGGGGCTAAAGCCCCCCTTTCTATGTGAAGGAAACGCCCCAGGCAGTATTATGTTTTTTTCAGAAATATATTTTATATTCAATATGATTTCAAATAGATTGTAGTTAATTCAATATCAAAATAAAAACAACATAGAAATAATGTATATGTATTTATATAAAATCTTTAAAATCGGTTCTAGCTTCTCCTGGTCCTCGGTTGGAGTGGTTGATGCAGTTCTTGGTACAGATATTTGAAAAATCTCCAGAACCGTACCATAAATATTTTCGGTACGGTACGGTTCGGGGAAAGTCCAAAAGTCAACGGATATTTTCAGTTCGGAGATCTTTCGGTCCGGTTATCGGTTCGGTTTCGGTAATCTCCAAGTCCCGTGCACACCCTTAGTCTTGTTAGATAAATGTTTTTTTCAAGATTTTGATGATTTTGTTTAAATGAGTTTTTATACCAAAACAATGTTTTTATATGTTGTCCAAATACTCCTAAATGATTTAAAATGTTTTTACTAATTTTTGGAGTATTTCTTAGAGCTTTTAATTTGATTAAAATTTGACAACACTTTTGATGATTTTGTTTATATTGGTTTTTACACCAAAACTATGTTTACAAATGTTGTCCAAATACTCCCAAATGATTTAAAATGTTTTTACTAATTTTTTGGAGTATTTCTTGAAGTTTATTTTTGAAAAAAATCGGACAACACTTCAAATTGGAGGTCGACCCGAGTGCATCGCCCAAATGGTCGACCATGACACTGAAAGAAAAGAAAATACGAACAGAACATGCGGGACTTGAAAAAGAGGGAGGGGGACCGGTCCGGGGAGGGCCGACGGTCGCACCCCTGGGCACCTGGCCGACCCCCTCCGACCGGCCACACCCTCCCGCAACCCCTACCTGGATCACACTATTTTTTTCAAACGGTCGAAATCTTCAACAGGGCAAAACTACGCCTATGATATTTTGTGACAAAAAATGATCTTGTTTTGAATTCTTTGACAAAGAAGATTTACTTTTCAATTTTGTTTAATATTTCTACATCTTGTGATCTTCTTTTTGTAGACAAAAGTGAAGATAGAGGAGCCTATGTTGGGAGCCTATGTTGGTGAAGCTTCCCTATAAATAGAGGATGAATTGAAGACACAAAACACAATGCACACAAGCAAAATACACAACAAGAAATCTGCAAATTGTTCAAGCTTTCATTTTTACATTCTTGTTGTAATAGCCTAAGTACTTTCACTTGCGCATCTTTGAGGTCTAGGCTTTTTGATTCTTGATTACACTTACACTCAATCTTTGTATTGGTTTCATAGAGTTGTAATCTTGAATTGTGTCCATCATTCAACACAAGACATCCTTGTGAGTATTCTTGTGGTAAGAATACACTTGGGTGATCTAGGTGATAGGTGTTTGAAGAGTGTGGTACTCTTCAAAGGTGGTGAAGGAAGATTGTGGTAATCTCCTTGAAGGTGTTGTAAGAGGATTGTGGTGATCCTCAAGGTGTTGTATTAATTGTGGTAATTGATAAAATCTCTTTTTCTTTTTGAAATCCATCCCGGATATACTGGGGTGGTAGAGGATTAGGCCCTAGGTGGGTTGAACCTCTTTAAATCAACGAGTGTTGTTTAATTTCTGAATTTACATTCTTGTCATTTGCTTGTTGATTCGAAAAAGAGGGTGATTTGCGAAAAATCGGCATAATCTATTCACCCCCTCTAGATTATCGTAGCCACTTGGACTAACAAGTGGTATCAAAGCCAAACTCTTTGGCTAACTCGTTCCGAGTAAAGAGGAAAGATCCATGGCTACGAATGAAGCTTATCTCACCACCGGCGCCTCCACCAACAAGCCACCACTATTCGATGCCAACAACTACACATTTTGGAAAGACCGCATGGAGTGCTTTCTACAAGGATCTTGGATTTGATATTTGGAATATGGTCATTGAAGGAGTTGCTCAACCAACAACAAAATTGGAGGATGGTACCACGACTCCCAAGCCATTCAAGGAGTATGATGAAAATGACAAGAAGGTTTTCTCTCTAAACGGTAAGGCCTTAAATATTTTACATTGCTCTCTTACCGCCACCGAATATAATCGCATAAGAGGCATACGGTCGGCACATGAAATTTGGGAAAAATTAGAAACCATCTATGAGGGCACAAAGAAAGTGAAGCAAGCAAGAAAAACAATGCTTGTGAAAGACTTTGAAAATTTCAATATGCATGATGGTGAAAGCATTTCAAAAAAAAAATGGTGGAAAGGCTTGACAACATTGTCAATCCTCTTGTGGCTCTTGGAAAGGTCATCTCCGAAGAAGATAAGGTGACCAAAGTCTTAAATGCCCTTCCCGGCTCATGGTCCGAAAAGGTGACGGCAATGACGGAAGCTCAAAATCTTGAGACACTCAAGTTTGATGAGCTCATTGGGAATCTCCTCATCTATGAAGTATATCTCAAGGAGAGGAAAAATTCTCAACCATCCACCTCTAAACCGGGTACACAAAATATTATTAAAGGTTTAGCATCTTCTCCTAATAATGTTTACTATGCTAGTAATGAGGATGATGAAGAAACGGCGGCTCTTGTTAGAAAATTTGCAAAATTTGTAAACAAAAATAAAGCAAAAAAGCCAAGAGACAATTTTTGCTTCAAATGCGGAAAATTCGGGCACTACATAGCCGATTGCCCAAAATTAGCGGAAGAGGAACAAAAGAAGAAAAAGCCTTTTCCAAAAAAGAAGGCGTTAAATGCGGACGTCAAAACTTGGGATGAATTACTTGAAACAACCGACGAGGAAGGAGAATCCGAACATGGTCTTATGGCTATAGACGATGAAAATACTGAGGTACGCTCTAATGCTTCATCTTCTTCCCTAGTTGATGAATTACAATGTGATTTTGATGAATTGCAAAATGAGTTTCAAAATTTGATTATTAAATACAAGAATTTGAAAAAGGAGCATAAAGAGATTAAACTAGAAAAAGATAAATTATTTACTTCTTATGACTCTCTTGATAAAGCTCATGTTATTACTCTTACTATGGTCCGTACACTTGAAACCGAAAAACAAATGCTCACAAATGATATTGAAAATTTGAAAAAGGATGTGCATCGATTCAATTTAAGTACGGATAAAGTCACAAAAATTTTAGATGCACAAAGAGGTGAGCATTCTAAATTTGGACTTGGTTACAAACCTTTTCAAAATGCTTTTAAGAAAAAAGACCAAGGTCCAACATTTGTACGTGCTAGTAGTCCTCGTATTATTACTTGTTTTTATTGTGGTAAAAATGGACACTATGCTAGCAATTGTAAATTGAAGAATAATTTTAGCTATTATTGGAGACCTAAAAGTCTCAAGGCTAACCCCCATGGACCCCAAAATTATAGGGTACCTAAAAATAATTCTTTTGTAGGTTATAGGGGCTATAACAACAATGGAAGATTCAAAATGGCTCGTGGACAGCGGATGTTCACGCCATATGACCGGAAAGAGAGAACTTTTTACCAACATCAAGCTCCAAGAAGAGGGTATGGTCATGTTCGGCAATGGCAAAGGAAGAATTCTTGGAAATGGAGAAATTGGTAACTCTTCTTTCTCTCTTAGTAATGTTCTTTTAGTAGAAGGGCTTAAGTTCAATTTGATAAGTGTTAGACAACTTTGTGATTCAAATTATAATGTTGTTTTTAATAAAGAAAAATGCCGTATTTCCAAAAATGATAAAATTATTTGTGAAGCAATTAGAAAAGGCAATCTTTACAAAATTTGTACAAATGATTTGGTTAGTCAAAATGTTTCTTGTCTTGTCGCCAATAATGATTTAACTAGTTTATGGCATAGGCGACTTGGACATGTTGGATATAAAAATTTGCAAACTATTTACAAAAACCAACATGTAAAAGGAATTGAATTTTGAAAATCTTGGCTTATGTGACACTTGTCAAAAGAACAAATTAGTTAAGAGTAGTTTTAAGCCCAAAAATGAAATTTCCACTACCAAACCCCTACAAATGCTTCATCTTGATTTGTATGGGGATATTGGTACGGCTAGTCTAAGTGGAAAACATTACACTTTTGTTATAGTTGATGATTTTTCTAGATATACTTGGGCTCTATTTCTTACAAATAAAAGTGATGCCGTTAATGAGTTTGTTAAGTTGTGTAGACTTATTGAAAATGAAAAGGAAGATACTATTAAGTCTTTTCGAAGTGATCGAGGTGGAGAATTTGACGGCGAATTTAGAGTCTTTTGTGAAACCAAGGGATATAGTCATAATTTTTCGGCTCCAAGGACACCTCAACAAAATGGAGTAGCCGAAAGGAAGAATCGGACACTTCAAGAAATGAGTCGGTCCATGCTCAATGAATTTTCACTTCCAAAATATTTTTGGGCCGAAGCGTAAGTACCACTTGCTATGTCATTAATCGAGTTTATATTCGTCTAAAATGAATAAAACTCCATATGAGCTTTGGAAAGGAAGAACTCCAAATATTAGTTATTTCAAAATATTTGGATGTAAATGTTTTATTTTGAATACTAAGGATCAATTAGACAAACTTGATCCTAAGGCCGATGAAGGAATATTTATGGGGTATTCAATCAAGAGCAAAGCATATCGGGTTTACAATAAGACTAGTGGGGTTGTTGAAGAATCCATCCATGTCAAATTCAATGAAGCTTCGGGTGTTGAAAGGATACCCAATGATGAAAGTGATGAAGAGGATAGTATTGAACCCATTGTTCAAGATGAAACTCAAAATGATCAACCTTCAAGCTCAAGTGTTCCTCAAGAAGATAAAGGTGATACTTCGAATCTTCCCGTAGCATTGAAATTTAAGGGAGATCACCCAAAAGATCTTATTATTGGTGAATGGTGATCCCCTTGATAAAGTAATGACTCGAGGAAAATTTGCCGAGAAAGCTCTTATATCTCAAAAAGAGCCTAAAAATGCTAAGGAAGCCATTGAAGATGAGGATTGGTTTTTAGAAATGCAAGAGGAGTTGAATCAATTTGAAAGGAATGATGTATGGGAATTAGTACCTTGTCCTCCATCTCAAACCATTATTGGTACAAAATGGGTATTTTGGAACAAGCTCGATGACCAAGGCAATATTGTTCGAAACAAAGCAAGGTTAGTAGCTCAAGGTTATTGTCAAGAAGAAGGTATTGATTATGATGAAACATTTGCACCGTAGCACGTTTAGAAGCTATTCGTATTTTACTTGCCTATTCTTGTTTTAAAAATTTCAAGCTTTACCAAATAGATGTAAAATCCGCATTTTTAAATGGTATTATTCAAGAAGAAGTCTATGTAAAACAACCTCCGGGTTTGAAAATTTTCTAGGCCTAATAATGTTTATAGACTTAAAAAGGCCTTATATGTTTTGAAACAAGCACCCGTGCATGGTATGATAGACTTAGCTCTTTTCTTTTTGCAAAATGGTTTTACAAGAGGTAAAGTTGACACTACTCTCTTTGTTTTTGAAAAAGGGCAAGATTGCTTATTAGTGCAAATTTATGTTGATGATATTATTTTTGGTGCTACTAATGAATCCTTGTGCAAGAAATTTTCTAAGTTAATGCAAGGTGAATTTGAAATGAGCATGATGGGGGAGCTCAACTTCTTCCTTGGACTTCAAATTAAGCAATGCCAAGAAGGAATTTATATTTCTCAATCAAAATATACAAAGGAGCTTTTGAAGAAATTTGGCATTGAAGAAGGAAGAACCGTCTCTACCCCAATGGCAACAAACGTCAAAATTGACAAAGATGAAAAAGGCAAGTCGGTTGATGAATCCAAATATCGAGGTATGATTGGTAGTTTACTTTATTTAACCGCAAGTAGAACGGACATTCTTCATGCCGTATGCCTATGTGCTCGTTTTCAAAGTAATCCCAAAGAATCTCATATGAGTGCTGTTAAAAGGATTTTTCGATATTTGAAAGGCACTATTCAATATGGTTTATTCTATCCAAAGAATGAAAAATTTTCTCTTAAAGGTTATAGTGATTCGGATTATGCGGGAAATATTGATGATCGGAAAAGCACTTCCGGATCATGTCAATTTTTAGGCGATTGCCTAGTATCTTGGTTTTCAAAGAAACAAAATTGTGTTTCACTTTCCACGGCCGAAGCCGAATATATTTCCGCGACATTTTGTTGTACACAACTTCTTTGGATGAAACAAACCTTAGCGGATTATAAATGTTCTTTTGAAAGTATTCCTATCTTTTGTGATAATATATCCGCTATAAACATTGCTCAAAACCCGGTTCATCATAACCGTACTAAACATATTGAGATTCGACATCATTTTCTAAGGGATTGTGTTTCAAAACGAAAAATTGAGATATCTTTTGTACCATCTCAAGACCAATTAGCGGACATCTTTACAAAACCGCTATCTTCCGAGACTTTTGCATCGATACGAACTCGGTTAGGCATAATGCATATTGAATGAGGCTTACGTTTGTATTTTGCACGTTTTTAAAACTTAGGGGCGAAAAATCGGATTTTTGGTTGAAAAATCGGATTTTGGAAAAACTGACATGTGGGCCGAAAGGGTTAAGGGCAACCGTCGCCCTCAACGTCGACCGGTCGCCCAAGGCTATAATTTGGATTAAAATGGTTCTGTCTTCAGCATTCGTCACTTTAACACATTTTGGCCATTTTTCGTCCCCTTTGCTAAATTCACTCAAATTTCATTCAAATATGGTTTTCATGCATCTTTTTCACAACATGGACATTATATAGCATGATCATCATCATTGCTCATCTTTACCGAATAAATGGTAAGAATTCTACTCCATTTGCTCAATTGGGTTGAACCCTTGAGATTTTGACTTATTTGCAAAATTCTTGATGCTAGTTTCATATGAATGTGATGAGCTTAATATTTATGATGTATTGAATGTTGTTTGAACTGAATTGGTGATGAAAATTTTTGGCTTAAATGAATTTCAAAGGCGTTATATACTTCTAGTTTTATTCGACGCACGCCAAGTGTTCGACAAAATGTTTCAATGAAAAATTCATCACCTACATGAGTCTCTCGATTTGAAAAGTCTTATAAGTTTATAGAGATCATGTTTTATCAATCAAATGAGCTTTTGCAAATCAATTGATCAACTTTTCCCTTTTATTTGGAATTTAAGCTTCAATTTTCAAAAAGCTCGATAAATCGATAAATTTGCGCACTTTGATATGAATATATGATGTTTTTATCGTGCTAACATTCTTTTTGATGATTCCAAAGGGGGAGAAACAAGAAAAACGCTCATACGCTCAAAGAAGCGAAAATAAGCTTGCAAGAAAAGCTATAAGCTAGGGCTCTTAAAAGCCATAAGTTCGTGAATATTGCTTAGTTCAATTGATGTATTGTGGACTTTTATGATTGACTAATGATGTTTTGTGACAGGGGGAGCTTATAAGCTCATGGAATTCAAGCTTAAGTTGTAAAAGCTAAGCTTTTAGGTTTTAATTGTTGCTTGTATACTTGTTCTTGATATGCATATTGATAGGGGGAGCTTGTGCAAAAATGATTTTGAAAAATTCTTTGCTCCTATCCTTGTGTGTTTGTACTTATGATGAATCTTGCTTGAAATGGTTGATGCTTTAAGACCGGAAAATTGGTTTTGTTTTAAAATCAACTTCCTAAAATTGTTTTGGTTTGTAATCATCAAAACGGGGAGTTTGTTAGATAAATGTTTTTTTCAAGATTTTGATGATTTTGTTTAAATGAGTTTTATACCAAAACAATGTTTTTATATGTTGTCCAAATACTCCTAAATGATTTAAAATGTTTTTACTAATTTTTGGAGTATTTCTTAGAGCTTTTAATTTGATTAAAATTTGACAACACTTTTGATGATTTTGTTTATATTGGTTTTTACACCAAAACTATGTTTACAAATGTTGTCCAAATACTCCCAAATGATTTAAAATGTTTTTACTAATTTTTTGGAGTATTTCTTGAAGTTTATTTTTGAAAAAAATCGGACAACACTTCAAATTGGAGGTGTAGTGTCGCCCAAATGGTCGACCTATACCGAAGAAAAGAAAATACGAAATGAACATGCGGGACTTGAAAAAAGAGGGGGGGACCGGTCGAGGAGGCCGACCAGTCGCACCGGGCGGCGGTCGACCCCCTCCGACCGGTCGCACCCCAAACCCCTACCTGGATCGCACTATTTTTTCAAACGGTCGAAATCTTCAACAGGGCAACGGTCCGCCCTATGATATTTTGTGACAAAAATGATGTTTGTTGAATTCTTTGACAGCAAGATTTACTTTTCAATTTTGTACAATATTTCTACATCTTGTGATCTTCTTTTTGTAGACAAAAGTGAAGATAGAGGAGCCTATGTTGGGAGCCTATGTTGGTGAAGCTTCCCTATAAATAGAGGATGAATTGAAGACACAAAACACATTACACACAAGCAAAATACACAACAAGAAATCTGCAAATTGTTCAAGCTTTCATTTTTACATTCTTGTTGTAATAGCCTTTAAGTACTACTTTCACTTGCACATCTTTGAGGTCTAGGCTTTTTGATTCTTGATTACACTTGCACTCAATCTTTGTATTGGTTTCATAGAGTTGTAATCTTGAATTTTGTCCATCATTCAACACAAGACATCCTTGTGAGTATTCTTGTGGTAAGAATACACTTGGGTGATCTAGGTGATAGGTGTTTGAAGAGTGTGGTACTCTTCAAAGGTGGTGAAGGAAGATTGTGGTAATCTCCTTGAAGGTGTTGTAAGAGGATTGTGGTGATCCTCAAGGTGTTGTATTAATTGTGGTAATTAATAAAATCTCTTTTTCTTTTTGAAATCCATCCCGGAGATACTGGGGTGGTAGAGGATTAGGCCCTAGGTGGGTTGAACCTCTTTAAATCAACGAGTGTTGTTTAATTTCTGCATTTACATTCTTGTCATTTGTTTGTTGATTCGAAAAAGAGGGTGATTTGCGAAAAATCGGCATAATCTATTCACCCCCCTCTAGATTATCGTAGCCACTTGGACTAACAAGTCTTAACAGCTTCCTCGGTCTCAGTGGGTTTTTCCATTTGAGTAATCGTGTCCTCAACTGCATCATCAGCTTCATCGGAGGATGATGAGACCTTTGGAGTTGGCTCATCATCAACATTGAATCTCATGGGAGCCGTCTTCTCACTGACTTGGCTCTGAGATTTGTGAACATCCTCAGCTGTGTCCTTCGTAGGATCATCAAGTTGAACGGACTCAGCTTCATCTTCCGATCCCAGAAATGATGTGTCAATGTTTTCTTGGGAGTCTTGAAGGCCACCAATAACTTCTTCTGTGGCATCACCTTCAAGGTGAGGAATGTTCTCAGTTTCAACACCTTTACCAAGGGAAGTCTCAACCTCCCGTTGGCCTTCAATACCCCCACCAGTCTCTACTGCTGCAGGGCCTTCAGTAATTCCTTCGACAGTCTCAGCTGTCTTAGGGTCTTCTATTCTCCCTTCGGCAGACTCAGCTGTCTTAGGGTCTTAGACATTGGCATCCAAAGGAGTCTCAACCCCTTGGATTGCACTTTCAGAGCCCAGAGTGTTAACTCCTGGGGCTTCACCATCCTTTGCCTCAACTGTGATAGCAGCGTCATCGGCCTTCAAAGCAGTAGACATTTCAGCTGAGATAGACTCAACTGTCCCGAGTTTCACACAATGTCACTCTGCTTTTTTTCAAGTTCTTTCTCACTTTCGCCTCCTAACTCCATTGATGTGTCTCCCACTCCAACCTCCAACCCGGCTGTGGTGGAGAGAGTTTCCTCCTCACCGGCACACCAAAATAGTGAACAAGAGTGGGGTCACTAATCTCCGAGAGACGCACTTTGTCCTTTGAGTGTTCAGCCATCGGGCCAGGTGAGAGAACACCTTCTTCGGGGTTGGCTTAGCTTGGGTGCCCAAATTCCCGCTTCATTGCCATCACCCGGGAGCCATTTTCGATTGCACGGGGGACGTGGCTACAACAATGTCCATCGCAATTTGATGTGCCACTCCCAAAGGATCACTTTGCAGAAGAGTTTGGGAAAACTATCCTGGACCTTCTAGTAAACTTTTCTCGTGCATGGCTTTGGATTCCTGTAAGGCTTGCTGCAATTCCAACTTCTCAGCTGCAGCAGGAGGATCCATGTCTTCATCATTGTCGACAACCGATCAAGATGCTTGTGAGTATCTTTGAGAGATCCTATAAATGCACACATCTTGGATTTCTCCAGCGCTCGGGGTTGCTCAGCAGCTCTCTCCTTTTCTTCCTTTTTAAGAATGCGAAGGATGTTTAAGCAGTTTTCTTCATTTAGGGCAGAGCGGACATCATTTACGTAGAGGAATCGGAGAAGCTCTTCTTCTTCAATGAACTCAGGGCGAGTGAATTGTACCCTTGAGTGATCCAACTTCCATGCTCTCCACTCTCTTAAGCGTCTTTGAATATCTGGATAAACTGGAGAATACATGATCAGATCATCATCATCACCCTCATCTTCTCCTCTAGTTTCCGGTATGGGAGGCAAGATACCTTGCTCTTCCTCAGATGCAGCAGCATCAGTTATAGGAGGGGAGACAACTCTTTCAACTTCAGGTTCAGTTGTCTCGACCCCTTCACATTCCTCAGTTGTTTTCCTTACAGCTTGGTCTTCGGCGGATCTCTCCTGACCATCATCAGCAGACTGCATAGATTCATCAACAATTTCTGGAGACTGCTCTTCTTGTTCACCAGCAGTCTCAATTTCTTTCTCCAGCTGAGTACCGGATTCAGCTTTCTTTTCAAGCTCAGAATTTTGAATAGTTGTCTTTTCTTGGGGCGAACCAGTGGAACTTCTGGTTCTATCTCAGCAGATTCATCAGAAGTAGGGATTTGGACACTCTTCTTAGAGGTAGCTACCTTCCTCGACTTGGCAGTCCTCTTCTTCTTTATGATAGGGGAGGGAATATGGTGTTCCTCCTCTATCTCGGTTGTGGGGGTAGGAGTCTCGTTGCGCGGGTAGGTGACTCGGCTGCATGGGTAAGAGCTTTGGACTTGGCTGCGGGAGCAGGTGCTTTCTTTGGCTTGGCTGCAGGAGCAGGAGCAGGAGCATGCTTGGATACCGAAGCTCTCTTCTTTGGTGGAGGAGTCTCAGTTGCATCTTCAGGATCAGCTGATTCCCCCTCACTGGTATCAGGCTTTCTGGCGTGGTCCTTCTTTTGGGCACCGGAGAGATTTGCCATGAACATCTTCTTATTAACATGGAAGGGCTTTCCATGACGAAGAGCAATGCCCTTTACCTCCATAAGATGGCCAATTACAAGGCCATAGCCCAACGAGCATCCAAAGGATCTGTCCTTCTTAAAGGTCTTGTTTAGGACATTCTGGCAAAGTCTGCTGTAAACAAACTCAGCCCAGTTAACCTTCTTTCCTTGCATGATCGCAGCCATCACAATCGACTTAGTTTTGGACAAACATTGAAGCTTCCAAATTTCATGTCAACGCATTTCAAGACGACATCCATCGCTTGTGATAGTCGTCCTTCAATGAATCCTTCTTGGCCGTATGGACCACTTTCGCAGCACACTCAGGCTTGGCAATTTCTTTCCAAGCCACAGCTAAGTCGACATCTGCCTCATAGATGTCCTTCAAGCCCTCCGCGGGCAATAAACTGTGCTCATCGAGGTCTTTTGCGTCGGTTTGATGACCTTGCTTGTGGGACGGAAGATTTGATTTCGTCGTCCTGCACTTCTGCATTTACATAAAACATAGCGACCTCCTTGAGGTACGTATGAGAGTATTCCATTGTCAAAAAGTCCTTTAGGCTGGATTTTTCCGATACCCTGCTTGATCATTCCATTAAAATCCACTGAAGCACCAGTGTGGATTTGCTTTGAGAGCTACACGAAATCATACTTTGGGGCCATTTCGGAGTTTTTACCAATTAAAGTACGAAAAACTTGCTTGAGAGAGACTAGGGTTTGCACAAGGTTTCGAGAGAAAATGCTTCCTTTGCTTGAAGATGAATAGTTCGCGTGAGGAGAGAAAATGCGAAGTTCGTATATATAAGGGGCGTGAAAGGACATATTTCGGATTTTGAAATTTTGATCAAAATAAACGACTAAGATTAGAACATCAAAACCGCATTTAATTCCCGCATTAAATGCATCAAGATTTATATCCAATCATATGGCTTAATGTGCAAACTTTTTATCTTGACCGTTATTATTACGACATCATCCTTAAAAACATTCCCGCTCAATTAAAAACGATTGCGTTCTTGTCACTTAGCTCATAAATAATTCAGCTTATATCCAAAGTGACTTAACTCTACTTCTCTCTTCTCATGAAGTAACTCGGTTGTCGACTAACTTGATATAGTGACTTCCCGATAAAGGTCGTTTCACTTGGTGAAATGTGAAACTTGCTCTGCTTCTATTTTCTCATCTTCTTTCTCTGTTGATTGAGTCTTCTGAGTTTCAACTTGGCTCAATTAACCCTAACTCATTCTTGAGCTCTTCAAACCTTGATTAACATAGAGGCTTTGTGAATATATCAGCTAATTGTTTATCAGTTGAGATGTATTCCAAGGCGATGTCTTTCTTTTCAACATGATCTCTTATGAAATGATATCGACATCAATGTGCTTTGTTCTTGAATGCATCACAGATTCTCGAGTGATTGTAATAGCACTTGTGTTATCACACATAATTAGAATTTCTCTTTCTTCAATATCATAATCTCTCAGTTGTTGTCTCATCTATAAGACTTGGGCACAACAACTGCCCGCAGCTATGTACTCTGCTTCAGCTGTGGATGTGGCAATTGAATTTTGTTTCTTACTGAACCAAGAAACCAATCTATTTCCAAGCATTTGATATGTACCTGAGGTACTCTTCCTGTCAACTCTAGATCCAGCATAGTCTGAGTCTGAGTAACCAATCAGCTTGAATCCACCTTCCTTTGGATACCATAAGCCAACTTTCTGTCATCCCTTCAAATATCTTAGGATTCTCTTAGATGCAGTCATGTGGCTCTCCTTTGGTGCAGATTGAAATCTTGCACATACTCCTACTGCAAGGCGATGTCTGGCCTACTTGTTGTTAGATAGAGCAATGATCCAATGAGTGCTCTATATCTGGTTTGATCAACAACTTTGCCATCTGCATCCATGTCCATCTTGACTGAAGTATTCATTGGAATTTTCACATAAGACTTCTCTTCCAAACCAAATTTCTTCATCAAATCTCTGGTATATTTTGTTTGACTTGTGAAGGTTCCATCCTTCATTTGCTTGACTTGAAGTCCTAGGAAGAAACTCAGCTCTCCCATCATGCTCATCTCAAATTTACCTTGCATGAGGTTTGAGAACTTGTCACACAACTCTTTATTTGTGGAACCAAAAATGATGTCATCCACATATATTTGAACAAGCAGTATACTCTCTCCATCTTGCATTATGAAGAGTGTTCTATCAACTTTGCCTTTGGTGAATCCATTGTCAGTTAGAAATTGAGACAATGTATCATACCATGCTCTTGGTGCTTGTTTCAATCCAAATAATGCTTTCATGAGCTTGTAGATTTTATCTACAATAGTTTTATGCTCAAAACCTGGAGGTTGTTCAACATAGACTTCTTCCTCTAACAGTCCATTCAGAAATGCACTCTTCAAATCCATTTGATACACAGTGAAGTTCTTATGTGTAGCATAAGCAAGAAACATCCTTATTGCTTCCAATCTTGCAATAGGAGCAAAGGTTTCATCAAAATCTATACCCTTTTCTTGGCAGTATCCTTTGGCTACCAATCTTGCTTTGTTTCTTACAACAGATCCTTCCTCATTCATCTTGTTTCTGAAAACCCATTTTGTGCCAAGGACATTTTGATGGGTTGGCCTCTGCACTAATTCCCATACTTTGTTTTTTCAAATTGATTCAGCTCTTCTTGCATGGCTTGAATCCAATGTGTGTCATCTAATGCTTGAGATACATCTTTAGGCTCTATCTGGGAAATAAAACAAGCGAACATGGCTTCATGTTGTGCTCGATCTGTCTTATGCCATCTCTAACATATCCATAACTAACTCATTGGATGGTCTCTCACCATCTCACATCCGGTTGGAGTAAATCTGTTGATTCACTAGTCTCGCATGACTAAGTTGTCTTTGTTAGGAATTCTATTGTTTAGATTTTGATGAATGCCATGTAAAACTTAGAATAGAAAGTTGGCTCCCCAATTCTTGCTTTGAAATGTATTGTAACAATTAGAGTGGCCAAGGTGAGTTAAGTCACCACGCTCCAACTTGCAAGAAGACAACTCAGTAGGGCTTGAAGGAAAACTCACTGTTTGTGAGACAAATGAGTACAACAAAGAAGAAAGCAGACAGAACTCGACGAAGAAGAAGCAAATGAGATGCAACAGTGGAACATCAGTCAAGTCAACTCAAGAGAAGCCAAGTCTCAAGTCAAGTGACAAGAGTCATCCAATGATTGGAAGCGACTCTAAGTCACCTGGGAAAGCGAGGAAATGCAATCAAGTCGAGATAATCAGAAAAAGAACCGTTGCCGTAAATCAAGAGATTTACTTAAACAAGTAATATCTCCATACTACCTTTCTTGGAGTGCTCAGTCCCAGGAAGCGTCTGCAAAAGAAATGAACCAATGGGAAGCACTACACCGTGTCGAACTCGAAAAGGTGATAAAACATTTCATACGAGGAAATGGCAATTCCAAGAACGCACACCAACGATCGCAAAGTGATTTTCAAAAATGAGCCTATCTCTTCAACGGGCAAATTTTTGAAAGATCACTATAAAAGGCGAGGAGTTTGATTGAGAAGATGTATGCGTGAATGAATGACACACGTGAGATATACAAGCTTATCAATAATCAAACAATCTCAATCCTCAAGCCTACATCTCGAAGTACATCAATCCAACACTTACCTCGTGAAGGAAAGAGAACTTCAATCGTTTGAAGAGGAAAATACTGAAAACAAGGGGTCTACATTCCAAGAAGGATTGTAGAAAGGTTCAAGGCTGAACCAAGTCTTAAGCTTTTGGAGGGCTTCGTGATCAAATCCAAAGTGCTTGAGCAAGTGAGTCAGTAGTAGCAAGGCACGCCACTTTGTGAAGAAGGCCGAGTCGTCGAGAAGCCACCGAGTGATCAAGGCATCTCCGGACCAGTCCCAAAGGATCAAGTCGGCCGTTGTGATCAAGACTTGTATCCGGGACCGTTACCACTTTGTAAACCGATCATTACTTAGTGGATTCCTCCAGAATTGGAGAAGAGAGGAGTAGAAGAATTACCCCATCTTCGAACCTCTATAAAAACTTTCTTGTGTCATTTACATTTCATTTAAATTTACGCACTTTTAATTGCTTATATCTGTTTGATAAATTTGCTATCCATTTGATAATCTATAAGTACTAAATCAAGTCAAAACTTGCTTAATCAAACTTAAGGGTGTTAAGTCTTCCAATAAAAACAAAACCACAAACAGTCAAATTATAGCCAACAATTTGAGTCACTCTCTATTAACACTCACCGAGTCGTTTGAGAGATTAACTCTCTTGAGGACTAATTCGATTTGTCCATCAAGGACACGATTGTGTAGAACTCTGTAAATTTAAAAGGCCTAAATCGAAAATTTGGTAAGGTTTATTCAACCCCCTTCTAAACCTTACACTTACACCCCTTGGGACCTACAAGTGGTATCGAGGCGGTTGGTTCATTGAACCCTCCGCACCGGTTAGTTCTTGAACTAGATCTCCAATCTTTTCAAAAGTCCGCTTTTAGTACTTATCTTTCAAAAACTCTTTTCTATCATTAAAATTATTATCATGGAAGCAAATCTAACACGCATTCCTATGTTCACTATTGAAGAATTTGATGATTGGAAAATTCGTATCTTGAGCTCATCTATCAAAGATTACATGATGAGATGTGGATAGTGATAGAAGATGGGCCTCTGCAAATATTAAAGGTGAACACAAATTTATGCGAAGAGTTGCAAAGGGGAAGAAGATCAGACACCGGACCGGTCATGGTTGAAAAACCAAGAACCGAGTGGACAAATGATGACAGAAAAAGATACAACCTGGACAATGTAGCCAAGGACATTCTTTACAAAACCTTGGATAAAGCCATGTTCAACAAAGTCAAATCTTGCAAAACGGCTAAGGAAATGCAGGACAAGTTGACTTTGATTTGTGAAGGTTGAGCAAATCAAAGAAAACAAATTATCGATGGTCATTTAAGTTTGAAAATTTCAAAATGATCTCGGGAGAGAACCTGGACCAACTAGACGCTCGATTTACGAAAATCACAAATGAGTCAGTCTACACTTGGAAAGGAATATACACAAAAGGAAATGTGTATGAAGATCCTAAAAAGTCTTCCAAATGAATGGGAAATGAAGGTCATGGCATTGAGACACTCCATGGACCTATCAAAGACATCCAATCACGAGTTATTCTCGGACCTCAAAGCCTACGAGTTTGAGCCGAGAAGGAAAGACCCGAGGAAGAGACAGTTGTACCCAAAACAAATTTGCAGTACTCTAGTTGTTAAAGACGGAAGGAGAGCCGAGGTCAAAGAAGCAATTGACCCGGAAGAAATAGCCCTAATGGTTAAAAGATTTAACAAGTTCTTTAACAAGAACTACAATAGAGGAAAGGGTGAATCCTCCAGAAGACACTCGGCTCCCTCCAAATCAAGGGATGATAGGCCAACCAAGAGAACAGATCATCAACAAATTGAGTATCAAAGGGCGACAACTCAAGAATAGAAAGAGCCGATCAAAAGGCTGAATATCTATGTTGGAATTGTAGACAACCAGGTCACTATGCCATTGATTTGCTCATATCCTGTAGTCAACAAGTAAAACGAAGAAGAAAGAAAGGTCTTGAGAGAAAGAAGACAAGAGAAGAAAAAGGCAATGATGGTGCAGAGATTGCCGAGACAACAAGTCAAGAGAGAGAGACACTCGAGAGCAAAGTGAAGCGACTATTCAAATGACTCGAAGAAGAAGCTTTGATCCGCTTAATGGCCAAAGAACAAGATCAAGAAGATGAGGTACAATCTAACTCAACAAGCTCGGACACTAGTGATAGTGATCGTGACACACACACTTCATCACCCACTCCATCTTTATGATTCATTAGGCAAAATGATGAAAGATTTTGAGCACATTAAAACCTCACACACACTATTGAATGAGGAAAACAAAATTACTCAAAAATCAAAACTCAAAGTCGACTAAGGAGCCGAGTACTCTAAGTCAAATAGGCGATGAGAATAAAAGTTTAAAGGTTTGAAAATGTTAAATTAATAGCGTAAATTGCTTTATAGAAAAGAGGAGAATGACCTCAAAAATGTTATTGCCTCATTCACTAAGGCATCTAAATCATTGGATGATCTTATTATGAGTCAAAGAGAATGTGGAGACAAGACAAGCTTGGGATTTAATTCCTTTGTGCCATGTCAAACCTCAAGAGTAATTTTGGAAAAAGGATCTTCAAGTCATGAAGAGTCCGAAAAATCCAAAACTCTAAATGATGCACACACTTTCAATCCAAAGCACAATACTAAGCAAACTGCCTTGGTTACAAAGGAAAAGGAAAACGACCGATTGAGAGTCTTTGAAAGGGCAGTGAGAAGAGATTGGCCGAGTCCTCAAAGGACTCCAAACAGAAAGTACTCAGTAAAGAAGAAGCGAGCTACCAAAAATCCCGAAAAACTCATAGAAGAAATACATATGATGGGAATGGTAGAAAATATCCAAGCCAAGCCGAAATAATGTGAACTACCAAATAGACTTATGGAATACAAGCCCAAGTGGCAAAGGCCTAGAACTCAACAAAGGCCATTCCAAAAGCATAAGAGCTTTCATCAAAGACACATATGCACCTAGGCACTACACTCAAAGAAACCACAATTACCCAAGAAAGGCAATTGCTAAAACACATATGCAGGCATACTGACAAAAGAGACAACAGTATGAACCTGGACTCCCAAGCAATTTGCCAGGATTGATTATGATTATGGCAGCGATAGATGGCAACCTCTAGAGTCAAATCATTTGGCTATAGGTTGGTTGGATCATCTTATAATTCTAACCCCTCAGGACCCGGACAAGAATGGGTACCTAAAACTTAATTTCCTTGATTGCGGTTCAAGGAACAGTGAGTGCCAAGGAACCTGGTACATGGACGATGGTCGTTCCCATACACATGACAGAAACAAGAGAAATCTGTCAAAATTCAAGGAAGTCAAAGGAGCAAAAGTCATATTTGGAGGAAATGAAGCTCCTGGTGAAATAAGAGGCACTGGATCCATCAAAAGGAATGGTTTAGAAATCACGGATGTTGCATATGTTGAAGGACTAAACTTCAATTTACTAAGCATCGACCAACTCTGCGACAAAGGGCTACAATGTTGGATTCAACATGGGAATATGCCAAATCAAAAATGTTGAATCTAATGAAGTTGTCTTTGCAAGGATGTAGACAGAAAAAATATGTATGTAGTGGATTGGTCAATCGCAACACCCAAGACTCTCTACTAGCAAAGAGCACAATTTGAATCAAGTTAGGTGGGCACAAAAAAGTGAGTCACCCGAACTTCAAAACAATCAATAAGCTAGCAAGAAGTCATCTTGTAGAAGGACTTCCAGGACTCGATATACAAGAAAGAAAGTATATGTGATGCATGTCGAAGGAAAACAAATCAAGTCGTCATTCAAAGAAAAGACATGCCCATCCTCAACAAGAACATTGCATCTGCTTCATATGGATCTATTTGGCCCAGTGGAACCAAAGAAGCATAAGTGGAAAGAAATACACCTTGGTGGTAGTAGATGACTACTCAAGATATACATGGACAATATTCATGTGCAAGAAGAAAGAAACTCTACAAAAGCTACCACAAATGATGAAGAGAATACAAAATGAGAAGAGTCAAACCATTATCAAAATAAGATCGGATAGAGGAACCGAGTTTGTCAATGGAATAATAACTTCGATCTTGTATTGAGAATGGTATTGGTCATGAACTATCACCGCAAGGACTCCACAAAGAGAATGGAGTTGCGAAAGAAGGAAACAGAACCCTCAAGGAAGCGGCAAGGACCATGTTAGTGGGGGGTTACCAAAAAGATTTTGGGCTGAAGCAATCAACACGACTGCTACACCCAAAACAGGATGTATGATAAATAGGCGGTGACAAAGACTCCTATGAGATCGACTGGAAGAAAACCAAATGTTGCATATTTCAGGATATTTGGATGTAAATGCTTCATCCACAATAATGGCAAAGACAACCTAAAGGCTTTTGATGCTAAAGGCGTGATGAGGTATCTTCTTAGGATACTCACCGAAAGCAAAGCCTACTGAGAATACTCAACAAAAGAACTATGGTTACGAAGAATCCATTCATGTAGTATTCGATGAGCCAAACATAAATGGAAAAGACATTGAAGAGTCGGTGATAAGTCAAACATCCAATCTCACGTAGAATCCTATCTTTGGTCAAGCGGGGATTATCAATTGAGAAAGAAGATGAGATAGCTGAATCTCAAAAATGCACCGGAAAATCTGCAAGTGATCACGAGAGAGTCGACCCGCAAAGAACACAACGGTACAAGTCGATCGAATCCAAACCTAACTTACTTCAACTTTGACGTAAGATGGCTGAGAGACCATCCACCGATCTTGTCATTGGAGACATGAGAGAAGGTGTCAAGACAAGATCCGAACTCAACAAGAAGCAATGTTCACGTGCTTCATCTCGCAGATAGAGCCCAAAGATGTGTCACAAGCATTGGATGACACACATTGGATTCAAGCTATGCAAGAAGAGTGAATCGGTTTGAGAGAAATAAAGTATGGGAATTAGTACAAAGACCCATACATCAAAATGTTATTGGAACCAAATGGGTATTCGAAATAAGATGAACGAGGAAGGTTACGTGGTAAGAAACAAAGCAAGATTGGTAGCCAAAGGATATTGCCAAGAAGAAGGAATAGATTTTGATGAAACATTTGCTCTGTAGCAAGATTGGAAGCTATAAGGATGTTTCTTGCCTATGCAGCTCACAAAAACTTCATTGTATATCAAATGGATGTAAAAAGTGCATTTCTAAATGGATTATTGGAAGAAGAAGTGTATGTTGAACAACCTCCAGGATTTGAGCGAGAAGACTCTTGGAGACAAAGTGTACAAACTCAAGAAAGCCTGTATGGATTGAAACAGGCACCCGAGCATGGTATGATACCTGTCACAATTCCTAATCGAAAATGGATTCACTAAAGGAAAGGTAGATAGAACACTTTTCAGAATTCAAGACAAGAAGAGTATCTTGCTTGTTCAAATATATGTGGATGACATCATTTTTGGATCCACTAACAAAGAGTCAGTGTGAAAAATTCTCAAACCTCATGCAAAGTAAATTTGAAATGAGCATGATGGGAGAGTCGACATTCTTCCTTGGACTTCAAGTGAAACAATGAAGGATGGAACCTTCATATGCCAAACAAAATACACCAGAGATTTAATGAAGAAATTTGGTATGGAGGAGAAGTCTTACGTAAAAATACCAATGAACACATCGACCAAAATGGACATGGATGCGGATGGAAAGCCTGTAGATCAAACAAGATCTGAGCACTTATTGGATCACGCTCTATCTCACGGCTAGCGGGCGGACATCACCTTTCTTTGTAGGTGTATGTGCAAGATTTCAATCTGCTCCAAAAGAGAGCCATATGATGGCAGCTAAGAGAATATTGAGATACTTAAAAGGAAACCAAGAAGTAGGGCTATGGTATCCAAAGGAAGGTGGATTCAAGCTAATTGGCTATTCGACTACGACTATCTTTGGATGCGAGTGGAGCGACAGAAAAGTACTTGAGGCACATGTCAAATGCTTGGAAACAGACTAATTTCCTGGTTTAGCAAGAAACAAAACTCAATAGCCACTTCTACAAATGAGGCGAATACATAGGCTGCGGGCAAAAAATTGTGCCCAAATCCTATGGATGAGACAAAGAACAGAGATTATGAAGTTGAAGAAAAAGAAATTCCAATCATGTGTGATAACACAAGTGCAATTGCAATCACTCAAAATCCTGTGTTGCACTCAAGAACAAAACATATAGATGTCGGATATCATTTCATAAGAGATCATGTTGAAAAGAAGGACATTATCTTGGAATATATCTCAACCGACAAACAACTAGCCGACATCTTCACAAAACCATTATGTGAGTCAAGATTTGAAGAACTCAAACATGAGTTGGGGCTAATTGAGCTAAGGTTTGAGACACGAAAGAGTCAAAGAAACGAAATGGAACAGAAAGAAGGTGAAAAAGGGTGAAAACAAAAATTAGCTCAATAAATCACCAGTATCGGAAAAGTCGGCTATACCAAGTCGGTGATAGCCGAGTCACTAAGAGAAATGTGAGAAGCGAGTTAAATCGGCTAAGAGATAAGTTTGAATAACTTATGAGCAAAGAGACAAAAACGCAATCGTTTTTGACTAAGCGGAATGTTTTAAGAGACACGTCGGATAATGATGATGTGTACGGACATAAAGCCGCACACCAAGCTTATGATTGGATATAAATGCTGCCGCATTAAATACGAGACATGAATCGCTCAATATGCGTGCGAAATCCAAGCCGTTGATTTCGATCACGATTCAAAACCGTCTGCACGCCCTTTCATAAACCATATTTAAACCATTTTTCGTCCGTTTCTCTCTCACACTTCTAAAAACTGTTCAATCTCTCTCTCAAAAAAAAAAAAAAAAAAAAAGCAAAGACAAATACTCTCAAACCCTATCAACCTTCAAATCAAATTTACGAATTTTTCCTTGAAATTATTCTCGAGAAATGGCACCAACGTATAACTTTACCAAGTTGGGAAAACAAATCCACACCGGTTCGGCCGAGTGGATTTCGACGAAATGGTGAAGCAGGGGTCCGACGACACCCTGGTGAAGAAAATCGCGGAGAAGTTAGAAACGCCGGATCAAACCGTTTCTAACAAAGGGAGTATCCTATGACCTATGTGGAGGAGGTCGCACAATTCTACGTGAATGCTTTGAGATTCACGATGAAGGAATCAAGTCATCTGCTTCACGGGAAGCGGTGACTATCACCGCCAGATTTGGTGAATATTGCTCACTACCAAAGAGGAGCATCCGAGATCAAAGAGGCTGATGTAAACTTGGGCTGACGCATGGAAAGAAATAGCCAAGTCCGACGTTCGATGACAAAATAATATACACAAACAAACAAGAGATGGCCAAGGAGGACTATCACAAATTGTTGGATATTGTTGCCAAGTGTATCGACATCAAATTTGGCGCTTTGACCAACTGTCAAAGGCAAAATTGATTGTGATGGCTGCAATAATCGAAGAAAAGAAGATAAACAACTGAGTTTATCTACAAAAGCAGACTCTGCCCGAACGTGGGGAACAAGTCCTTCAAAGAAGATGGGTCATTTGGAGGATCTTCGGGATATGGCCTGTGATTGGCGGCTATTGGAGGTGAAAGGAGTACCTCTTAGACATGGGAAGGCCTTCCATGTTAACAAGAGGATGTTCGAGCTAATCTCTCTCGGTGCTCGGAAGCGTCGTACGCCAAGAGAGCCGACACCAGTGAGGGGGAATCACCAACCTCGAAGACACAACACTGCTCCTCTCCAACTAAGAAGAAAGCGCCCCTGCAGACTACCAAAAGTCTGCTGCCCCTGCAAAAAAGAAAACCAAACATGCTCCCCCCTGCAGCAGAGTCACCCGCCTGCGCAGCGAGTCACCGCCCAAGCAGCCGTGTCACCCGCCCATGCGGCGGTCGAGAAGGATTCACAAATTCCTTCTCGATCGTCAAAAGGAGGAGAACCGACAAGCCTAGACGGCCGGCTCCTCGAAACAAACACAAGCACCGGCCCCAGCCGCCCAAGACTCAGAGGACACCGCCTCAACTGAAATTCCCCGTACAAACCAGGAGACGAAGAAGACTCGTCAAGCAGACCGAACAAGAGAAACCAAGTCGGCTACTCAGCTAGCACAGATATCGGAGACTCTTTGGAGAAGTAGAGTCTCCAGATGTAATTGATGAAACAACCAAGTCTGCAAAGGTGATCGCAGAGGCAACCCAAGACACAAACAGTGTAGTTCATACAAACAAACTCAAGAAGAACCAGCCAAGCGGATAGTGATGTAATGATCCTATCTCCACCTTACCCGACATCCAAAATCGTCTCATGTGAGTGGAGAAAATGGAAAAGCTGAGCAGGTCAAGGGAACAGTTCCAACGGCCTGAATTCATAGAAGAAGAAGAGGAACGCTAAATTTCCTTGGATTATCTATCTTTTGTGCTCCCAGCTCTAGATGAAGACAACTGCATGGATATTCTGCAGATCTACAAGGACAAGGAGAGAGAAAAGCAAGTCGAAGAAGCCGAAGCACGCGAAAAGGCAAGTACCGCCTCTATCTCCGGCAGAAGATGCAACACTTCCATCCTCTCCTTGATGTCTTCTCCGAAAGTGATGAGGAACCGAGAATGCTTTCTGCGCACGGAAGAATTGCGATGCAGCATAAGCATTGCATGAATCAAGAATCCTTCACGAGCAAAGACCGATGGAGGGACCAGGAGAGTCCTCCGAACACAACCGAAATCGATCCAATGGGAGTGGTTCAAGAAATAGCCACGATGTTCTTTGCTACCACTTCCCCACTCACTCAAGAAGGCAATAAGAAAGATGGCGATGAAATCACTAGTGGGGACCCCAATCGAGCCAACCCCTATTGAAGGTGTGCCACCACCGCCCCAACGGCCGAACCATCAATTGCAACAGCCAGGGAGTTTGGAGACGAGTAACCCCACTCCAAGTCACTCACCGGTGCGCGCCCGAGGGGAAACTCCCTCCACCGCAGCAAGGTCGGAGGATGTTTGCAGATGACTCCACAAAGAATGTAGGAGGCGAAGCAAAGGACACTCAAACACAAGAAGAAATGAAGTTGCCACCAACGAAGCTCGAGGCGATTGAGACTGCCTCACCGAGGTGCCAACACTCGAAGGCTAATGACGCCTTTCTTGATGCGAAACGAGGCACGAGAAGGAATGTACACGGGAGTTAACACTGGCGATGAAAGCGCAATCCATGGGGTTGAGACTCCAATGGATGCCACAGAAAGACCCTAAGACAAACCGTGACATCGCCGAAAGGGAAGGCCAAACCTCGCAGCGAGAGAGACTGGAGGAAATGAAGGCCCACGGGAGGCCGAGACTTCCCGGTAACACACCAGTAGAGAACATCCCTCCCGCAACCATCGATCCATCTCGAGAAGGAGATCGGCGCACTTCATGATTCCCAGGACAACCCCGATGTCACCTTTCCGGGATCGGAAAGGCGAAGAAGAAGAAGTTTGAGTCAACCCCATGACAAATCCAAAAGACTCACCGGATGTTCCAGGCACGAGCAAGTCGATCCCAAGACTACTCGTCGGACCTTTAATTTTGATGATGAGCCACCAATGGAAATCTCATCATCGTCCGATGACGCTTCGATAAGGCGAGGACCGATCTACTCAAAAGGCGAAATCACCGAGACCAACGAAGTCATTAAGACAGTGAGGCTCGCAAGCCGAGTCTCATGCACCACAAAACCCAAACAACCAGCGACCACTCGCTCCGGCTCCTCAAGCTACACTGGATCGATTCCCAAAAGAACTTCACGCCCACCGCTTATCATCGAACAAATCCCGGATGGCGGTGATGAATCCTTTGAGGAATCTTTCCCTTCTCACCGGAGATACGAACTCCACGAAGAGTCGAAAAATGAGCAAGCACGCTATCACGCATCAGCTCCTGTTTTCACTCGAGGCACCATTGTTCAACCGATTTCGATTTCGACGTTTGTATGCCAACAACAAATGAAGAATCACCAAGTAAATGAGAAGTGTTCAAGGCACTCTTTCTTTGAAGTTGAAAAGATGGAGAGGCATCGAGCCTCCTTGATATGCGCCGGACAACAGAGATGCCAACCTTACGGTGACTTGAGAGGCATCACGATCGGGGTAAGGGAATGGTGGCAACAAAGAAGAATCAATGCGTGTGGAACAGAGATACTTCGACAATTATTCAAAAAGTCAGCCGGTGTGGAGAGATGAAAATGTTGATGCGAAACGAAGTCTGCGGAACACATTGAACATATGCACGAAGCTCACACCTAGAGATCAAGTCACGCGTGAGCGAGCAAAATGATATACTGGCGTTTGGAAGAACACATGACAAGAAAATTCAGCCTTCTCATGGTGAGATGAAGCGATTTCAAAGAATCCAACGCTACTCGGTGCAATTCGTGCGGCAAAGATACAACGCAGCAGACTTGAAGCAAAATTCAACCATCGAAGACTTCGACTTCATGCTTGCCAAAGATGTTCCCGGGTTCCTCTATCCTTTGATGATGCCAAAAAGGGGAAGAGGAATACCTTAAAGCAAAGAAAATCTGAAGGCCGAAAAGAAAGGAGCAAATTTGACAAGGGAACAACTGAGAAGGAAAAATCACCGAGGAAATTTTGAAATCAAGAAAGGAAAATCTCTTTGAGGGGGAAGGATCAAAGAATATGACCTTGATGATTGCACAAACCCCCAACAGGTCCTCACACGGTGACATTATAAGCGAAGAAACTCCCAGTGACTCGCCACTCCAACACTGATGTATCTATGGTGAGAAGAGAAAAGAAATTGAAGCGAGGGATGAAGGAGGTGGAAGGAAGAATGGATGCCAGGGTGATGAACATTTTGAAAGAACACGGAGGCATTCCGGTTGACAGAGACACGTATGCCATTTCGGATGTCGGGACAGAGCGAAGATCGTTGACGAATTCAAAACGCTTTCGAATCAAGGTTATTTTGCAAATATGTCCTTGGCTCAAGCTTGGGACTGTCTTGATCGAAAAGGGTCTCACATTATGTGAAGAAGGCGACAGACAGACAACCTAGCGATCGCTCTGCTGGTCACTCCGCACTCACTCAAAGAAAGAAGAAGGCCCCAAGACAAAGATACGCCCAGGTAGAGGAAGAAGCGGCGATGTGGAGGAAGAAGCTTGGACCTAGGCCTCTCGCCAAGAATATTGAATACGTAGATCCGGGAAAGAAAGGAGGGATCTCTTTGGGCTGGGCTTGACCATGTGGCGAACTTGCAAGCGGCTAAAACCAACGCCGAGTATGCAAAAAGGATAGAAGAAGAAAACAAGAGACAAACTCGGCTATGGCGGGAGAGACAGGAAAGAATAAGGAAAGATGAAGGCTGCCGAGGAAGGCATATGAGAAGAAAAAGAAGGCAAACATGACGAGAAGAAGAGAAGAAAGAAAGAAGATCTTGATCAAGATGAAAGAAGGAGACAAATAAGGAGATGAAGTGTTCTTTGTCAACCCTTCGTGTATTCTATATGTAAATACATACAATGTAAGTCTTCGTAATAATGCAAATTTTTTTATATACTCGATACACCTTGTAAATAATTGTGTTAAGTACAAGAATGATATGATCAATAAAAAGATTGATTATGCGCATACATTCTATGTCAATACACTATCCGTATGTATCGTGTTATTTGCATCTTTGTATGATTTAAGTTTTGGCATCATCAAAAAGGGGGAAATTGTTAGGAATTCTATTGTTTAGATTTTGATGAATGCCATGTAAAACTTAGAATAGAAAGTTGGCTCCCAATTCTTGCTTTGAAATGTATTGTAACAATTAGAGTGCCAAGCCGAGTTAAGTCGCCTACGCTCCAACTTGCAAGAAGACAAATCAGAGGCTTGAAGGAAAACTCTGTGAGAGGCAAATTGAGTACAACAAAGAAAAGCGACAGAACTCGATCAAGAAGCGGTGAGATGCAACCGAGTGGAACATCACCAAGTCAACTCAAGAGAAGCCAAGTCTCAAGTCAAGTGACGAAGAGTCATCCATGATTGGAAGTGACTCTAAGTCACCTGGGAAAGCGAGGAAATGCGTCAAGTCGAGATAATCGTAAAAGAACCGTTTGCCGCGTAAATCAAGAGATTTACTTAAACAAGTAATATCTCCATACTACCTTTCTTGGAGTGCTCGATCCCGAAGCGTGCAAAAGAAATGAACCAATGGGAAGCACTACACCGTGTCGAACTCTCGAAAAGGTGATAAAACATTTCATACGAGAAAATGGCAATTCCAAGAATCGCACACCAACGATCGCAAAGTGATTTTCAAAAATGAGCCTATCTCTTCAACGGGCAAATTTTTGAAAGATCACTATAAAAGGCCGAGGAGTTTGATTGAGAAGATGTATGCGTGAATGAATGACACACGTGAGATATACAAGCTTATCAATAATCGAAACAATCTCAATCCTCAAGCCTACATCTCGAAGTACATCAATCCAACACTTACCTCGTGAAGGAAAGAGAACTTCAATCGCTTGAAGAGGAAAATATCGAAAACAAGGGGTCTACATTCCAAGAAGGATTGTAGAAAGGTTCAAAAATGAACCAAGTCTTAAGCTTTTGGAGGGCTTCGTGATCAAATCCAAAGTGCTTGAGCAAGTGAGTCTGTAGTAGCAAGGCACTTGCCCGTGAAGAAGCCGAGTCGTATTTAGAAGCCACCGAGTGATCAAGGCGTCTCGGATCGAGTCCCAAAGGATCAAGTCGGCATTGTTGTGATCAAGACTTGTATCCGGATCAAGTTACCACTTTGTAAACTGATCATTACTTAGTGGATTCCTCCAGAATTGGAGAAGAGAGGAGTAGAAGAATTACCCCATCTTCGAACCTCTATAAAAACTTTCTTGTGTCATTTACATTTCAAAGATTTAAATTTCGCACTTTTAATTGCTTATATCTCACGATAAATTTGCTATCCATTTGATAATCTATAAGTACTAAATCAAGTCAAAACTTGCTTAATCAAACTTAAGGGTGTTAAGTCTTCCAAAAAAACAAAACCACAAAAAGTCAAATTATAGCCAACAAATGAGTCACTCTATTAACAACTCCGAAGTGCATTGAGAGATTAACTCTACTTGAGGGACTAATTCGATTGTCCATCAAGGACACAGATTGTGTAGAACTCAGTAAATTTAAAAGGCCTAAATCGAAAATTTGGTAAGGTTTATTCAACCCCCCTTCTAAACCTTACACTTACACCCCTTGGGACCTACGATCTTGAACAACTCTTTCATTTTCATTTCATTTGTAGACTTTCTAGTCAGTTGTCTTTGAGATTCAGCTATCTCATCTTCATCTGGGTTGAGTGCTCTTACTTCAGCTTCAACATAAGGACTCTTGTACATAGTTGGATGATTCAGCTTATCAGCTAACTCTTCAATGTCTTCTCCACTTACATTAGGTTCATCAAAGACCACATGGATAGACTCTTATGTAACCATAGTCCTCTTGTTCAGCACTCTATAGGCTTTACTCTCAGCTGAGTATCCCAAAAAGATACCTTCATCAGCTTTAGCATCAAAATCCTTTAAATTATCTTTGCCATTGTTATAGATGAAACATTTACATCCAAATATCCTGAAATATCCAACATTTGGCTTTCTCCCTGTCCAAATCTCATAGGGTGTCTTGGTCAATTGCATGTTGATCATGCATCTATTTTGAGTATAGCATGTTGTGTTGATGGCTTCAGCCGAAAATCTCTTAGGCAATCCAGCTTCAGCTAACATGGTCCTAGCAGCTTACTTGAGAGTTCTATTCCTTTTTTCAGCCACTCCATTCTTCTGTGGAGTTCTTGCAATTGATAATTCATGAGCAATTCCATTTTCAACATAATACTGAGTTATTATCCCATTGACAAACTCAGTTCCTGTGTCAGATCTTATTTTTATAATGGTTTGGCTCTTTTCATTTTGAACTCTTTTCATCAGCTGAGGTAACTTCTGCAAAGTTTCCTTCTTTTTACACATGAAGATTGTCCATGTAAATCTTGAATAGGCATCTACCACCACTAAGGTGTATTTCTTTCCACTTATGCTGGCTGGCTCAACTGGACAAAATAAATCCATATGCAACAGATGTAATATCCTTGTTGAAGAAGGACTTGCTTATACTTGAATGAAGACTTTATTTGCTTTCCCATCCGCATGCATCACATACACTTTCTTTCTTGTATCTTGAGTCCGGCATCCTTCCACAAGATGACTCCTTGCAAGCTTGTTAATTGTCTTGAAATTCGAGATGACTCGACTTTCTTGTGCCACAACCAACTTGATTCGGTTGTACTCTTTGCTAACGACAAGTGCTTGGTGTGGCGATCGACGATCTACCACATACATGTTCTTTTTGTCGATCCTTGCAATACTATTTCATTTGATTCATGTCTTTAATTTGGCACACTCCCATATTGAATCCAACATTATAGCCCTTGTCACCGTCACAGTTGGGCGATGCTTAACAGTTGACGTTGAGGCCTTCAACATAAGCAATATATGTGATTTCCAATCCATTCTTCTTGATAGATCATGTGCCTTTGATTTTCCCTGGAGCTTCATTTCCTCCGAATATGACTTTTGCACCTCTAATCTCCTTGAATCTTGATAGGTTTTTCTTATTTCCTGTCATATATCTTGAACAACCACTATCCATGTACCAGGTTCCTTGGCACTCAAGGAAATCAATTTTTAGGTACCCATACTTGTCTGGGTCCTGAGGGGTTAGTGCTATAAGATGATCCAACCAACCTATAGCCAAAACACTTGACTCTAAGAAGTTGCCATCTATCAGTGCCAAAATCGTAGTGCACATTAGCGAATTGCTTGGGAGTTTGCTGATGAACTTGGCTGGATTTCTTCTCAGTTGTCCTCTCAGTATACTCAACTGGTTGTTTTTCTTTCCCTTTGTATCCAACGCCAGTTTGTTTGTGATTGTGCTTTGGAGTGAATGTGAGTGCAGCATTTGGTGTTTTGAATTTTTGAGATGCTTCATTGCGTGAAGATCCTTTTTCCAAAATCACTCTAGGAGTTTGACTATGCAGGAATTAAATCATGTGCCTGTTTTATCTCCACATTCTTTTTGACTCAAGATAAGATCATCCAATGATTTGGATGCCTTTGTAAATGAGGCAATCACATTTGTGAGATCTTTTTTCCTCTTTTCTATAGCAGCTAACTCTGTTGTGATCTTTGCATTTTCAGCCGTCAGCTTAGAATTCTCATCAGCTATATAACTCAGAGTACTCAGCTCTTTAGCCAGCTGTGAGTTTTGGCTTTTAAGCTGGCTGTTTTCCTCATTTAGAATTGTGTGTGAGGATTTTATGTGTTCAAAATCTTTCATCATTTTGCCTAATGAATCATAAAGATAAGTGGGTGATGAAATGTATGTATCACAATCACTATCACTTGAATCTGAATGAGATGAGTTAGAGTGTACCTCATCTTCTTGATCAGGTTGATCTTGTTCTTTAGCCATAAGGCAAATCATAGCCTCTTCCTCAGAATCACTTGAGTAGTCAGCTTCACTACTCTCTGAGTCTGCTGCTTCTTTGGACTTGACTGTCTCAGCAATCTCAGCAACCAACATGGCTTTCTTCTTTTTCTGTCTTCTTTCGCTTAAGACTTTTCTATCTTCCTCATTCCTATATTTGTTGACTGGTGGATAGGAACAATCAACTGCAAAGTGTCCTGGTTGTCTGCAGTTTCAACACAGGTTCTTAGCTCTTTGATCGCCTCTTTCTTTCTTGGTTTATCGGCTCTCTGCGATATTCAACCCTTTGATGCTCAACCGCTTCTTGGGTGGCCTGTCTTACCTTGACATGGAAGGAGTTGAATGTCTTCTCGAGGTCTCACCTTTATTTCTTTTATAGTTCTTATTGAAGAACTTGTTGAATCTTTTGACCATCGGGGCAATCTCCTCCTGGTCTATGGCTTCCTTTGTTCACTCTCTTTTCCATCATTAGCCATTAGTGCAGATGTCTTGGGTAGGTTATTAAATTCAAAGCATGACTACCATCTTTAAATTATTTTTGAAGTAAAAAACAATGAGAGAAGAGAGAGAAGATTACTTGTTTATAGTTTAAAAGGAACTAAAAAGTAAGGGTATTTAGGTAAAATACTAGAAAAAATGGGTAGATGTTAAGTTGGTTTTATACTAACATATCAAGTTTCCTAGACTAAGGTATTGCAGTGGTTTTGGGTATTTTTGAGTTGTTTTAGTCCAGTTTATAGTGTAAGGGTCGTTAGCGAGTCTGTACAGGTGGTGATAGTAGTAAGAGTGTCAAACAGTGAAAATTGCATAAGTTGGGAACAAATTGGATTCTAAGAGAATAAAAAGTGCACTTTGGCCAATGACAACGTGGCGCTATAGTGCCACATAGCCCGCACTGCGGAGCCAAGGTGCAAATCCGGATAGGGATTTTTGATGGGTGGCGCTGCGGTGAGCATTTTATGGCATTGCGGCGCCTCGTGACGTGTCGTACAAGGAATGTTTTTTGACAGACTTTGAGCGGACTTGGAACTATAAATATACATTTTGGAGATGTGAGAAAGGGAGATTGGACATATTTGCGAGCACTACGAACGACAAGAGACACAGAGAAAGAGTTCCGGATGACAATTGAAGGCATCTATTTTCTAGAAACAGAGAGGATTCTTTCTTTTATCATTTGATTTTAATCTTCGCTATCTTTGTCGATCTTTGGAGATGTATAATTATTTTTCTATGGGTTTTTGTACATCCACTATGAGCTAAAACTATTATTCGAGGGGTTGATGTAACCTACGTTTGACCTATATTTTGATATTTTAGTTTATTGGTTCGCATGTTATTCGATTTATTTATGCTATTTGGATTGTTTGCATCTGAAATATCTGATCAATAGTTTAGATTGTTTGGCGTATTTGATCTCATGCTCGAGAGAGGTAATTGAATAATCGGTCATGGAATAATGTAGGTCCCAAGGGGTGTAAAGTAAGGTTTAGAAGGGGGTGTTGAATAAACCTTACCAAATTTTTGATTTAGTCCTTTTAAAATAATTCAACAGAGTTGACTCAAATAGTTGTGTCCTAGATGGACAGCTAAGTTGGCTTTTCAGCTAAGTTACCCACTCAACAGACTCGATAGAGCTGTTAATAGTATAACTTGGCTGCTCAAGCCAAATACTTAACTTGGCTGATTGATTTTTAACAGCGAAAGACTTAACACCCTTAGATTAGATTTTAGCAATTAGTTATTTATCAGTTGGTTTGCAATTATGATCAGCATGTATAAAATGAATATACAGGAAAGTAAATTTGCTGAAAGTAAATGACACAAATAATTTATAGAGGTTCGAAGATGGGATAATTCTTCTAATCCTCTCTTCTCTAACTCCTGGAGGAATCCACTATGTAATAGATCAGCTTACAAAGCGGTGAACAGTCTGGAGACACCCTTGATCAAACAACTGGCTTCTCTTGCGACTCAACTTCTTCACAAGGCAGCTAGCTGCCTTGCTACTCCAGTTCACTTCTCAAGTTCTTTGATTTGATCACAAAGCCCTCCAATAAACTTGATAATGGTTCGACTTGGAACCTTTCTACAATCCTAGCTTGGAAAGTAGACCCCTTTGATTTCTTCAAAAGTTTCCTCTTCAACAGATTTGAAGTGATCTTTCCTTCACTACTTGTGTTGGATCGATTTCCTTCGAGTTTCAGGCTTGAGGAATTGCTTGAATGTTTTTTAGAAAATTGCAGGTTAAAATGCTTGAATATTGCTTTCTTGCTCGTGGTTCAGGTCTGCTCTTCTCAATAACTTCCTCAGCCTTTTATAGTGCACATTTGAAATTTTGCCCGTTGAAGAGATAGGCTAATTTCAAATGTCACTTGTGTTCATTGGCTTGTCTTAGTCTGCAGTCCTTGATGTCGACCCTTCCTCGTATTAAATGTCTTAGCAGCATTGCAGGTGCCTGACACAAGGTGGAGTATTTCCCATTGGTTCATTCCTTTTGCATATTTCTGGGACTAACACTTTAGACCTGACAGCTTTGACATATTACTATATTGAGTAATATTCTTGACTTTAATCAACATATCTAAGTCGGTTGTCTTGACTAGATCATGTCCTACCCCCTGTGACTTGAGTTAGCTCTAGATTGGATAACTCATCCTCATCACTTCAACTTGAGACTTGGCTTTTTGAGTTGACTTGGCCGACACTTCTTCTGATTGTTCCCACCGACTCTTCTTCAATCGAGTCCTCGACTTCCTTCATAGCATTACTCACCGACACACAAAGATTCTTCATATAGTCCGATTGACTTCTTTTAATCCTTGGCATAGCCGACTTGACACGACTTTTTCAAATTTATCTATTACAATACAAACTGCAAGGAAAATGGGGTGTCAACTTCCTAGTTTAAGTTTTACATGGTATCATCAAAATCTACTCAATAAATTTCCTAACAAATAACATAACTTAGGGATTCATACTGAGGAATTTATGAACCTTTCGAAGCCATTAAAAGAGAATTCGTTGTGCATGTTAGAGTTTAATTTGTGATTTTCATAGAGATATTGAAATCAAAATTGAAACCTAGAATCACTTGGCATTCGAGAGAGGGAGTGATCATTGTAGAAATCTTGAGTTTATAAATTGGTAATTTGTGAGTGGTAAACTAAATTGATAACATAGGGAAAAATAGGTCAGTCAGACCTCTAAAATTCATATCTATTAAGTGTTTGATAATTAGTCTCAGCGAGTTCATTAGTTTAATTTTAGGATTAATTTGTAGTTTAATAATTCTCATCATTATTCAATCGTCCAGATAAAGTTAGCTATCATAATTACATTACTTAGCATTAATTTATTATCAATCCTTGTGGAGACGGTACTCGATTCACATTCTATACTAAAATTTGATAATGTACGCTTGTGGGTAAGAAATTCACGAACAGTAGAAAAGATGGGTTTTTATTAGAGTGGGTAGAAAATAGTTTTTCTTATCTAATGTGGCTACTTTACACCATTACTACTTATATTTATATAAAAATTAGTTTTCTGAATTTTTGTGTGTGTTGCATTTATTATTATATTTTTTGTCCTTTACTTTTTATTTTTTAAAATTTCATAATTTTTTTTTATTTTTGATCAATTTTTGACGTATGATGTATTTAATTAATTATTTTTTACGATTTTCAGTATGACACCCACTAGGGGTGATCCCGGTGCAATTTTGCGGTTCTTTTAACAATTTTCAAACTGAATTGCCATATCCGATTTTGAGCGGTGGCGGATGGTGGCGGTCAGTTTTGCTAGGTAAAAGCATATGTGTGGTTTTGGGCGGTGCAAGTGGTAGTGGGCAGTTTGGCGGTTTTGATAAATAAAATATTATTTATCTCTTTTAGGATATTTAGTATATACCAAAAAAAGAAAAAATTTAAAAAATAATATTTGGTTGTAACAATATGAGTTATGCAAATTGAATGCATCTTGTATTCTTTTTGATTCAATTACATTCAAAACATAATGTACTAGTTAATATTTATTTTCATTATACAACACAATTAATTTTTACAACATTAAAGAAAGAATGCAAAATGCATTACTTTTTAAAGGCAAAGTGGAATCCAAATTTATTATTCTCCGAATTATTTCTTAAAATATTTTTGCCTAATTATTTTAACTAAAGATGGAATATATATTCTTTATTTTACTACTTAAATTGTATGAGTGCGGTGTAGTGCAGTTTTGGGCGGTTTTTTATTTTCAAAACCGAAATTGCACCAACAAAATGGTGCGGTTTCTATTCATTATTTTAAATCGCAGTTTTAATCAAAAACCATGATCAACAGAGCAGTGTGGTGAGGTTCAGGCAGTTTTTTTAATTTTTTGATCACCCCTAACACCCACATTAGACATATAAATTAAAAATATAAGATATTTTTAATCAAAGTTTTATTTTGTAATGCACGTTAAAAACTATGCATTCTCGTACTCGAGTTTGTATATTCATGTCTTTTGGTTATATGTGATATATGTATAGTTGTTATTGGGATTTAGCTCATTTCTTCATAATTATATAGAGTTGTATTTAAGTTAATTAAATTTAATTAAAATATTTATTTTTATTGAAGAAAATACCTCAAATTATATATCTAAATATTATATATATTACATATTTCCATGCATAGCATTATGTATTATAAGAAGCCAAATACATAGCCTTGAATACATTTTTCTTGATTATGTTGTATGATATTTTTTTCTTTTTTTATTAAAAACATTGAACTTATTTCCCGCCCATTGTTTGATGTTATTTAATATTATTACAATGAAGGGAGATATATTTGTAGAACTATAAAGAAAACGTATATGTCACAGTACAAAACAGAGACTCACAAATATATAGTTTGTGCATTGCACGGGGTCACATATCTAGTACTTTTTAATTATCATCACACCCCTATGAGCCTAATATTTATGATAATACAACTGGTCTTTTGGATTGGGTCACGGGTCATGGGGGATTTGTCTCACAAAATGTGACCATAAGACGGTATCGTATGAATTTTTGCCTACTTCTAAATGCATTATTTTTCATATATACATATCTATATTCATATATATTATTTGTATTTCTTAACCGTCTTTGTTTTATGTAGATTCGTTGAAAAAGACCTCACAACTTCATATTATATCTGATTTTTTAAATTATGCATTTAAAAAAATGACTCGCTTAAAAGTTTCAAAACAATATTTCTCTTTTAGCATATAAAAGTTATTACGTAATTTTCATTTAATAGAAATGAGTATATCGCCCGTGCGATGCATGATTGTAATATAATAAAGTATTGTATTTTAATGTTAAAAAAATATGATATTATAGGATTAGTAATGGAGCAGAGCAGGGCAGGGCGGGTATCTCAAGGCACATCCCGGCCATGTCCATTGAACTGGGAAAAAGTTACAGGATGAACGTCTTGACTAGAATAAAATAATTTGGGCTTTAAATATTATGATAATTTATTAAATTAGTATTATTATTATATTAATTTATTATATTTTCACAAAATATTATGTTAAATATCCAGCAATAAATTAATTTTTTAGAAAGAAAAAAAGTAAAGAAAATAAATTGATTATATATTTGGAGAAATTGTATAAACCTATTGAAAAAGAATTGTTGAGTTATCTAAAACTTTAAAAATTATATGTTTACTTAATATTTTTCGACAACTAAGTTAAATTAGATGAATTGAGGCAATGTTGAAATTTATACCAACAAATTACTATATACGCTAATTTAATAAATAAAATTAGAATATCATTTTTATTTATCGATAACAATATTATTCTACTCAAATTATGATTATTTGAGAAACTGTCTTATAACATAAAAGATTATTATTTGATAAATAATAAAGAAATATAGCATAAGTAACAGAACAATAAATAGCATTTTTTATGTAATTAATATTTACGTATTATATATTCAAAAAATTATGGATAATATAATATATAAATTATATATAAAATTTAAAGAATCTTCATCAATTATATATGTATATATATATGTATGATTTCAGTATTCCAGTAATTTCATAAAATATTTATACATTGGATTATTTTATAAGATATAATACATAGATACGAAAAATTATATATATGTAGAATTTTTATTTTGGGTATTTAATATAATATTTATGGTGGATTATTTTCTCAAATATAATGCATAGATACATACAATTGTGTATATTTAAATATATATCTAAAACTTATCTATTTGTTCACGTTTCTGTAAGATAGTACTTTATTTCAATGTTGTTGTCCAAATTTGTATTCCATGTCCAGCCTTTTGGAGTATTGATTATTTTACAGATTTTGTTGTGTATTGTTTGGATTTTTCTAAAAATTATAATGGGATATTTTGTGTTTTTCATATTTTGATAAGAGAAAATACAATAGAATATATAATTGTCCAGCAAAATTTCTTCTTTTGGTAAGAAAATAAATCAAATAAATATTAATTTTGCTAATTAAAAAAAATAAATTATTAGGTATCAAATTATGATTCTGAATATGCTGGAATATTTACCAATTATAAAAATATAAACATTCATATCACTTTTTATACAGTGATCTTCATTATTTTTGGAGATGAAAATATATAAAATTTTAATTAGGAAAGTATGAATTATGTCAATTTCGATATACTGAAACTAAGAAATGTTTTTTTTTAAAATTAAGAAAGTATAAAGGTGTTGTAAAAATAATTTTACATTAATAATTAGTAATTACCAAATTATGCTGAGAGTGAAAACCCGATTTACTGAAAATAAGAAATTATAATAGTCAAAATACATTAATATACAAATTGTTCAATAGCTCGAATGGATAATTTTAAAATCACTACAAAAAATATCTTGGTAAAAATATCTTTTATTTTATTTATTATATTTATTTTTTATTTAATATATGCAATATGTATGTCAAACTGAAAATCGTGAAAAGATGATTAATTTGATATATTATACGTCTAAAACTAATCAAAAATGAAAAAGTTAAAATTTGAAATAAAAATGAAAAGGCAACCATAACAGTTAATGCAGTACACACGTGAAAAACCAATTAATGCAATACACAGATTTTGAAACCATAAAATTAAAAAAAAATTACCTTTTTTCCATATTTTTATTACTTTTTATAGAATGAAAAATGAGCGCGAAAATTTGAGTAGTTAGCTTAGGGCGAGTGCGGTCAGCGCACCACACTGAATCTCGGAGTGACCCTGCTAAATTTGAGTTGACCGCACTGAAAATTCAGCCAAATGTCTAATTCATATAAAAAATTTGAGTTAAAATTTAAAAAGTCAACAAACCTTACTGTCTTGGCTCAAAATATTAAGAATTACCTGGTCCAATTAAGGTATATAGGTGGATAAATGATTGTCTTGTTTGTTATATACAGCCTACAGATATATATATATATATATATATATATATATATATATGTTCCAACTTGATAATGAAATATTTTTTTGAAGTATTTTTCGAATGAATTTTTGTATCTAAGAGTCTATTTCATAATAATAATAATAGTTGTTTGGTGGTTAATTTAGAACGTATTTTTGGATAAGTCACTAATCCAAAGAGTTCATTATGGAGAAACCATAATTAGAGATTATGAAAACCCGCAAAGAATTGTTGCAAGGTACGACCTTCATATTTGTCTCTTTTTTTCTATTTTTTTCAATATCGGTCCGACATTCATTTTGCCAAAACGAAAGAATTTCTTACCGTACTAGCCGAAAATCCTAGCTACGCTAATGTATATAGATTCTTTTTTTTTTTTCAGTATAAAGTCTTAAGGAGGGGTGGAACTGATGGGAAATAATCTCAGGTCAATAGCCTGTGTTACAAATACCCAACCAACCGAGCTACAATTAATTTTCTTTTAGATATTCTTAGATATTAATTTTAGTCTTTTTACTTATTTTTAAAGAAATATTCTGTTCCATGATTAATTGTTTTGAAATCTTGACATTTTCTTCTCGTATTAAAATTAGGACATGCATTTAAATCATTAAGAGGATACTGATTTGGTCTTACTTTCTTTTATTATTTTTTATTTTGCAAAATGACTTGTATTTAATGTTTGAACATAATTGTCAAATCAAAAGTTAATAATTTTACATTGTTGGAAGATGGCCTTGAATAAAAAATTGAGACTTGAGTTGAGACACCAAAATGGGGATAAGGATATTTTAGTCTTAAAATATTCGACCGAAAAATGCTAGAGTGGAATAGTGGATACCGGAAGATCGAATATCAGGAGAGGATGCAAATAACTCTTGAAAATCGTCAAACTCTATAAACAAAAAAAAAAAAAAAAAATATGTTTAAAAAAAGAAACCAATTGGTCCAAGGCATCTAAAGTCTAAACTAGCAACAATTGGATGCAAATTGCACATTAAAGTAAATCATCTTAGATGTCACGTCCCCTTAGGCCTTATATATTCGTAGCCATATAAGAATTGGAAAGTGCGGATGTTGGGGACCATGCCAAGGCAAATAATGCGTTCTCTGCTAAATATAAGACCCGTAAGCCACAAATCTCAGCTGCTCAAATATTTCCCTCATGCTCATTGCCTCATTCAAGACCCAAATTGAGTTGGTTGAAATTATAAAACTCTTCAATTGTTTGAATTTTCCCCTCTCTGAAGTCTGACCCATCCCGATTGAAACCTATTGGGGTCTCTAGTAAAAACTTAGGGTAAAGGACACATTTGCCCAATATTCTGGAAAATAACACCTTTTATGTTTCTTGATCTTTTCTGAACTTTTTTTTGTTCCTGCGTTTTCTCGGACTTTTTTACGTTTCTGCTAATTTTTTTTGTATTTTTTTAATGTTGTTGTTTTAAGGTCGTTTCGAACATGTTTCAAACATGTTTCATTTAATAAAATTTCAGTGAAAAATAATTTCTTCCACCATTAAATAATCAAATTTTTATTCGAAATCTTATAAACAATGAAGAAATATACACATAAAACAATAAAGGTCAGAAACTGTTAAGGTTTCATGTTCTTCAGATGTGAGTTCAAATGTGATCAATGTAGGTGTGATCACATCTCGGGCCACACCTCGGGCAACACTTGAAGGATTTATTTGGAGAGATTTCCGATATTTCACTAAGGTTGTTGGAACCTTGTGATCTTCTCTCTAGACAGCGTACTCATCGTCAGATTCATTGTCACGTAAGGTGACACTCAAACGCATTCTCTTTTTCAAAAAAATATTTGCACATTTTTCAACATAATGACCATATCAAGAACAAGCCTTACATCTAACAGAATCAAGAGTTTTTTTATCAAACTTTTTTTGATTTTCAACTGAGGGATAAAAAGTAGGAACACTAGGAATATCCATGCTAACAAACACGCAGGATCAACACTTAGTGTCGTCAAGTATCGACTCTGATACCAATTGAAAGAATTATAGCACGGATAAATAGTAAAAGTTTCGCAGAGTATAAATGTGATTGCAGATGTGATCACATTTACAATCACTGTCACGCCCCAAACGGGACGCGACGGCGATCCACAACTTAAATACAAATAACCAAACAGTCTAGACGAATATCATCGAGACGCCAATGAAACAGAGTCAAAATAGAAGCAGAAATAAAATAACAAGCACAACTAACAGTCCACAATCCACAATCCAAATTACATCCTCGAAAATCAACCAACGATAACAACTTAAAAGTCAAAGGGTCCTACGCCCTTCAGTCACAAACCGGAATGAAAAGAAAATAGAATAGTCCAACAACAATCACAAGAAACGAGTCTATCAACAACAACAAGAAGTAGTAAATCCAACAAGCGGAGTACAAAGGCTCAATCCAAGGCGGTTCAAAGATCTTCAACGAAGTCCTCATCTAAAGGTTAGAAAACTTGTGGGGATGAGACAGAAATCTCAGTGGATGGGGTGATCGTGTGCAAGTGTGGCGATATATAGTTAATGCGAGAAAACAGTTATATGAAAATGCGTGAGTATGATGCATGAATTCACACACAGTCCACAAGCGTCGTGATAACTATATTTAAGTAATATACTTATACGATTCAACAAAACTTGATTCATGGTCACACATGCACTATGTGATGTAGTCAAGACAGTAGGATTGCCTACGGAAATGTAACGCCAATCCCATGCAAGCGATAATGGTTGCGTCGGTTTGTAGCGCCAACCAATGCAAAACAAGTAGTGGTTGCGTCACGGATTTGTAGCGCCAACCAAACGGGTCCGATAACTCCTAATCGTGTGGATCGATGACGATTCCTTCGTTCTTCCTTGTAACTCCCCGAGCAAGATGGTTCAAGACTGTCACCTTATCGCTCCATAGGCAAAGACAAATCCACAAAGAGAGCTAGCTAGGCCCGGATTGTCATAATCATGATTATACCTCAAGTACTACGACCCGCTTCCTCGGACAAACTGCATCCCTCGGTTTGCGGGATTAGGGCGATGGGGCCAAGAGTGGAATAGCGGCATTTGCCGGTTCCATCCCCAACGTATCCATTTCGATTTGTGAGCTCGACACACCAAGTTGACTCAAATAGGAAAGTAAATACAAGTTCGGGTAGTCAACCAGCAATGAGTATTATTGATTCAGGGAAGCAGTTCAGGAAAATTTTGAAACGCGAGTGGCAATTATGACGTTGGTGGAGTTTTTGGATGAAGATGATTATCGGAAGGATAAGCAACCTTCGATATCTTGAAAGATTAGGTGGAACATAAGTCCCGTTATAGATTCAACATCGCAAGGCGAGGAAGTCGATCCGTGATCGGGTATTAATCGGTCAAATCGGTCCGATAAGTCAAGGGTTTTTGGGAAAATAAAATATTTTAATTAAATCTCCAAGTCAGAGGGTCCAGGGCTATTTTAGTAAAAGGGAAAATAATTTGGGTTAGGTTCTTTATAGAAGAAAAATTACAATTTAGCCCCGTTTTGTAAAACCAACACTTTTGGGGTTAAAATTGAACAAATAAATATCCCGACCTTGAAAAATTATGAGGTCAGTTCCTAAATTCTCCAAATTGTCCACGGATTCAGGTTTTTAAAGTTTTGAGGTCGAGTTTTTATAAAATTCTCACATTGGCCCCAAATTTGTAAAAATTGTCATTTCGGACCTTAAGTTTAAAATAATCGGAACTCACAAACCGGAAGGGCTTTTAATGTGATTCCAGTTGAAAAATGTCACTAAGGTTAGTAGGATATTGGGACAAAAGCAGTTTTTAAAAGAAATAAGTGTAGGTCCTTTAACTTTTGAAAATATCATTTTTGTCCCATTTTGAAATAATTGCCTTTAAGGCTTTTAGGGGTCCAATTGTTATGAAATTTGAACCTTGGGTCCAAAATATAATTAAGTTATAGTTAAGTTAGTATTTCCAGGTGCATGGGCTGCATAAGTCCTGGAAATTTCAATTGGGTCCTCAAGTTTAGTATTTTACACATTAGTCCCTCAATTTTAGAAAATTTACTTTCCAAGCCCTAAACACTTGGATTTTTGGAATACATTTAAAATATGTCATTTCCAGTACCTTAAGAATAAAAGTTTCAAAATTTAAGATTAAGGTCTGGTACAGTTTTAAAATTTGCAAAGTAGCCTTTAAACTTTCAAAATTTTACAATCTAGTCCTTGGGCTTTTAAAGGTTGATTTTATTTACCTTAAAACTCTTAAAACTTTATTAAAATATCCAAAAGTCATTTTTGAACCTGAGTACAGTCCCAAAAATCGAAATTTGCAGAGAGGTCCTTTAACTTTCATTTTCTTGCAATTTAGTCCACCAACTTTCCATTTTTATATTTTTAAGTCCAAAATTGAAATTTAATCAATTATGCTCGACTTGTCCAGGTTATAAGTCATCCCAAATATGGATTTCAAAGATCATACACATGCATGTCCAATACATACAAGAATTCATCAAATAAAACATTAAATTGTACATGCATGCACCTAAAATTCAATAAATAGCAATTTTGAGCAACTCTTGACAATTTTCATGATTTCATACATAAAATTGACATGCAATACATAGATTATATATCTCAAGGGCTCATGTTCGAAATTCTACATGCATTTTAATAAAAACACCTAGAAGTTGGAAAGTATTTTTCCACCCACCTTAAAATTGGAAAATTGTGAAATAAAAGGATAAATTTCACAATTTTTGGATGAGGTCACTTAGGTCAGCCCCTAAGTCAAGAAATATCAAAAATTTGATGTTAGAAAAATGAGAGAAAAATTAAGGAGAAAAAGAAGGAGATAAGAAAATGAGAAAGACTACACTTTACCTTGTGTAGTAGGTGATTGGAGACTAGTTGAAGCTTTAAATTTGGAATTTTTGGTTCAACTCCAAAATCACCTAAGGTCAGCCCCTATTTCTCAAAAATGAAAAAGGGGTGTTAAAATTTGAAAAAATAGAAAGAAGAGGAAAGAAAGGGTTCTAGTGTCCAATTCTTACCTTGTAGTCCAAATTTCTCTACTAGTTTTTCTTCAAGTCTTCAAGTTTCACCACCATGCATGCATGTCTCCAAGTGGTCTTCTAAGTACCTCAAAATCCAAAATATAAACTTAAGTTAAAAGAAGAAGGTGATGAGTATAAAGAATTTAAGTTGAATTGAGGAGTGAAATTTCTTACCTTGAGAAAAGGGGGTGTTCGAATTTTTGAGTTTTAGTGGTAAGATTGTTTGTTTTGGTTTAGATGTTTGAAGAAAGAAAGTATGTTTGATGTTAGGAAGAAGATGTTCTTGGAGTTATGAAGATGGGTTTGAAGATGTGAAGGACTTGGGTTTGAATATTTGAAGATGTGAAGAGTTGGTGTTTGAAGGTTTAAAGATATGAATGAATTTTGTTTGAAGATTTGAAGATGTGAATGAATTTTAGAGAGAGGTTAGAGAGAAGGAGGAGAAAAGGCTTGAGAGTTAGAATGGGTTGGATGAAATGAACAAAATTTGTTCATTTCTTGCCAAAATGGCCGTCCACCATGGTAGAGAGGGGGAGGAATTTTTGATTAAATTTGTGCCTTGCAAATTGTCTCTTGCATGGAGACAATTAGACTAGTCAAAGTATGGGCAAGGTATGGAAAGAGAAGAAATGTTGGGAAGACTCTAACATGTTGGGAAAAATAGTATTAAAGAATTAATGTATGAGATGATGTGTATAATGTTTGAATTAATGGTATAATTATACACAAGATGACTAATATAAGGTTTAAGTGTACAAGAGTTGGATGATATTTTTACTCCAAAATCATCACCATGGTCGTCCATTATAAGGGCATTGTGGTAATTCCATATTTTTTTTTTGTCCCAAATTTGATGATAATAGATGAAATATATCAATCTTCAAAATGATTAGTGATTTCCTTGATCACTTATAAGTCTCATGATCACTTAATCTAAATCAAAATCTTAATTATATAAGGTAAAAGTCTCTAAAATAAATAGTCTCTTAAAATTCTAAGCTGACCAATAAATACAAAAATAGTAATAATGATCAATCAAGTGATCATAAGTGTGAAATAGAATTAATGATGATCATGATCACAAGTAATAAATGAAATGAAATAAAATACAAAATATATATTATTAATAATTACCCGTCAAAGTGACGTAGTAAAACAGTCGATCAAATACATAGACGACAATATGAGTCAATTATATGTTCGGAAAAATCGGGGCTTCACAATCACATGCAGCGGAAATTAGAAAACTGAAACAAGACACAATAGATAACAATTATCTACAAGCCAACTAGCTTGAAGATGTGCCAATATGGTGAAACTTTCCACTAGTAAAATCGTTTTGATTCCGTATACAAAAATACTAAAACCAACTAGTAGAAAATCAATGAAAACCCCTATCTAGAGTATATCTGATCTATGTAATTCAACTCATCCAACAATAGACATATGTGGACTACGTTAATCACAAAACTAAAACAATGGACAATTTGCAGGACTGAATGTAATCTCAGATGTAGTCACATTCGAGATCGCATCTAGGGCAGTGAGACTCATTGTGCTTGAATGACTCTTAATTCTCTCAAGACTCTTGTAACTCTGTGGTGTTTCTTGTTTATTGAATGAGCACGTCCATCTCTTTTATAGGCGTCCAAGACATTCCAAATAGTCCTAATAAACATGGAAAGAAGATATATATAAATATATGACAAGTATATCACTTATGTTAGGAAACAAGATAAATATCAAAGAGTTCTAATATATCTATATCATATGAATATGAAATCTTTCCTAATCTATTTACAACTCAATCTTACCATAAGTCTGGAAAGGCAAAATAAATCAAAATCCAATCTTTTATTTTGGGAAATACTTGTGTCGAAAATAATCGCGCTAACAATCTCCCCCTTTTTGCCTTTCTGGACAAAACATATATCAAGCACAAATCAAACAAACTCCCTCTAAATCGCATGCACAAAAATCTCTCCCTGAAATGCAAAAATCTCCCCCTGAAATGCATGCTGAACAAAATGCAATCACATTTAAGAGCACATTTCAAAACAACATCAAACATCTAGCAAAGCAATCAAATATCAAATATCCAGAAAACTCTCTCTAAACGGAAAGCATCATAATCAACATTTTTCTCCCCCTTTTTGTCCAGAAAACATAGGTAACAAAATCATTTATGCCCCCCTGACTTGGACACGTAAAAGTTTATTTCATATTCAAAAATTTGAGGAGAATAAAGGATCATAAGATACTGAGAATTTTGGAAGACAAGCATCGAAAAGATGATCAAGAATAAAAAATACCAAGATTTTTCATAAAATAGGATTCCCAAAAATATAAAAATAGAATCCTACAAATCAGTGACACTCTTAATCAAAGATATAGATAATTATGAGCAAAATCTATTCAAATCTTCCAAGTCCTTCAAACCATGTATAACCCACCAATCATTATCCATCAAGATTTTCAAAATATTGGGAAGAGAAAAATATTACTCTCAGATTATATATGAAAACCAAATCTCAGCAAAGTATCCAACATCACCAGAACATGCAAAACCTAATATATGCCTAAACGGGAAAACAAATCGCACACAAGAGGAGAGACGTGCTGCAACAATGGATATAGGTTCAAATATCATCACATTTTGAGTCACACCTATACTAACTGATTCAATGAATCGCAATCTGAATTCCCAGCTTTTCAAAATTTTCGAGTTTTCTTCAATTTTTCCAAGTCTCATGAGGGAGTTAACCAAAAAGGAGTTGTCACTCAAATGCCATAGGTAGCTCTTTTTCACATGTCATGCGTTTTTAAACAGCAATACGCTTGAAGAAAATAGTCACAAGGAATAGCTTCACTCAATGGGTTGGTAGCTTTTTCCTAGAAGGCCTCCAAGCATGATCAAGACTTTATTTATAACTCAGCTACTGGGAAAAAATATTTTTCTTTTTTGTAACTTGGAGAGATGAACTCACATCCATTTTCCAAGTGAGAAAATATATGTGACTAGTTCGAACCATCAATCCACTTTTTGCAGATATGCATGATGAGCTTACAATACAGGAATGTCTACAAAAAAAATCAAAAAGAAATAGAGGAGAAGGATACAGATGCAGTGGTGGGATGTCACAACGGATGTGATGTGCAATGTTGTGAAATCTCGTGTAACATTTCAGAGAACACACAAACCGAGAGACTTTCTTAAATTGTAGAATCTCTCAATATCCAAAGCCTTGATGAAGATGTTTGCAAGTTGATTTTCAGTAGCAATATACTCAATGCGAATTATATTTTTCTCAACTAAATCTCTAATAAAATGATGTCTAAAATCGATGTGTTTAGTACGAGAATGTTGACAGATTTTTTGAGATATCAATCGCACTCATATTATCACAATAAATGGTTAAAACATCACAATGAAAATTATTTTCTTTTCTATTGAATCAATCAAAATCTTCATGCAAAGCATTATTCCGAACATCATCTTTCAAAGCATCAAACACATTTTTAGGCTCAGAAAAAGTGACACAACAAGAGTTCTTACCATTGAACACGTAGAAGACCAACACACTAGTCTTACCATATCTCGATAGTTTACCCTTTCTTTCCTTCTAGTTCTTATGTCTTCATATACATCACCTCGACTTGAGAGATTGGATGATTCTTTTGAATTCTCGTTTGGAGGATCTCATCTTTCATTGATGATTAAATCATGTCCTTCCAAGTTTGTTTCAATATAAGGGTCATAATTAGTTCCATTCTCTATAAATCCAGATGTGGTAGCAGATGTTATGACATCTGGGGCAACATCTTTTACGACATTTGGGACAATATCTTTTACGATATCTGGGACAACATCTTTTGCGACATATGTATCGATGGTTGATGCATCTTTGCGAAGATGTGGTTGCGGATGTTGTATCATCCTATAACATCGTGCACAGATCATGCGGTCATTGAGCCCATGACATTTCCATCAAGTCATCAAATGTGTCTTCTTCGATGGTTTCTGCAATACTAGAAAGATCATCGAATACAATATTTACATATTCCATTACTGTCTTTGTCTGAAGATTATAAACTCGATATGCATGGCTATTTGAAGAGTAGCCTAAGAAAAGACTTTTGTCACCATTAGAGCCAAATTGAGCAATGTTTTTACGATCATTCAGACATAGCAAATACAACCAAAGACATGAAAATATTTGAGGTTCGGCTTCTTTCCCAAAAGTATTTCATAAGGGGTCATCAAACTTCCAGGCCTCAAATATACACGATTAGCTATATGACATGCAATATTTAGTTCTTCTGCCCAAAAACCTTTTAAAAGTCTTTTAGAACTTAACATGACACGGGATGTCTCATGCAATGTACGATTTTTCCGCTCTGCCACTCCATTAGGTTGTGGAGTTTTAGGTATGAAAAATTCTTGATAAATTCTCTTTCTATCACAAAAAGACGAGAAAGAAGAGTTCGCAAATTCTTTACCATGGTCCGGCCTAATTCTAATAACTGTTAGCATATATAGATTAACAACTCTTCTATGCCAACTTCTAAATACTTCAAATGTTTTAGATTTCTCACGTAAAAAATAGATCCAAGTAAAATGTGAAAAATCATCAACAATCACAAAAATATATTTCCTTCCAACAATACTTTCAACTTCAACTGGACCCATAATGTCCATATGAAGCAATTCAAAACACCGTGTGGTATTGGAATGTGATAACATTTGGTGTGATACTCTTATTTGTTTATCCTTTTGACAACTTCCACACACATTATCATTCTTCATGCGAAATTTCGGAAAACCACGAACAACCTCAAATTTTACAAGATCCCTCATTTTCTTAAAACTTAGATGACCTAATTTTTGGTGCCATAGGTCAGATTCATCTGTGTGTGCAGTGTGACACATTTTTTTATTAACAAACTGATAGCAGTTGTCAGATGATCTTAAAGCAGCAAGAATACACGTGTTAGATTCATTAAAAACCTCACAAGATTTTTTGTTGAATTTAACATAGAGATTATCATCACACAATTGGCTAATACTAAAGAGATTAGAATTTAGACCATCCACATGCAATACATTCCGTAGCCTAGGTAGGCCATCAACATTCAAAGTCCCCTTTCCAACAATTTTTCCTTTACCTCAACCTCCATAGGTCACATTAACACCATCATGCTTCACATAGTCAGTCAAATACACCAAAGTACATGTCATGTGTCGTGAGCACCCACTATCAATGTACCAAGATCCTGTAATGTTAGATCTCAAAGAAGTATAGATAACATGACATTTAACATCAGATTTCTTAACCCAGATAGATTTTGAAAATTTTGAAATGTGATTACGAGGATGTCGTAACATTTCGGATGACATTTGACATGCATAATTTTTGTTTGCCAAATCTGATTTCATTTTGTAACAAAATGGCCTAATATGTCCAGGAGCATGACAATAGTGACAAATAAAGTGGCGTTTACGAGGTTTAGACTTTTATGAAAAACTCTTTTTATTGTTAGAGGAATCTGAGGATTCTCCATGTTCTTTTGCTTTAACAAACACAGGAGTTTTATAAACAATACCAGCTTTATTATCACTACCTAAAGAAAAAATATCATCCAGTTTTGCTTTCACAGAATTAAACTTCTTCATGGTTTCAAGGGAATCTTCAAGTTTAGAATTTACCTTTTCAAAGTCAAGATCCTTCTTGGTAAGAGAAGCCTCTTCAATTCTTTCAGTTCCAATGGAGCCATGCGGTATAGAGCTTTAGAGATTGGAGATGTCCCTAGAAGTAGGTCAATAACAAACGCAATCTCACGGTCGGGTGATAGTCCGGGAAGATCATCTGGAATTCCCTCGGGATTTCTCTCACTATTGGAACTTCATCAAGGGTTGGTTGGTGTTGTTCGTGGATGCCCATGACACTTACTAGGTATCCTTCACAGCTGGCATTCAGTAAACGTTGTGCCTTTAGTGCTAATATCATTAGAAATCAAAAGTGGGTTTTGATTCCTGCAAAGGTAAATGGTTCTTCCCCTAGAGGTTGAAATGTCACTATCTTTTGCTGACAATTGGTAGTAGCTCCATTCTTTGATAACAAATCCATACCCAAAATTACATCATAATCATTCATCGGTAATTCAATAAGATCAGCATAAAGCTATCTATTTTCTATTAGAATAGTACACGCTTTCAAAATTTGATTGATTTTCCTTGTTTCCCCATAAGGAATCATCACGTTGTAACTAACCTTCGTAATATCTGGTGTTCTACCCAGCCTCTTTACATACTCAGTTACTGCAAATGAATGTGTAACTCCTAAATCAAATAGTACTTATGTTGGAACATCATGGATAAAGAGTTTAACTGTCACCACTGACGGATTTATCTTTGCGTCTGCTCTAGTGATTGTAAAGACTCTAGCTTGTTACATTTTGTTGCCTTGTATAATGGTTTTCTAGGCACGTTCTGGCAAGATGACCGACCTTCCCACACAGAAAACATCTTCTAGTATCTGCAGGGTAGTTTCCCACATGTTGGATTCCATATTTTGGGCACTTAAGTTGTTGCATCGGTGCTTTCCATTGATCTACCCTAAGTTTCTTACTTGGGTCCCACTGCTGCTGACCCTGTTTTGGTTGAAAACTAGGTTTCTGTTGTGGAGTTCGAAAGGGTCTTTTCTGTTGATTTCCAACCCATCTTTGTCCTTGTCCCTGTTTGAATTGGCGTCGGGCTTCCTAAGCACGGATAATCGTTAATTCAGCTTGTTCCGCCATCATTGCTCTCTCTGCAACTTGTGAGTATGTCACCCATTTAGTTCCTGCCATACTAACGTCTCTGTATAGTTCTGACCTTAAGCCTTCAAGAAATCTCTCCACTTTTAGGGTGTCAGTACTAACCATGTGTGTAGCAAACCTAGACAGTTGTTCAAATTTACGAATATAGTCCCCTACTGTCATGGTTCCCTGTCGCAACTTTATAAATTCATTCATCTTCATTACTCGAATAGGAGCTGTGAAGTATTTGTTTCTGAATAACTCCTTGAATCTTTCCCAGGTCATGATTGTAGTATCTTCAATACTCTTCATCGTATCCCACCAATGTCCCGCACTTCCACGAAGTAAGAAGGATGCACACATCACTTTCTCTTTTTCTGGGACCCTTCTATATTGGAACATGTTCTCTAGAGTTCGTAACCAATCGTCTGATGATGTGGGATCGGGTGCATCTTCAAAGGTTGGTGGATTTAGCTTTTGGAATCGTTCCCCCACTATCTTAAATTGATCTATCCTTTGTTGCGGTTGATTCATTTCGGCTCTTTGTTGTCCATTAGTATCCCTCTGATGGATAAGTTGTTGAATTTGTTCAGATTGTTGTTGAATGAGCTCCGTAAGTCGAGTTATGACATCATCATGATCAGCAGTCGGTATAGGTGTCTTCCCTCCTTGGTTTCTATCCCCACCACTACTCTCACCCCTAGTTCTCACCATAACTGGAACACTGTCTTAGAAGAAACCTAATAACACATAACCAATGTAATTCATGTAATAAAATGCATCATACGGTATTATACAACTTATTGGCATGCTTGAGCTCCACGAGTTCTGAGTTTGTGTACATGGAAAGTCTACAGAACCTATAGCCGGGCTCTGATACCACTTTGTGATGCCCACCCCTACTACTATATTACTTAACAATATAAAAAATAAAACTTGACAACATAAACCCTATATACCTGTAAATTTTTATTTCTTTTGTCCCTGTGACATTTTAACAATAAACAAGTAAAATTATTTTAATTATAAGGAAATGACAAACCATGTCTACTAGAAAAAAGAGATAACAAACCCTGTTATTAAACAAAACAGACATCCATGTGACTAACCATGTAGACCACATCACAAAGCTATTTATAAGTACATATTTACATCAAAGTTTTCAAAAGGGAGTACAACACTAAATCAAAATATAATACAAGACCAAAAAGGAAAAATAACCCATCAACATAACTCAACAGGTCGTCATCCATGTACATTATCCTCGCACCAGCAGGAGCTCCAGCACCGCCCAATAAGGTCATGAAATCCAAAGATCACCCGACTCACCTACAATACAGAACTACGTGAGCTAATGCCCGATGAAGTGAAAATCATGCATGGTGAAAGAACATAATGTAATACAAATGCAATGCATTCCAAGATATTTTACCGTATGTGCAAGATGAGTTGAAATATTTTATTTAGAATAATTTCTTTTCATTGGGCCCTTGACCCTTTGCTATCTTGTAAATAGCTCAACACAATATCAATATTCACATGACCATAATCAAATTAACACCGCTGAGGGCCATATCCCGAGACCACCCGAGGTCCACCCCTGTCTTCCTCAATGATCCCCGGAGTCTTCCCTCCGACGTGTCAATAAGGATACATTCAAGTGGTCCATCCCCTCGTGACCATCAGAGGCACACCCCTTGTCAACCCCTATGATCCTCCGAGAAATAACACCCACTGCAACCTGAAATATATCATAAAAGCATGCCTCACATGCCTCGATGCACTAGCCTTGGTCAACCAAAACATTCCTTTTCAAAGAAGATTATATCGTGCATGCCTCATCTCAATAATGCTCATATATTTGCATGCACGTGCAAATGCCTATGAGTAATATGCTCAATGAAATGACAATCACCATATTCCAATATCAACCCAGCAACATATAGACGTCCAGGTTTCCATAATTCATCCAATAAAATACAAGAATCACACTTATTATCGACAAAACAGGAAATACTATGTTCATGCATTGTAGTTGCAGATGGATTTTCACTTACCTTTCACCTTTAGTTATCCTATTGCAAATTAGTTAAAATATATCTCCTCCCTATCCGCAGATGTCCGACAACCTGTAAAAATATCAGCTATCAATCTCTATTTCTAAATCACAAAATTTGCTATTCCAAATCTCTTGAAAGACCCTGATTCTTCAATTTAACAAGGTAAACCGCCAAGCTTTTATATCTTATAATATAAACCTATTTTAGACCTTAATTCTTAACATACTCAAATGTACTGGAGCAATTGGAATTTTTCGCCTACTGATTATATCCCACAATTTTGCTTTCTAAAAGTAACACGTAACATTTCTTATAACTTAATTAGAAATTAATTGATAACATACAAAACTAAGTTGAAGCAATTCCTATATTCAACACATATAAATTAACAATAGGTCTTTAATTATTTTGTATTATGATTACCAAACCAAATAAAAAAGAGGTTGATTAAGAGTTCATTTCATAGAGCTAGTGGTTGATATCTCTTACACCTTTATTCTTATTCTTTTTTTTTTCTTTTAGTCCAAAAATTATGAATATATTACAATAAAAAATATATATATAACATAACAGAGTTAAAGTAACACTTTTATACGTTAAAGTTTCTATTTTTTGAGATAGAGTATCAGATTTCTTAATACAGTTACAAACTAGGAACAAAAGAAAGAGGAAAAATAAAAAATAAATATGATGTAGTTAAAGTAACACTTTTACAAGTAAAATTATCCATTTATTGAGATAAAGTATCATATTTTTTAATACAACACATATTAAGAATATATTACACTGAAGAAAGAAAAATAAATATAACAGAGTTAATGTAATACTTTTACCTTAATGGTCAAGTGGATGAAGATAATATTCAGGAAAGGTTAGACAGGGGCCTAGCAAATGAACAATGGTGAAATCTCTTCTCGAGGTATCAATTTGAACCTTTTCCACGTATACACTCAGATCATGCACAACTGGTGATTCATATTGACGGAGCTAATAAGCGTTTCGCACAAAATCGAAAACATTGTAAGAGAAATTTTCGTTTCGAGAGTATGTGGTTAGAACACAAGGAGTGTGACAAAGTTATACAAGACGCATGGGATGAGGCAACCAGATTTCAACATTTCGATGAAAAAATAAAGTCATGTGGGATATCACTTAGCCAATGGAATAATTCGCAATTCGGCAACCCACAAATCCAAATCAAAAAGCTTCAGGATCGTTTGGAGCAACTTCAGAAAGCTCCACAAACCGATCTAGTGATTGAGGAGAATAAAAACATAGAAGCTTCCCTTGATGAACTATACGGACTTGAAGAGATTTTTTGGCATCAACGATCGAGGGCACTATGGATTAAAGCAGGTGACCGAAATACGAGTTATTTTCATCATAAGGCGTCCCATCGGAAAATACGGAATATCATCGATGGCATAAAAAATGGGGATGGTACTTGGTTTGAAGATGAAAATAAAGTGGCCCAGGTGCTCACATATTACTTCGAAAATGTATTTACATCCGTTGCATGCCCTACAATTGACACAGTCATGGAATCGATTGAACCAAAAATCTCGCACTGATGAATCAAATACTTCGAACCATTCACTGAACAGTAAATACACCATGCTCTACAACAAATGCATCCTCTTAAAGCACCCGGTCCGGATGGTATGTGTCCTCAATTTATTCAAAAATTCTGGTGGCCGGGTTAGCACCGGCCTATAATTTCAAAAGATTTCACTGGTACGTGTATTGATATCTTGAATAAGGCATTTGATCCCTCTAAACTTAATCACACATTCATAGTGCTTATACCGAAAATCAAAAACCCGGAAACGGCTAAAGATTTTCAGCCAATTAACCTATGCAATGTCATCTTTCGGGTTATTACTAAAGCTATAGCAAACCGCTTAAAGATAGTTCTTCCTGATATTATATCTGAAAACCAGAGTGCTTTTATTCCAGGGAGATTATTCACCGACAATGCTATGGCAGCATTTGAAATTTTTCACTCTATGAAAAAGAAAGTGAAAGGAAAATTGGGTCATTTTGCTCTCAAATTGGACATGAGTAAAGCGTACGATCAGGTTGAATGGTCTTTTCTAAAAAACATTCTTTCTAAACTAGGCTTTGATAAAACATGGATTGACCTTGTTATGAGATGTGTTGAATCAGTGTCATACTCAATCCTTTTAAATGGTGAACCTACTAAACGTTTTGCTCCCACTAGGGGTCTCCGACAAGGAGACCCTTTGTCTCCTTATCTGTTTTGACTATGTGCAGAAGGTTTCTCATCCCTTTTGAAGGCGGCAGAGAATAGAAAAGAAATGCATGGCATTAAGATAGCAAAAGGAGCACCCACTGTCACCCACTTATTTTTTGCCGACGATAGTATCCTCTTTTTTCGAGCAACAAAAGGCGAAATTGATAAGGTGAGGGAAATGTTGCAGCTGTATGAGCACGCATCTGGGCAAAAAATAAACCTTGAAAAATCTAAATTAGCGGCTAGTAGAAATGTTGATGAGGGGTTCAAAAATGAAATGGAAGAAAGGTTGGGCATACGACGGGTGGAGCAATTCAATAAATATTTGGGAATCACGGCAATCATTGGACAAGCAAAAAAAGTGATTTTCCAGAATATCTGCGATCGAGCATTGAATAAAATGAAAGGATGGAAAGAAAATTCATTATCTTGCGCGGGTAGAGAAATACTCATAAAATCAGTCATTCAAGCAATCCCAACATATCTAATGAGTTGCTTCCTTCTCCCCCTGTCAACATGCGAAAATATGGAGAAAGCAGCCTGCCGCTTTAGGTGGGGCAGTAAACATGGGGAGAGAAAAATACATTGGACAAGCTGGGACCGTCTTACTCGATCGAAATTTAATGGTGGAATGGGATTCCGATGAATGCACTTGTTCAACATTGCATTACTCGCAAACAGTGTGTGGAGACTCATAACATCTCCCATTCTCTAGCTCTTGATTTGCTTAAGGCGAAATATTTCCCAAGAGGCAATCTACTAGAAGCTAAACTTGGATATCAACCTAGTTATTTATGCGGAGCTTGACAAATAATGAGAAATGTAGTAGGGAAAGGAATATCGTGGAGGATAGGAACGGGTCAAGCGTTGGTTTACGAAGACAGATGGGTTGGAATGCGAAACACACTCGGCCAAATTGTACCGGTGATGCACTCCCCCCCAAATCCAAGGTAGCGAATTGATAGATTTTGAGGCGAAAACATGGAGGGTCGACTTCATCGATGAATTTTAATAATCGGGATGCACGCGAATATGTTCAATGCATCTCAAAGAAATGATTTCGGTGATAAGATGATATGGAGACACTCCAAGAATGGGTACTTCTCTGTTAAGACAGCTTATCTGGTTCTAATGCGACAAGAAGAGGAAGCCAACAGAGAGTGTGTGTCATCTAGCTTCCATAATAACTCTTGGAAGAAATTGTGGCATCTCCGAACTATGCCGAAGATTAAGCATTTTATTTGGTGAGCTTGCTCGAACGCACTGCCATCCAAAGAGAAGTGATTGAAAGAAACATGGCCATTGACCCCGTGTGTGAACTCTGTGGAGAAGGTACTGAAACGAGTACCAACTTGTTCCTTGATTGTCGGGCAACGAAACGTATGTGGTTACTCAGTCCCCTACGCCTGGACATCTGAAACACTCAATTTGGCTCGTTTAAAAAATTTTCTGGACGCTAATGGATACACATCCAATGGAGTTTATGGAATTATTGTGTGCCATAGCTTTGAGGATTTGAGCGGCGCGAAACGCTTTCTACTTTGAAAATACTCCATTCATGGCTTAATTGGTGTTAAAAAGAGCTCAAAGAATATTCTTAGAGACATCCAATAAAGAGAAAACACACAAAAATGGACAAAAACCAACCAGAATAAATAGCGATGGACCCCACCACCTTCGTGTACACTCAAATTAAACTCGGATGCGGCCATCTACGAGGATGGATCGGTGGGATATGGTTTTATTATTCGGAATACAGTTGGCAATGTGATTTTGGCTGGGGCGAAGAAGGTGTTCATGGAAGGAGATAGTACGATTATAGAGGGATTGGCTCTACTGTTTGCATTACGGGCTACCATTGATGCGGGCATCCAAGGAGTATATATCGAAAGCGATCGTAAAAATTCTCGATGGATGTTTGAATGGCAAAAATATTCCAACTATCCAAAGCGACTTGCTTAGAGACGATATTCTACACCTCGCCCCTGGGGCGGGCTGCCTTAGTTTTCAATTTATTCCCCGCGACGCTAATAAAGTGGCGCACTCCTTAGCTCATTTTGTCCAAGTTCTTGATTCTGAATTGTATTGGATTGAAGAAGTTCCTCCACCTATTGAAGGACTTCTTCATAATGATGTAATCTCTCAAGTTTAATATAATTCTCTTTCCATTCAAAAAAAAAAAGTTAAGGTAATACTTTTATGAGTTAAAGTATCTATTTTTTTAAATAAAGTATCAGGTTTTTTTAAATAAATTAGAGAATGAAGAAAAGAAAAAAATAATAAGTGAGAAAACATGAGGAAAGAGAAAATTAAAGAGAGAGAGAGAGAAATACGACAAAAAAAAAGGAGAAGAGAGAATGTTGCTGGCGGTGAGAGGAGGGATGAGAGAGAGTGTGTGAGGGAGGAGAGAGAATGTGAGGACCCGTCTTATAGATAAAGATCCATAAGACGGTCTTACAAGAGACTCACTCTTAAAAAATCATTTGAGTTCAATTTATTAATATAACTAATGTAATATGGGTTTGACCTACCCCACAATGGAGTTGTTTGATTTAGAGTTAATTCAAAAAATACCCAATATTTTGGGAGAAAAGACACTAAATACGCTCCTCTTTTTCTTTTTTGAACATTTTTATGCTTCTGCAATTTTTTTGGATATTTTGATGCTTTTTTCGAGTTTTTGGTTCCTGGATTGATTTCTATGTTATTTTTGTTGTTTTGTACTTGTTTCTATATTATTTATTTTGTTTCTTGGTTGTTTCTATGTTGTTTTTATGTTGTTTCGATGCAACTTTTACTTATTTTTTACACTCTTTTTTGTTAATTTGTTGTTTTATATATTGTTTCTGTTGTTTCTGGGTTGTTTCTATATTGTTTTTAATGTTGTTCTGATGTTCTTTATTGTTTCCATGTTGTATTCGATGTTTCAATGCAACTTTTTACCTATTTTTAAGCTCTTTTTCTTCATGTATTATTTTTTATATTGTTTCTGGGTTGTTTCTATATAGTTTTTAATATTGTTCGGTTGTTTTTATGTGTTTTCAACATTTTCAATGCATTGGACAAAATTTGAATTGTGTTTTTCTATTCATCGGTTGTTTCTATATTATTTTCAAAGTGTGTTGCTTTAATATATATTTTTTCATGTGTATATTTCTTGATTGTTTATAAGACTTCGAGTATAAAATTAATTATTTAATGGGAACAAAAAATATTTTTTCACTAAAACTTATTAGATGAAACATGGTTGAAATATGTTCGAAACAACCTTGAAACAATAACGTCAAAAATCCGGAAAAATTGGTGGGAGCGTAAAAATATCCAAAAGAAAGCGGAGCGTATAAATATCTCCTAAAAGACCACGAGCTTGTAGCTTAAGTGGTATTGCTCACGCTTTGTAAGGGTGTTGACCAGGGTTCGAACATTCTTTAGGTTTCTTTGAAATTTATCCCTCCCTTCCAACCACTACTCCCAACTTATTTAAAAGAAATATCTCTAGAAAAAGGACCGGAGTGAAAATGTGTCATTTTTTCAGAATATTGGGTATTTTTATCCTTATCCCTTTGATTTAAGACTACTATAAGGGCTTGGTCATGATTAAAGGTTTTGAATTAAATCGATGTCCAAAATATTGAGTGAAGTTGGGTTCTAATCAAGATAAATATTGCTTAGTATTTAGTACCTAAAGTAATCGTTAGGTTGGATTGACCATCCCAACCCAAATGATGAATGATGCTCGGCTAGATCCGAATCGGTGAACAGAAAATCGGAGCGGATAATAAATCTTATGGGGTGAAATTTATTTTTCTTAAAATTAGTTGATAAAGATATATTTCAATTTCTTAGGTGGTGCAAAATTTTAACATTTAGTAATCTTATATACAACATTTATATTAATTATTACAAAAACAAGTTGAAGGGGGGGGGCACACTGGCACTTTGTCGACTTTCGTTTGGCTTTGTCCTCGCTAGTGAAGATAGCCTGACTAAAATATATTTTTGGTTGGTGTAGACTATGATGCACTGGTTGGGAAATGATTGGTATGATCAATCCAAGTTGATCACCCCATCTTGTATGATTATATTCATCTTTGCTAGGGGTATGCACGCTCCGGTTCGGTCCGGAGATTTAGAAATCTCTAGAACCATTCCGAAGTTCGGAGATCACAAAATTAAATCTCCAGAACCGAACCATAAAAAAAATCTCCGTACCGAACCGTCCCGAAAGTTCGGTACGGAGATTCGGTTCTAATGGGACGGGACGAAACGGTTCGGGGTAGTTCGGAGAAACGGAGATTCAAATATTTAACAAATAAACACACAAAAAAGGTAAAAAGAAAAATCAGTATAAAAATCATTAAACGGATATACTTTCAATCTTTTTTTTAGTGCAATTTCAAAAATACATACTAAAACTATTAGTACTATATGAGTTTAATTTTTTGATATTTTATATTTAACTTATACATAAAAATTCTTTAATTTATATTTAAGTGTTAAATTTTTAATATTGTAATTTTAAATCTTTCTTTCATGATATAGACTATATATACTACTAGAACAACACCCGTGTATTACACGGGATCTGTCCAAAATTAAAACTTTAGTGTCACAAATTTATTTGTAATAATTATAGGAGATCCAAAATACTAATTAGAAATTTTAAAAAAGCAATTCAAAAATTAGAAGAGTATCATACAAATAGTTCACTTCAGATTCTGAAAAACTTCTTTGTTAACTACACTATATGTTGTATTTCCAAATGTGCCGTCTTTATTGTGTTCTCAAATCCTGTCTGTTCTTAACTCTCGATATGGCCACATAAAGTTGACCGTGAGATTGTGGAAAAATTCTTTATATTTGAGATTATAATATGTCTTTTAGAGTTGATATTGCGAGAAATTCTTTTATTTTGGTATTTTTATTTTATCTTTTAGAATTGAGATTTGAACATCATAATAGCAAAAAATCAAAAACTAAAAAGTGCATATAAACCAAATATATTTTTGAAAGATAATATTTTTAAATGTCAAACGTCAATTTCTATTAGTTGTTATATTCCTTGATGTGTTTATCGAATTTGTTGATAAAATTAAAGATAATTTGATAGGATCCTATAGTATAATCACTATCTGGCCTCAGATCGATAATTGAATAAATTGGTTTATTTTAATTTTAATTGTTGGGATGGGCTTATTTATATATATGATTAGCTTATTTAATTTGATTATAATTTGAATTGAATTACTTATTTAATTGGGAATATAATTGGTTAGTGGGCCAAATCTGAAATTAATAAGAGTAATTTGAAATATACATTGGACTTAGCATAAATCAAAAATTAAAAAGGCGCATATAAACCAAATATATTTTTGAAAGATAATAATTTTTAAATGATAGCGTAGATAAATTCTTGATATTAAAATTACTTCTTATCTCTTAAAGTTGTTATTTTCATTTAAATTTGTAAGCTTTAATTTAAAAAATTTAAAAATATATTATCAATTCACCTTTCATTTGTAGATAGCAATACCACATGGATAATTATAAAGTAGACATGTGGAATTTGGAGAATAAGGAGTTGATATATGTTAAAATTAATGGAGTAATGACATGTGTCAATTTTGTTTTCTCTTCTAGTATATAGGGTTGATAATGATAAAATCTATTGAGTCAATAGTTGAACACGAAAAAATAATTAATATATTATAAAAAAAATCAATTGAGTCAATAGTTAGGAAATATAATTAATATATTGATATTTGATTGGATTAAAAATTGATAAAATCAATTGAGTCATAGTTATATACGGAAATTAATTAAAACGTTATGACAAAATGAATTGAGTCAATACAATTTTGCCGATTAATTATTTGATTGGATATACAAACATAGATTTGTTATTTAGGTATAGCCTCTTTCTCATTACTCATGACGTTTTTCTATAAGCCTTTGGCCAAGTATACATGTGTTAAAACTTAAGGATTAGATAAATACAGAAATGTAAGTAATATATTGATATTTGATTGGATTAAACATTGATAAAATCAATTGAGTCAATAGTTATATATGGAAAATTAGTTAAAATGTTATAAGAAAAATGAATTTAGTTAATAGTTATAAACGGAAATAGGAAATTTAATTAATAAGTTGATAATAAATTGATAGTAAATGAATTTATAATTGGAAAACTAAGGTGGTGACATGGTTTGACAAGTGGCTAATTATGAAGGTGACATGTGGATTTGGAAGACTAAGGTGTTGACACGTGTGCCAAATTGATTAGGTGACGACATGTGGCAGATTGTTTTTTCTTTTAGTATATAGGGTTGATGTATTAGTTTAATATCAATTTAACTTTTAAATCATTTTTATCTTTTTAAATCATTTTTATCTAATTTATAGTTAAAAGTATTGATTTTTCTTTTTGGATTTTAACATAATATGTTTTAGATATTATTTTATTCGTAATCTATATATATATAATAAGAGACTATTCTATGAATAGTAGCTCGAAATTTTCCCGCCTATTTTATACTTTCTAAAAACGAATATTACTTTCAAATTTTTTTTTTTGGTTTGTCCCCGATTTTTGCTAATTTCCAATTTTAAATTATGGTATAAACTGATTTTATATTTTGACTATTTGCTAATTAATTGATTTTCTAATTTAAAGATTTCTTAAACGGGCGTAAAAAATTTCGAGATTAGGAAAGGAAAGGATTCTACTAAACATTGGGAGATTTTGTTAGATTTTGAAGGTAAAATTTTTGATAATTGAATTGACTGACTTACCAATTTTATATATTTTTTAATACAAAAAACGAAATATGATTTATTTATGTAAAGACAATATATTTTTTAATACAAAAAATGAAAAATGATTTATTTATGTAAAGACAATATATTTTTTAATACAAAAAACTAAATATGATTTATTTATGTAAAGACAATCGGAATAATTGTACGTAAATTTGCTTGGAGTAAGACCGAAATAATAAATTCGATTCTGCACATACACTTAATTATATAATTTTATTTTATTTTCCAAATACTGAAATTAACTGATTACAAAATAGCAAATCGGACAAGAAAATAATGATTGAAAACAAAGAAATAAATCTTCAAAATTTAATTTGTCCCGTCTTTCCATCAATAGGTCATATTCCTGCAGTATAAATAGTTGAACCATTGTACAATTTTCAGTATCACGATAAAAGCCGAAAAAACAGAGAACAATTCTTCCACAAGCATACATAATAATTTTTTTTGCTGAATATCATGGCTCCAATGTTCACTTTAATCAAGGACCTGAACAAAAGCAAGACCCAATGGGCTATTAAATTACGTCTTGTGCGAGTTTACGAAAAGCCCTCCTTTTCTGACAAAAACCAGATACAAAGCGTGGAATGCATCTTTCACGATGCTGAGGTACTTACTTTTTTCTGATTATGTTCAGTTAACAATATTTCTATAAATTTATTGTTGTACAATTTGATTAAATTTAACTTATGGCAGGGAGATCGCATTCATGGAACAGTACGAAAAATGCATATTGAACAATACAAGAGGCTGCTAAATGAAGGGCGAGTTTATGCCATAAGAGACTTCTTAGTGGTTAATCAAACTGATAAGTACCGTGCGTGTGCAACAAAACACAAAATTCTTTTTCATGGCAAAACAAACATATTTGAGATGTTCGATAAAAGTTTTCCAAGGTTTATGTATGCTTTTAAGGATTTCAATGAAATTTCAGACGTTGAAAATGTTGATGACACTATGCTTTTTGGTAAGTTATAAACACCAAGTCTATTCATTTCATTTAATTAGTTGTGTGAATTTAACAAATTTTTTCTTTTAATATTAACAGATGTCATTGGGAAAGTGGTATCAATGCAATCGGCACAAACAAAGGAAGTTGCTGGAAGAACAACCCGCTTCATTGACATTGTTTTGGAAGACTTTGAGTAAATTTAATATATATTTTTAGATAATGTACTGATACGTGTTAAAAAACATATTATAATTTTTTTAAACCTTTAAACTGCAGAAACAATCGTTTAACATGCACATTGTGGGAGGAGTATGTTGATATAATATTGCCACATCTTGAAGCAAATGGCCTTGAACCAATTGTAATCATAGTGCAAATGTGTAGAGCAAAAGTTTTCCAAGGTATTTTTAATTTTTAAATTTGTAAAAAATAACTAATTTTGTATTTATTTATGTGTTTTAATGTTTTTTTTTTTTCAAAATATTTGCGACACATAGAGCGAGTCAAGGTGTCAAATATTTTTCATATCACCAAATTGATTATCAATGGGGATGTATCAGAGATTCAAGAATTCAAGAAAAGGTAATAGTTTTTAATTATGTTTGTATTTATTATTTTTCTTTCATATAATTGTTTCTTACAGTTATATTATTTTAAATATCTTAATTCTGTTACTGTTACAATGACAATTCTATAATTTTTGTATAATTTTTAGGATTGTGAATAGCAAAGAACCCCACATGTTCAATCACCATGTGACAAAGTCGTTTACGAAGACAAGCGTTTCGAGAGGAATTGGAATCTGGGAAATCCTTAGTTAGAACAATTGAACAGCTTTATGCAAAGAGAGATGTAACAAATTCGTATAATTGTAAATTAAATATAAATTACAACTATAATGTATTTATTATGGATAATAACTGAGTTTATTTGTTACAGTTGGTAGTTTTGGGTTTGTGCTACAATTATCGGTTTCATTGAGATTGGTGGTATCTCTCTTGCCCTAATTGTACCAAAAAAGTTACTGATGCGGGAGAGTTACTATATTGTTATGGTTGTGATAAGTTTCCTGAAACTGGAATAATGAGGTATTTATTTGATTTGATCTATTAATTGTTTCTATATTATTACATGTTTGATTTTTTTTTTCATCTTTTGAATTATATATTAGGTATAAGATGCACATTCAAGTTGTGGATGATACGGGAAATGCGCCACTGCTGTTATGGGATCGTGATTGTGAAAAGTTGATTGGAAAGCCCTGTGAAATTTTGAGGAGGGAATATATAGATGTAATTTTTGGTATTTTAATGCTTATACAGTTTTATACGTGATTAATTTTTTATGAATTCTTATCAGTCTTTCTTTTAAATAGAGAGAAGGCGGTATAGACATTCCAGATGAAATTGCAAGTTTGATAGATACGAGGGCTTTCTTTAAGGTTCAGAAAAAAGGAGATCAGACTCGGCATTATGATGGATCATTCTCTGTTTTAAAACTGACTACAAACGATTATTTGATTAAAACTTATTCCACCTTTGCAATAGAGAGTCAGGTAATCAATTAAAGTTTTATATATTTTATGTAAAATATTTTATGTTGCAACATGACAATTCCCCGTGTTGAAAAATGTAGGAATCCGATTATCTCAAAAGTTGCATGTTGATGAACAAGATGAGGAGGTGGTGGGTTTCTTTATACAATTTTACAAAAATAATGTTAAATTTATATATTTTTAACATTTTAAAAACCAAACTTTGTTTTGTAGGAGAATTCTTCGAGGAAGATGAAGTAAACACCCCGTAAGTCGAATAAAGGGAAAGAGTTGGTGAAAGATAGCCCATTGTCTAAGCGAGCTCTTATGGATGATTTTTCAAATTCTACGAGTTCAAAGAAGTTGAAGTCATTTGTTAAGAAGGAAGAAGACGCTGATAAGAAATAGTAATGCGAATTATGGTTAGCAATAGAATTAGTTTTTTCATATTAGTTCTGAACATTTGAGTCTTGGGTTTTTTCATTTCGTTTCAGTTTTTAATTGAATATTTGGTTGTCATAAAAATGTAATGTTCAATTTTTATTATTATTATTATTCGTAGCTTTTCTTAATTCTCATTATCACTTGATATTTTTTTGTTAATTTATTTCTTGAAATAAATTAAATAAAATATTAAACAAATATTATTAATTATTAAACTTATAGTTAATAAATATTATGGAACAAAGTTAATTCATCACTCGAATTTTTTAATTAAGAATTAGATTTAGTATTACTCTTCTATTTTTGTTTTTTGACAATTGAAATTGATATTATCTTTGATATTTTTTTTAAAATTGCAAAAATTGACAATATATATTCTTTCCATTGATGTTTGCAACTATAAATTATTGACTAAATTATATAAAGATACAGATTTCTAAATTGGTATATTATATATTTCGATTTTGACAACTTAGAAGAGATCGAGTTTTATCATTGTTTTATCAAGTTTTATAAAGTAGTAACATATCCATATAAGTAATTGGTATTACTTTACATAACAAAACATAGTAAAATGCATACTCTGAATTATGTTTGCAACAATCAATAATAAGGCATTTTTAAAAAACATATAATGAAAACCCTAAGCACCATCAGGGTTCCACTACACTCTTGGTGCAGGGTCAAGTGGCTTATCAGCTTAGAGTTTTCTTTTAATAAGATCACAAAACACAATGAACTCGATACACAAAACTACGAGAAAATGCGATAAAAATGAAGCTACTATAATACGAGAGAAATAATTGATACACGAGAATAAAGTCAAAATACAAAAAGTCATAATATACGAAAATTACTATACATATTTTATCATGCGATTCATGACTTTAAATAAAACTGATTTCTTTCTAAAATATTTGTTAAATAATACCAAAAATATGAAAATGCAATTTTAATTTTTTCCTTAAATCATCCTAATTAGTCAACTTAATTATTTCCACATTACCAAATATACCTTAATTGTTGAAACAGTAATTTTTACATTAATGTGGCTAAATCACTAATGTTTTTAACATATATATTTCCATCTATAGTTGTCACAAATTTATAAATATCTTAGTAAAAAATGAGGTATTTATTTGATTTGATCTATTAATTGTTTCTATATTATTACATGTTTGATTTTTTTCATCTTTTGAATTATATATTAGGTATAAGATGCACATTCAAGTTGTGGATGATACGGGAAATGCGCCACTGCTGTTATGGGATCGTGATTGTGAAAAGTTGATTGGAAAGCCCTGTGAAATTTTGAGGAGGGAATATATAGATGTAATTTTTGGTATTTTAATGCTTATACAGTTTTATACGTGATTAATTTTTTATGAATTCTTATCAGTCTTTCTTTTAAATAGAGAGAAGGCGGTATAGACATTCCAGATGAAATTGCAAGTTTGATAGATACGAGGGCTTTCTTTAAGGTTCAGAAAAAAGGAGATCAGACTCGGCATTATGATGGATCATTCTCTGTTTTAAAACTGACTACAAACGATTATTTGATTAAAACTTATTCCACCTTTGCAATAGAGAGTCAGGTAATCAATTAAAGTTTTAATCTTAATTCTTTTATATATTTTATGTAAAATATTTTATGTTGCAAAATGACAATTCCCTGTGTTGAAAAATGTAGGAATCCGATTATCTGTCAAAGCTGCATGTTGATGAACAAGATGAGGAGGTGGCTGGGTTTCTTTATACAATTTTACAAAAATAATGTTAAATTTATATATTTTTAACATTTTAAAAACCAAACTTTGTTTTGTAGGAGAATTCTTCAGAAGATGAAGTAAACACCCCGAGTAAGCTGAATAAAGGGAAAGAGTTGGTGAAAGATAGCCCATTGTCTAAGCGAGCTCTTATGGATGATTTTTCAAATTCTACGAGTTCAAAGAAGTTGAAGTCATTTGTTAAGAAGGAAGAAGACGCTGATAAGAAATAGTAATGCGAATTATGGTTAGCAATAGAATTAGTTTTTTCATATTAGTTCTGAACATTTGAGTCTTGGGTTTTTTCATTTCGTTTCAGTTTTTAATTGAATATTTGGTTGTCATAAACAGAATGTTCAATTTTTATTATTATTATTATTCGTAGCTTTTCTTAATTCTCATTATCACTTGATATTTTTTGTTAATTTATTTCTTGAAATAAATTAAATAAAATATTAAACAAATATTATTAATTATTAAACTTATAGTTAATAAATATTATGGAACAAAGTTAATTCATCACTCGAATTTTTTAATTAAGAATTAGATTTAGTATTACTCTTCTATTTTTGTTTTTGACAATTGAAATTGATATTATCTTTGATATTTTTTTAAAATTGCAAAAATTGACAATATATATTCTTTCCATTGATGTTTGCAACTATAAATTATTGACTAAATTATATAAAGATCTGATTTCTAAATTGGTATATTATATATTTCGATTTTGACAACTTAGAAGAGATCGAGTTTTATCATTGTTTTATCAAGTTTTATAAAGTAGTAACATATCCATATAAGTAATTGGTATTACTTTACATAACAAAACATAGTAAAATGCATACTCGAATTATGTTTGCAACAATCAATAATAAGGCATTTTTAAAAACATATAATGAAAACCCTAAGCACCATCGGGTTCCACTACACTCTTGGTGCGGGGGTCAAGTGGCTTATCGGCTTAGAGTTTTCTTTTAATAAGATCACGAAAACACAATGAACTCGATACACAAAACTACGAGAAAATGCGATAAAAATGAAGCTACTATAATACGAGAAATAATTGATACACAGAATAAAGCTGAAAATACAAAAAGTCATAATATACGAGAAAATTACTATACATATTTTATCATGCGACATGACTTTAAATAAAACTGATTTCTTTCTAAAATATTTGTTAAATAATACCAAAAATATGAAAATGCAATTTTAATTTTTTCCTTATGAATCATCCTAATTAGTCAACTTAATTATTTCCACATTACCAAATATACCTTAATTGTTGAAACAAATTTTTACATTAATGTGGCTAAATCACTAATGTTTTTAACATATATATTTCCATCTATAGTTGTCACAAATTTATAAATATCTTAGTAAAAAATATTGCGATTATATTGATTTCCATGTATAGACCAAAGCACACATATAAATACCCAGTCAGTTTGCATATGTGATTTTTCATCTTCAAACCAAGCACAAATAAAACTCAATAACAAAAATTCTCCATAAAAACAAGGTTGAACGTAAGAGATCATCAAACACTCAGAGCAATGAGGCAACTCAGAGGATTCACGGTATTGGGCAAAAAACGAACAAGGGATTCCAATATTGAAGACGGTATAAATCTTTATATTGTTGAAGAAATTTATATGTTATGTGATTAGATGTTTATGATAGCATGTCTTTTTGAGAACAAATTTATATGATAATTTTATTTAGATTATAACTTGCCTGGCAATGTGCAACTACGGATGATAATATGTTTCATTTGGTTTTGTTATCAATATATCCCTTAGAACCTGAAACAAATTAGTAAATGAATCAGTCGATTGCAAAACTGCAAAGTATCAAACACCTAAATATTATAAAACCACTTATCTTTATATTGTTATGTCGTATTGTAATCTTCATTGTTGACTTATTGTAACTGCATGAACATAAGAAGAAAAACAGTTAGTTCTAAAGAAAGCATATAAAGAAGAACAACAATACGTTCTAAAGAAAGCATATAAAGAAGAACAGTTACAATAAATAAATCATACAAAGAAGAACAATAGTTAGTTCTAATATTGATAGATTTCAAAAACATGTAGACAAAAGAATTTCCATAAACTGTTAACTGGAGATATTGTATACGAAAATTTGGTTTTCTTTATAAATTTAAATCTTCTATTTTGTAAATAACAATTCTCATATATTCATAAACCTCAAAAAACTTATCCAGAAAAATTGTGATTCTGATTAAAATTATCTAAAATTTAGGTTATTCAAAATTATTTTTATTTTATCATTTAAAAAAACTTAACATTATGTAAACATCAATTTCAAGAATGTTCATAACAAAAATAAAAAATTAAAATAATACAAAATAAAATTATATGGTTTCGCTTCATAGGTGAACATGCATACGAGATTTTTAAAAAAATAGAGAGTTTGTAAAAATATTTTATAAATTCCAAACATAGGGACTGAATATAACCTCATCGAAACATATACATGATAAATAATATGTTTAGAAAAAGAAAATTTATAAAATCAGAAAAAATCAAAAGAAAAATAATGTAAAGCTAATCTGTAACTCCTTTGTCATTTTGTAAATATCAATAAAGAAAAAAAAACTAAATCAAAGACAAGTCCAAAAAAGCGATCTGGAGCATTCATGAGCATTTAGCGATTATTGACCATTCATGAACATATATGAAAATAAATTATCGAAAAGTATACCATTTTTGAGAAAAAGATGGACACATTTCTGGAGTAGATCCGCACCATTTTTCCAACTCTCAAAAAAATCAGTGCATACAAAAATAAAAATAAAAATAATTAGTTTACCATATCAGAACAAAAACAAATTTAATAAAACAAAAAAATGAGTCCAAAAATATCTACAACTTTAAGATCTGCGAAAAATGTTTAGTGCTTAAAACAGAAAATTGTTTTAACCTTCAACAGATACTAACTATTCAAATAACAGAATGTAAAATAAGATATGGAAATTTTACCTTTTAATGTTTCAAGGCGAAACATTAATCCTCGAACCCGAGCATGTCCTCCGAAAAACACATCCAACTCTTCAAAAAAATCAAAATCCAGTAAATGGCAGATAATATTTATATTTTAAAAAAATAAAAACACGCATGCTACTTATTTTCCGCCGATGTTTTGTTGCTTTTGGAAAAACTGATTTCTTAAAAAAAAGTAAAAATGTACAAAAATCACAAAAACTTGAAGATCTATAAATAATATGAACCTCTTGAGAGAAAATGAATGAATTTCGATTTTTGTAAACAAAAAAAATAAAAATCAACTAAAGCCTTTTCGTTTTTTTTTTTTAAAAAACAAGTAGAAAAACTATATCTATCACAAATTTATTCTGTGAAGACACATATGAATAAAACCTAAAATTAAAAAAAAAGAACAAAAATGTTCGAATCGGGTTTTGAGAAAAGTCACAAAACAAACCCTAAAAATTTACAAAAACGAAATCAAAAACTGATAAATAGGCTTTGTAGATGAAGATAAAGGCAGATAACACCAAAACAAATGTTGAAGAACAACAGATAGTTCGGATTTTGTATACAGAAAACCCTAAAAAGAGGTTGAAGAACAAGACACAAATGAGTTTTCATGAGAGAGAAAAAAAGTGAAAAAATATGAAGAGAGAGAGAGAGGAATCGGCGAGTGAGAGGAAACAAATGAAAACCCTAAAGCCCATTTCAGTTTTTGGCTTTTGTCAAAATGATTTAATTTGGAACATTCCAGACACAATGGTGTGGCATGATCCTATTCAAAGTTTCACACGTGTACGGTTGGGATTAATGTGTTTGGGTTTTGTTTTTTTTTTTTTTAAATTCGAAAATGCTGAGTTTTTGTTTAAAAAAAAAAACAAAAATGCTGAAATGGGCTTTGAAAATACATTTTCTTGGGCTTCTTTATCTGTTGGGTAGATATATGTTTTTATTGGGTTAGTTTACTTAATTTTTGGGCTGCTGGGTTTTAAATTGGTAATAATTTGTGTTTATTTTAACTGGATTTTAAATGTTGATTTTGGTTTATAAAAAAAAATACAGAATTGTTTTTATTTGATTAATTGTATCATTTAATTTATTGACATATTTAAAAGATTATTATTTTTACTCACCTTTTGTATTATATAGATTAAATTAAATTCTTTTTATATTAGAATATATTGTTTTATTATTATTTTGATTTTAATTTTTATTTTCCAAACAGAAAACGGGAGCATGATGGGGGAAACATCTGCAAATGGATCTAATAGAGTTGTATCCAAAAATGGTTCGAGCAAGATTGTTTTTTTGTTTTCGAACTCTCCTCTCAGTGACATCACAAACGGTATGTTTTATTTTATTGTTATTATATTTATATATATATAAATATAAATATATTTATATATATTTATTTTAAAACTAATTTTTGAAATAGAAAATATTTTTGATAAAAAAATATATAAATGAAAACTTTGGTAAAAAATACTTAAAATAATAATTTTATGTTTTTTCAAGAAAAAAAAAGAAATTTTCGTATTAAAAATATAATGGTAAAAATATTTGATATAGTAAATAAAAAATATATTAATTTGATGTATATATTTTGGCCTATTAAAAATATATAAAAATAATATATTTTTGTACATAAAATAAAACAATATTTGAATTCACTATTTATAATTTGAATTTGAATAAATACAATAACATATACTTTAAATAGATATGATATATATTATTAAATATATATACATATATATATATATATATAGAGAGAGAGAGAGAAATAGAGAGAAAGAGAAAAAGAGAGAGAGAATTTTTTTTTTGTAGATAGAGATTTTGTTTGGAAATTGTATATATAAAGAATTTTTTTTAATAGAAAATGGGAGCCTAACGGGAAGAGCATCTGCAAATGGCTCTAAAAGAGTTGTCTCAAATATTGCTTCGACCATGATTACTAATCGTTTTTCAAAATCCCAGCTTGCTCAAAATTCTAATGGTATATTCAATTTTTTATTTTATATTGTTGTTGTATTAAATTACGTATGCATAGGTTATTTAACATTGTAAGGTATTTTATTGTTTTGGTTCAGTTCTTTCCAGGAGAATACCACAGCCTCAAAACAATATTAAGAATTTGAACAATTCTTATTGTTGTATGCCCTCGGCGTCCTCCAATATTTCTAATGTCTCTGAAATTATTGACCTTACTATGGATAGCTCTGTTCAAAACGATTTGAACTGCAATTCAAATACAGTAATGGAGAATTCAATGCGATCAAATACAACTTCATCTAGTTACATGATACAATAAGATCCATTAACAATGGTGAGAATTGTTGTTTTCGTATGTTAACTATATTTAATTTAAGTATAACTTTATAAATGTTTAATCAAATATATAAATATTTATACATTATTTTCTTCAGAAGTCTTTGGGATATCGGTGATGCAAGTTATACATGTCAATATTGTGCGGCCATGTTTTGGTACGAGGAGAGGATACAATCTCATGTCAGATCTACTTGTCCGAAGTATGGTTCATGTTGCAGTCATGGCATTATTCAACTTCCTCCTATGAAACAACCACCTACTTTCCTTCGTGATTTATTGTATGAAGATAGTGATAAAAGCAAGCACTTTCAAGAGAATATAAGATCATATAATAGTATGTTTTGTTTTACATCTATGGGAGGAAAGATCGACACTGACATCAACAGAGGACAAGGTGCTCCAGTTTTCCGGATGTACGGACAAAACTATCATTTAATTGGTAGTTTATTGCCCTCTGATGGTTCAACACCTAAATTTGCACAACTTTATATATACGATACAGAGAATGAGATAAATCACAGATTGAATGCTGTCAGGTTTGTTTGTTTTTATTTTTTAATTAATTATACATTATGCAATATAATAAGTAAATGTATATAATTATCCATGCTGATTATTGTTTTTTTACTTGAATCAATTTGTAGGCAAGGAAGTGATACCAATAATCTGCACCAAGATATTGTTGTTGGACTTCAAAAAATGTTAGATGAAAATAATATATTGGTGAAAACGTTCAGAGTGGCAAGAGAAAAGATTCGTGAAACTCCAAATTCAGATGTTAGATTACGTCTTATTGGTAAGAGAGGCAACAATGCTAGAAGATATAACCTACCATCGAGCTCTGAGGTTGCCGCTTTGATTGTTGGTGATTTTGATCAGGCTTTAGGGGAAAGAGATATATTAATTGAAACCAAAACCGGACAATTGCAGAGGATAAATGAGTTGAATGCTGCATATTTGGCATTGCAATATCCTTTGTTGTTACCTTATGGTGAGGATGGCTTTAGAGAAGACATCCCTTTTTCGGACTTGAAGAATAGAACCCAAGGAGGAAGAAAAACAATGAGTGTTCGTGTGTTTTTTGCCTACCGGTTGCATGAAAGGAATAATGAACCTTCTACTATTTTGTCTTCAAGAAGATTGTTCCAACAATTTGTCGTGGACGCTTATACAATGGTTGAATCTGCCCGGTTGAAATATGTGCGCTTGCATCAAAAGAAGTTGCGTTGTGATATATATAAGGGTCTGACAGATGCTGTGTTGAATGGAGACACTGATCCCAGGTCACAAGGCAAAAGAATTATACTTCCGTCGAGTTTCACTGGAGGAGCCCGATTTATGATACAAAATTATCAAGATGCGATGGCTATATGTAGATGGGCGGTTATCCCGACCTATTTATAACATTCACGTCCATTCCAAAATGGCCTGAGATTGTTCGTTTTCTTGAGAAGAGAAATCTTCTTCTGAAAGACCGACCAGACATTATTTGCGAAATATTTAAAGTCAAACTAGATGCTCTGATCAAGGATCTTCGTCATAATCAAATATTCGGTAAAGTTGTATCAGGTTGTTGAATCTTCTTAATTATTTTCTCACTTTTTTTATTCAATATACTATTTTATCTAATACATTTATTTATTTTTAACTTATGTCATTCTGATTATATATACGATAGAATTCACCCGAAACGTGGATTGCCTCATGCTCATATTCTTCTCTTTTACTGCTGGCTAAAGAAGATAAGTATCCAACTACGAGATGATATAGATAGAATTATATCTCGCCGAGATACCGATGAGGCCGATGATCCGTGTTATTATGCCGCATTAGAGATTTCATGATTCATGGTCCGTGCGGTGAAGTAAGAAAAAAATTCTCCGTGTATGGCTGATGGGCGTTGCACGAAACATTTTCCTAAAAAATTTGTTGATGCAACGTGTATTGATGAAGAAGGTTATCCACGTTATCGACGTAGGAATGATGGTAGGGTTGTCGAGAAAAATGGTGTTCCTCTTGATAACAGATATGTCGTGCCGCATAATCGTAGATTGCTTCTCAAATATGGTGCACATGTTAACGTAGAATGGTGTAATCAATCTAGATCTATAAAGTATTTGTTCAAATATGTCAATAAGGGACATGATCGGGTGATCGCATCATTCTACCAGGCAAATGGTGATGAAGAATCCGAGAAAGTCAGAGATGAAGTTAACATGTATTATGATTGCGAATCGTTTCATCTTGCGAGGCAGCATGGAGATTACTGAGATATGAAATTCAATATAAATATCCTCCAGTTGAACGTCTTAGTTTCCATCTTGAGAACGAACAAACAGTAATATTTGATGATTCTGAAAGAATAGACGATGTTCTCAAGAGAAGCACTGTCAGAGAAAGCATGTTTTTGGCTTGGATGGAAGCTAATAAAATATATCCTGAAGCAAGAGAATTGACCTTTGTTGAAGCTCCTACAAAATTCACGTGGAAATCAAAATTGAAGAAGTGGGAGCCGAGAAAGGCGGGATTTACTATTGGATGTGTTTTCTATGTTCCTCCGTGGTAATATGTATTATTTGAGATGCCTTATCAATGTTGTGTGTGGTGCTACGTGCCATGATGATTACAAAAAGATACAGGTGTACAACACAAAACTTATCGTGAGGCATGTTATGCTCTAGGGTTGTTAGAAGATGATAAAGAATATATTGATGGCATCATTGAAGCGAGTCCACTGGGCATCCGCAGAGACACTCGGAGTTTGTTTGCATCGTTATTGTCATTCTTCTTTGAGCGGACTGAAGAAGTATGGGACAAATGTTGGGAACTTCTTTCGGATGATATTGTATATAGACGACGAATTCTTTTTCAACATCAAGGTATAGCTTTTCAAACTATATATTATGCTTTATATTAATTGTTGAATTTGTATAATCTATTTATGTTATTTCTAGATGTTTTTTGGGTTTTTATGTTGTTTCTTTTTTTTGCTAGATCTGGTTCTAAGTGAAAATGAAATTAAGAATAATATAAAAGATACGATCGGGGCAGGAGTCTCCGTGAGTTTTGTACGATGCCATTTCCAAATGTTCACAATATTGAATTCAGCCAAAACAGATTGGTTTACGATGAGTTACGATACGATCGTAAGGCCTTAGCCGCAGAGAACAAAGATCTTCTTTCAAACCTTACTGATGAGCAACGCCACGTGTATTCTGAAATCATGTGTGCGGTTCAATCCGATAGAGGTCGTCTTTTCTTTGTATATGGATATGGAGGTACTGGCAAAACCTATTTGTGGAGGGCATTGTCTTCGGGGTTGAGATCAAAAGGACAAATTATACTTAATGTGGCGTCAAGTGGAATAGCGCCTCTTCTCTTGCCCGGTGGGAGGACTGCACATTCTCGATTTGTTATTCCTATAAATCCACATGAAGGATCGAGTTTGTGAAATCAAAGTTGGCAGTCCACTTGCTGAATTGATTGTGCGTAGTAAACTAATAATATGGGACGAAGCTCCAATGATGCACAAAAATTGCTTTGAGGCTGTGGACACAACTATAAAAGATATTATGGCGACAGTCAAACCAGGAAGTCAGCATATCCCATTTGGAGGCAAAACGGTTGTGTTTGGTGGAGATTTTTGACAGATATTGCCAGTAGTACCCAAGGGAAGTCGGCAGGATATAGTCAATGCCACGATAAATTCTTCGCATTTGTGGAGGCATTGTACTGTGCTTAGGCTAACTAAGAACATGCGGCTTCAAAGACTAGGTGAAAGCGATGATTATGCGGATTTGGTTAAGTTTTCTGAATGGATTGCAAATATCGGGGATGGAACACTTGGAGGAGAAAATGACGGTTCTGCCACTATTGACATCCCTGATGATATTTTGCTCGAATCAAATGGTGATCCTATTTCGACTATCATTGAAAACACTTATCCAATATTTAAAGATGCGATCGAGGATCCAACTTATCTGAAGGAAAGAGCTATTTTGGCACCTACTCTAGATGTGGTGGAGTCGATAAATCAATATATGACCTCCTTGAACACATCATAAGGTCAGACTTATTTGAGTTCGGATAGCACTTGCAAATCAGACGCTAATGTTGATTTCTTACATGATCTGCATACATCGGAATTCTTAAATGGGATAAGATGTTCCGGAGTACCTAATCATGAAATTCATTTGAAGGTTGGGACTCCTGTTATGCTCCTAAGAAATATAGACCATTCAATTGGTTTGTGTAATGGTACACGATTGGTGATTACAAAGCTTGGAAAACATGTGCTTGAATCCAAGATTCTCACCGGAGCCAATGCAGGTCACAAAGTGTTGATTCCGCGACTGACTCTTACCCGCCGGACCTCGGGATTCCCTTCAAGTTCCAAATAAGACAGTTTCCTTTGATCGTGTCGTATGCCATGACGATAAACAAAAGCCAAGGACAGTCTCTCTCTAATGTTGGCCTATATCTTAAGAATCCGGTTTTCAGTCATGGCCAATTATATGTGGTAGTTTCTCGAGTTACCAATCGAAAGGGGCTGAAAATATTAGTCTGCGGCGATGATGCATCAAACAACAAACAAATAACTAATGTTGTGTACAAAGAAGTATTTCAAAATTTGTAATTTTTTTTGTGCAATTGTAATTTCCTTTTTCAAAGATTTGTAATAGATTATATTTTTGTATTGATATTTTATTTATATAGCAACACCACACCCCGAAACACTCCCGTGCATCGCACGGGTAAAAAACTAGTAGTAGTAAAAGTGTAGAATCTCAATGAATGACAAATTTAGTAGCCTCTATTATACAATAATATTCTATAATCTTGGCATATTGTCATGGGCTCTTAACTTGGGAAAAATATAATTGACTAATAACTTTGATAAACTAATATGAAACAAAAATCTATACTCTCAATATCTTAATTTCTTGGCTAGGTGATTACTATAGTTTATGTGCAATGTACTAATCATTTAACTAATTTTAATTCAATTAATTTTTTTTATTAGAGGATGAGTCTAGTTATGATCATTAATAAGTAAAATAACATCAAATTTAAACATTTTATACAAATCAAATATAATTTTATAATTTCATTTATTGGTTCATTTAAATAAACTAATATGAATATATGACGTAACTATTAGTGAATTAAATATATATTCAATTATTCATTTGATATATAGATAAAATATGCCAAATTTCTAATTTGATAATTTTTAGTATTATATAATATTGAATTTCAAAGGAATGTTTAGTTAACAAAATATCAAAATATCAAATTATTTTAAAATTGGTTCTAGTTTCGGATATTCGGTTCGGTACGGTTCGGTATGGTTCGGTACGGTTCTCGGTACGGATATTTGGAAAATCTCCAGAACCGTACCATGTAAATTTTTGGGACGGTTCGGTTCAGAGAAAGTCAAAAAGTCAACGGAGATTTTCGGTTTGGAGATTTTTCGGTTCGGATATCGGTTCGGGTTCGGTGATCTCCAAGTCCCGTGCACACCCTTACATGCTGCACCAAATGTATATACACTTGGTATATGGATAGACACTACTTGGCGTGTTAGGAAATTTCAATTATTTACATTGAGACAAAAGGATCACAGAGTGAGGGAGAATCTCTGTTGAGTCTAGAAACAGAGGAATAATGCATTGAAGGGAACTGTAAACTTAAAGTCAATGGTGACTACATAATCGAATAACTACAGAATTGTTGCAGAGTCATCCAGACAGCCCGCTGAAGAAGATAGCAGAAGTCAAACAAAAAATGAATGCAGATTTGCTGCAGACTAAGAAGTCTAAACCGATGCTGGCTGATTGAAAGAGTACTTCAAAGACAAATGAGTTGTCGACTCAATGGCGTAACCGCAGAGTACACTTTGATACAACTGAGCGAGTTTCACCAATTCAAGTCATATGGATGAACTCACAGGGGATTTCATGTCACGCCCCAAAATCGGGAGATGTGACTCGGACGGTCTAACTTATGCCGGTTTACCATGCCGACCTATTTATTTATTAATATAACCAGGGACGGATCCAAAAAAAAATTATAATTGCGGCACACAATAAATAAAATTATAAACTATTTCAAAAATAATTAATGGAGACACATTTTATTTTTTTTTCCCGTAATTAATATGTAGTTTTTAAAATTTTATATCACATTGATAATGTTATACAACACCATTATAAACTATTTATATAATACTTTTAAATTTTATTAGTATGTTATTAATATTTTATAAATTATAAATATAGGGGTAATATTATATAAATAATTTAATACGAAAAAAGAAAAGAAAAAAGAAAAAACTTACGGGGGCACGTGCCCCGTAACAGAGCTCGTAGTCTCCTCTCGAATATAACCCAAACAAATAGCAAAATCCCAAAATAGAATGAATATTAAATAAACTAAGTCGAGTGCGATCGCGTGGAATCAAAAATAAAATACAATCCTCGTCACAATCATACTTCCTACGGGTCCTACGCCCGGTTATTACAAGAAAATTTCTTAGTATTTGTCCATACATAAAAAAAACATAAAATTCGAATTGTCTCAACAGTCCAACACAATAGAGAGCTAATCAGTAGCTTCGAAATCTTCGTCGTGGTCTTTTTCCGCCGAAACGTCATCCTCTGGTTGGAAAAATAGGTGGGAGTGAGACACAAATTCTCAGTGGGTGTGGTGAGTGCATGCAAGTGGGGTTTATACTTTATGAAGTAAAATCGTTTCATGATTTTTTTATGCAAGAAACGTGCAATGGCATTCTCATATACTTAATAATTTTATTAGTATAATTTAACAGTCAGTGCGTCAATTCAGATCAGTTGGTTACGCACGAAAGTGTAACGCCAACCCGATCGATCCGTCAATTCATATCGATTGGTTGCGCACGAAAGTGTGACGCCAACCTGCAGGCGATTCGTCAATTCATATCGATTGGTTGCGCACGAAAGTGTGACGCCAACCTGCACCACCTTATAAAGCGAGAGAAGAGTTTATCAAACATCATCTCCCCAAACAGTACACCTTATCCCTCCTGTCGATAGGGCTGTAGCCGCTATCCCAGTTGGCACGACGTCTCCACAATGGAGTTATCTAAGCTCGGAGAACGTCATAATCATGATTATACCTTAATCCTACGACCCAATCGCCCACCAGACTCTCCTATTCGGCTCGAGGTTGGGAGTTGGACGATGGAGGCCGGCATGAGACTGTAGCCAAGCTACCCATCCCATACGCGACTTATCCATTCCACAAAACCATCAATTCATATCAGTTGGTTGCGCACGAAAGTGTGACGCCAACCCGATCGATCGAATCAATCGAGGGCCGTGCGTTCATAGACTCGCGCGTCCGATATTCAATCGATCGATCGGTGACGGATAGATACGAGGGGTAATCTAGCGGTTCTATTCATTAATTCAAAGATGTATTATCTCAAGTTTTTAATAAGGTTCGGGTTATGCGGGCGAGGAAGTCGCCTTATTAACGGGACAATTAGTCGATATGAAAATCCCAAATAAATTTGGATAATAATTTTAAAATAGAATTTTAGTTAAATAAAATATTTAATATTTCATAAATAAACTAAATTTTAGAAGATAAAATAATTTCTATGACCTTGGTAAATTTTATTGTAAAATAAAACATTTTAATTAAAGAGGAAAATTTATGTCGGGTTTTAAAATTCCATAAGTTGTGATCCCGGACTCGGAAAAGGGCAAGGTCAATCTCTAATTTTTCTAAAATTCTAAGGAAACATATTTTATGGGTCTAGGGTACAATGTTTGAAAATTGCGGTCGTCAGTCCCAATTTTCTCCCAATTTATTGTTTTGACCCGATACTTTTAAAAATAGATATCTCTTAAACCGGAAAAGGTTTTAATGAGATTCAAGTCTAATAATTTCTTTGGGGCAGTAATTATGTGGGTTAAAAACAGTTTCGAAAAATTCCCAGATTTAGTACCGATTTTCTGAAAAATTCCATTTTAACCCCAAAGGCAATTTTACCGTTAAGGGCACGTTTCAAGCCCATTTTTCGTGAAATTTGGACTAAAGGTCCAGAATATTAATTAAAATAATTTCATAAAATGTTTGGGACAATAACTGTCCAAATTTTCGAAATTCACAGTTTAGCCCCTTAAGGTTTGGAAAATTACAATTTAGTGTCTAAAATTTCGTATATTCGCATTTGCTTGCCGGAGGGTCCCAATTATAATTTTTCATTTTTACTTTATTATTTTAGTAATTTCAGTCTAATGTTTCGAAATTTCCAGTGGGTTCTCACAGTTTTTGATTTTAGCATCTTTGGCCCTATATTTTACCGTATTTGCAAAAGAGGCCCAAACCCGATTTTGTTCACAAATCCTCAAGTCCAGAATGTTAATATGATATATTAAAAATATATTCTTTATATTCTCAGCTATTTTTGAAGATATACATATAAAGAAGGCATATAAGCATATAAAAGTTATTTTCTAAACAAGAATCACTTTTATCATAATTCCAACATAAACATATAATTTTCGAAATTTTCCATAAATAAAAACTGAAAATTTTCCAGAAATATATATAAAAAATATAACCACATATATTCATGCCATTTTATGCAAAAATCATGAGTTTTAGAAGAGTTTCACCCACCTCTTGTCTCTTGGTAGTAAGTTGGTTTAGGTAACTTCTCTTTCTTAGAACACTTCCTTAAGGTCCCAAGCTTCTTAGGGCAGCCCCTAGTTTGGGAGATTCGGGTGTCAAAATGTGAAGAAAAAAAAAATGGAGAGAAAAAGAAATAAGGAAGAGTTTAAAGCCTATGAAGTTCTTACCTTTCTTGTTTCTTGAATGCTCCTTAAAAATCACAATCTTCAAGCATATTGCTCCTTAAAATTTCAGTCATATCCCTCCATTTTCCAGATTTTCGTCCTTAAGGGGTTGGAGAGGGAGAGAGAGTTGGGTGTTGTGTGATAAAAATGGCTAAGTGTTGAAATGAGATGATGTATGGCAAAATAATGAAATCCTCATCCTAGCCTCTTTATTCTAGACACTCAAGTGTTTTTGGAAGCTAGCAAATTTGGAGGCTCATGCTTGCATAGGTAGAAGCAAGACTTATTGGAGTGGATGAGGGCTTTCATGCTTAAGTGAATAAGACAAAAGGAAAAAGACAAAAGGAAAAGACAAGGCTTGTATCTCTTCTCATATAAATCAAATCTTATATCTATCTTACTTATATAATTATTCATCTAGTTATAAGGTGTCTAATAATTCCCAAGTAGTTTATCATCACTTATAATCTAAGGTATTAAATAGAATTAGAACCAATAATGCAAGTCAAATATATTAATCAAGCAATTAATCAAATTATAAAAATTATTTCAAAATATATAAATGTAATTTTCGAAATTAATAAAATATTTAAATAAATATTATGCTACAAAAAAAAATAATTAATTGTTAAGAGAGAAATCCAACTGGTTAATATATTTTGTTGAAAATTGAAAGAAATCGACAATCATTAAAGAAGTCAAAATAGGTGTTATCAATATACACCATAAAATAAAAATAATTCTAAGTATAAATGATATATCTATTAGCTAAATCGAGTAGTAATTAATTCAACAAATCAAGAATGAGGCAGTTAGCTATTTTAATATAAAGGTCGGATTTTTAACAAAATAAATCTCGAATATTGTTCTTTAAGAAATTGAAATTTTACTAGATGAACTTTCAAAACATGAGTCATTGTCTTTGTTAAAGTATCAAATTAGTAGTAGATGGTTTTAGTAGATCACAAATGAAATAGTTTGCTTGTAAAGCATAAAATTATTTTCTAATAAAATAGGTTCAAATACTACTTGAATTTATGCCAAAAATTTTAAAAATCATAATAAATTTTTGTTAACTCAAGATAATATATTTGGAGTAAAATGTTGAGTTTATCGAAAAGGATGTTTAATTAAGACACAATTTCTTTTAAATAAAAAATATTTTGATCGATTGAGCAATAGTAGCCTTATGGAAAATGACTAAATATAAGTATCATCGTCATAAAAAAAAATATGGCGACAAGAATTTTATTTTTCAAATACTAAAGAATAGATTTTAAATAGCACTTTTTACCGAATCGAGTTGTAAGGAAAATGATAATAGTCAGCAAATTTAAGTAGTAAACATAAATCAATTGCATTATCATGTAATTAGATAATAAATTAAGTAATATTAATATTGACAACATATTGTGTTATGGAATACTAAAATAATATATCGGGAAATATATGTGGATCGTGTCGTCTATGGTACAAAAATCCGGGGCCTCACATCCTCCCCTCCTTAAAGGAATTTGGTCCCCAAATTCTCTTTTGGGATAATTCCTTTGAATTCAAAACGAGATTCATATACTTAGTGTGTAGGATTTTTATAATCTCAATACCAAAACTTATGCGACCCAGACGCGCTCATTATCGATCCACGTTCACATCAGTCAGCTTTAAATAATCATTCTGCAAAATATTCCTAATAAACCTTAGTATTGCTCAGACTTTTCTTCCTATTATCATGTAATAGACAATACTCATAATACCTTATTCATATGATCCGTAAGATTCGATTGGGCATCATTATTCGATTATCACTTAAGCGATCATATTTAGTCCACAACATTTTAATGTACTATCCTCATTATTATTTGCTCAAAACCTGCCTCTTATATTCCAAATCTTGAGCATATCCTTGTTTGTCGCAGCTTGTTAATATTTCATCCACTTAAGAAAATGGTACTTATAACAATTGTCCTAATTTGCCTTAATAGTCGATGCTTATTCGTATAGTCACATTATTTTTTTTTTTGAACAATTGATAGTAAATCCCAGCTCTAAAGGTAATAAGTTGAACCAAAATTTCTATCCACTAATATTTAATAGTCGAGACCTCATCAATGATTAAATAAGTCATTTCCGAATTTATAATTATAAGAGTAGTTCCTACTAAAACCTTGATAACAATCTCAATTTCTCATATCCATAAAGACCTCATTCTTTCGGATAAAGGTGTGCTTCTTATATACCTTATAAAATACTAGTATACATCTCATTAGTAGTTAATCAACACCTAAGTGATTGACAACTAAGTCTCAACCAACTAACTAAGCTAACAACCAATTCACATACAGGTGTCTAAAACACGATAGTATTCCGAAATAATCCCAGATAACCATTATCCCAGACTTAGTTCACAAGTTGGGCATTACAATTTAGAAAATACTTAGTAACGAAATCGAGTCGAGATCCTGTAGTATTCACATCCTTAATATATCTAATCGTGACACCCAAATCACAAGTCAAATTTTATTACTTAAGATTCCGGAAGTGTTTAGGAAAGAATAACACAATAACACTACAATCTGTAAATCATACTTAGTGGTTTCCCATGTTATCATTTTCCGAAGTATTATCAGTAAGCATCTAGATCCCATAATATATCACATAGCCAAATCAGATACGATCAAATGATAATCTATATCCTTCAAGTCTCGTCATATCAGGGCATTATAACTTTCATATCAACGATTATTGAATCACCTAACGTCCCAATCGAAAACTATCTGGATATTTTAACACTATGACAATCCAAAAGAGTTTAAATAGTGTCCAAGATTCAACTTAGGTCATTTAATAGTGGTACCCAATCCACGGCAGAGGAACCTATCCTGGTTAAGCTCAGTGTAAGTTTCCTTCCTACAAACTGAGCTCTGATACCACAACTGTCACCCCCCAAAATCGGGAGTTGTGACTCGGACGGTCTAACTTATGCCGGTTTACCATGTCGACCCATTTATTCATTAATATAACCCAAACAGAAATAGCAAAATCCCAAAATAGAATGAATATTAATTAAACTAAGTCAGAGTGCAGTCGCAGCGGAATCAAAAATAAAATACAATCCTCATCACAATCATACTTTCTACGGGTCATACGCCCGGTTATTACAAGAAAATTTCTTAGTATTTGTCCATACATAAAAAAAAACATAAAATTCGAATTGTCTCAACAGTCCAACACAATAGAGAGCTAATCAGTAGCTTCGAAATCTTCGTCGTGGTCTTTTTCCGCCGAAACGTCATCCTCTGATTGGAAAAATAGGTGGGAGTGAGACAAAAATTCTCAGTGGGTGTGGTTAGTGCATGCAAGTGGGGCTTATACTTTATGCAGTAAAATCGTTTCATGAATTTTTGATGCAAGAAACGTGCAATGGCATTCTCATATACTTTAATAATTTTATTAGTATAATTTAACAATCGGTCGTCAATTGAATCGATTGGTTGCGCACGAAAGTGTAACGCCAACCCGGTCGATCCGTCAATTCATATCGCTTGGTTGCGCACGCGAAAGTGTGACGCCAACCTGCATACGATCCGTCAATTCATATCGATTGGTTGCGCACGAAAGTGTGACGCCAACCCAGACCACCTTATACGGCAGAGAAGAGTTGATCAAACATCATCTCCCCAAATAGTACACCTTATCCCTCCTGTCGATAGGGCTGTAGCCGCTATCCCAGTTGGCACGACGTCTCCACAGTGGAGCTATCTAAGCTCGGAGAACATCATAATCATGATTATACCCAGAATCCTACGACCCAATCGCCCGCCAGACTCTCCTATCCGGCTTGAGGTTGGGAGTTGGACGATGGAGGCCGGCATGAGACTGTAGCCAAGCTACCCATCCCATACGCGACTTATCCATTCCACAAAACCGTCAATTCATATCAGTTGGTTGCGCACGAAAGTGTGACGCCAACCCAGTCAGTCAATCAGTAGGACCGGTGCGTTCATAGACTCGCCGCATCCGATATTCAGTCAGTCAGTCAATGACACGGCATAGATACCGGAGGGGTAATCTAGCCGGTTCTATTCATTATTTCAGTGTATTATACTGAAGTTTTTAATAAGGTTCGGGTTATACGTGCGAGGAAGTCGCCTTATTAACGGGACAATTAGTCGATATGAAAATCCCAAATAAATTTGGATAATAATTTTAAAATAGAATTTTAGTTAAATAAAATATTTAATATTTCATAAATAAACTAAATTTTAGAAGATAAAATAATTTCTATGACCTTGGTAAATTTTATTGTAAAATAAAACATTTTAATTAAAGAGGAAAATTTATGTCGGGTTTTAAAATTTCATAACTTGTGATCCCGGACTCGGAAAAGGGCAAGGTCAATCTCTAATTTTTCTAAAATTTCTAAGGAATCATATTTTATGGGTCTAGGGGTACAATTTTTGAAAATTGCAGGTCAGTCCCAATTTTCTCCCAATTTATTGTTTTGACCCGATACTTTTAAAAATAGATATCTCTTAAACCATAAAGGTTTTAACGAGATTTCAAGTCTAATAATTTCTTTGGGGCAGTAATTATGTGGGTTAAAAACAGTTTCGAAAAATTCCCAGATTTAGTACCGATTTTCTAAAAAATTCCATTTTAACCCCAAAGGAAATTTTACCGTTAAGGGCCCGTTTGAAGCCCATTTTTCGTGAAATTTGGACTAAAGGTCCAGAATATTAATTAAAATAATTTCATAAAATGTTTGGGACAATAACTGTCCAAGGTTTTAAAATTTACAGTTTAGCCCCTTAAGGTTTGGAAAATTACAATTTAGTGTCTAAAATTTCGTATATTCGCATTTGCTTGGCCCGGAGGGTCCCAATTATAATTTTTCATTTTTACTTTATTATTTCAGTAATTTCAGTCTAATTTTTCGAAATTTCCAGTGGGTTCTCACAGTTTTTGATTTTAGCATCTTTGGCCCTATATTTTACCGTATTTGTAAAAGAGGCCCAAACCCGATTTTGTTCACAAATTCTCAAGTCCAGAATGTTAATATGATATATTAAAAATATATTCTTTATATTCTCAGCTATTTTGAAGATATACATATAAAGAAGGCATATAAGCATATAAAAGCTATTTTCTAAACAAGAATCACTTTTATCATAATTCCAACATAAACATATAATTTTCGAAATTTTCCATAAATAAAAACTGAAAATTTTCCAAAAATATATATAAAAAATATAACCACATATATTCATGCCATTTTATGCAAAAATCATGAGTTTTAGAAGAGTTTCACCCACCTCTTGTCTCTTGGTAGTAAGTTGGTCTAGGTAACTTCTCTTTCTTAGAACACTTCCTTAAGGTCCCAAGCTTCTTAGGGCAGCCCCTAGTTTGGGAGATTCGGGTGTCAAAATGTGAAGAAAAAAAAATGGAGAGAAAAAGAAATAAGGAAGAGTTTAAAGCCTATGAAGTTCTTACCTTTCTTGTTTCTTGAAAGCTCCTTAAAAATCACAATCTTCAAGCATATTGCTCCTTAAAATTTCAGTCATATCCCTCCATTTTCCAGATTTTCGTCCTTAAGGGGTTGGAGAGGGAGAGAGAGTTGGGTGTTGTGTGGTAAAAATGGCTAAGTGTTGAAATGAGAAGATATATGGCAAAATAATGAAGTCCTCATCCTAGCCTCTTTACTCTAGACACTCAAGTATTTTTGGAAGCTAGCAAATTTGGAGGCTCATGCTTGCATAGGTAGAAGCAAGACTTATTGGAGTGGATGAAGGCTTTCATGCTTAAGTGAATAAGACAAAAGGAAAAAGACAAAAGGAAAAAAAGACAAGAGGCAGATCTCTTCTCATATAAATCAAATCTTATATCTATCTTACTTATATAATTATTCATCTAGTTATAAGGTGTCTAATAATTCCCAAGTAGTTTATCATCACTTATAATCTAAGGTATTAAATTGAATTAGAACCAATAATGCAAGTCAAATATATTAATAAAGCAATTAATCAAATTATAAAAATTATTTCAAAATATATAAATGTAATTTTCGAAATTAATAAAATATTTAAATAAATATTATGCTACAAAAAAAATAATTAGTTGTTAAGAGAGAAATCCAACTGAGGTTAATATATTTTGTTGAAAGTTGAAAGAAATCGACAATCATTAAAGAAGTCAAAATAGGTGTTATCAATATACACCATAAAATAAAAATAATTCTAAGTATAAATGATATATCTATTAGCTAAATCGAGTAGTAATTAATTCAACAAATCAAGAATGAGGCACTTAGCTATTTAGTAGATCACAAATGAAATAGTTTGCTTGTAAAGCATAAAATTATTTTCTAATAAAATAGGTTCAAATACTACTTGAATTTATGCCAAGAATTTTAAAAATCATAATAAATTTTTGTTAACTCAAGATAATATATTTGGAGTAAAATGTTGAGTTTATCAAAAAGGATGTTTAATTAAGACACAGTTTCTTTTAAATAAAAAATATTTTGATCGATTGAGCAATAGTAGCCTTATGGAAAATGACTAAATATAAGTATCATCGTCATAAAAAAAATATGGCGACAAGAATTTTATTTTTCAAATACTAAAGAATAAATTTTAAATAGCACTTTTTACCGAATCGAGTTGTAAGGAAAATGATAATAGTCAGCAAATTTATGTAGTAAACATAAATCAATTGCATTATCATGTAATTAGATAATAAATTAAATAATATTAATATTGATAACATATTGTGTTATGGAATACTAAAATAATATATCGGAAAATATATGTGGATCGTGTCGTCTATGGTATAAAAATCCGGGGCCTCACATTTCAAATCTCGGAATTTCAATCTAAGTAGCCTGAGCGGTAAATGATAAGATTTGAATCATATCTCGTACCCACGAAGGACATACACTACCATAATAGAATGTCATAGTGTGGAGAACAACTAACAAATCAACACAAAATTTAATGGTTAGATTTGGCAAATGAGTTGCCTCACTTCAAAGGGTAAACTATCTAGCCTTATCTATATAAAAGGTGATAAGGATAACGGATTTGAAACCATTGCCACTCCAATTATATGAAACGTTGAATTTCAAGTTCTAAGAAAGCAGACAATACTCTCGAAATACACTATTCTTCCAAAAAAACACATTTGGGGCAGAGTTTTATTGCAAGAATTTTTTAGACATGCATGTTAGGTATCACAGGATCATTATGAAACTAAATGTATGAATTTGAGAGAAAAATACCAATTCTATTTCGCACAAGAATAGATTTACAGGGAGATTTACAAACTCACAAAAAACTCTCAAAACTCACTCAATCTCTCAAGGATTGATTTTGATCACTCTCAAGGATCTCTCTATGATATTCCACTTACAAGGGATGATTACAAATCAAGAATGAAGCACCTATTTATAGATGGATGTGGGAGGGGTAGGTGGTTGAAGCTTCAACAATGGTGGGCTTGTTGGGAAGCTTCATACTTTCCTTGTCAAACTTGAACACCAACTCTTCAAAGATGGATGGCTTCTAGATGGAGGATGTGGTGAAACCTAAATTGAATTCTTCAATTCTCCCCTCCACCCATATCCTAATCAAAGATCCTCGCTATGTCTCTCGCATAACTCAAGCTTTTCTCTTGTAACCACCTTCACAACATGTCGATGGATTCTCCTTTGTGTGGATCTTAACGAGTTTCAACTGTTGTCGTTCTATCGTCTCGCGTATCCAATGATATCGAATGTCAATATGTTTTGTACGGGAATGGTACATGGAGTTCTTGCTCAAGTCCAGAGCACTCTGACTGTCACAATGTACCTTGTAATCTTTTTGCTTAATTCCAAGTTCTTGGAGATAACGCTTTAGCCACAACATTTCTTTACCACTTCAATGCAAAAATATACTCTGTCATTGTGGATAAAGCAACACACTTCTGCAGTCTTGACTGCCATGAAACAACTCCCCCTGCGAAAGTGTAGAGAAATCCTGAAGTTGATTTTCTCTGCCAAGATCTCCTGCCATATATGCATCTGTATAGCCCTCCAAGACTGGATCAGCTCCCCCGTAACAAAGACATATTTTCGACGTACCCTTCAAGTACCTGAGAATCCATTTCACTGCCTCCCAATGCTCCTTTCCGGGGTTAGAGAGAAAACGACTCACTGTTCCCACTGCGTGAGCAATATCTGGTCTTGTACACACCATTGCATACATCAGACTTCCAACTGCTGAAGAATATGGTACCGATGACATTTCCCCGATCTCTTCCTTGGATGAGGGACATGCACTCTTGCTCAACTTGAAATGATTGGCTAATGGAATGCTTACTGGTTTGGCGTTGTTCATATTGAACCTCTCGAGCACTCGTTCAATATACTTCTCCTGAGATAGCCATAACCTCCGGTTCTTTCTGTCTCGAACTATCTGCATTCCCAAAATCTGTTGAGCCGGTCCTAAGTCTTTCATGTCAAAAAACTTTGAAAGTTCTTTCTTCAGCTGACTAATCTTCGTTGTATCTTTTCCCACGATCAAAATATCGTCTACGTATAGTAGAAGAACAACGAAATTTCCATCTGCAAATTTTTGAATGTAAACACATTCATCTGCATTAGTCTTCTTGTAGCCTTGACTCACCATACACGAGTCAAATTTTGTGTACCACTGCCTTGGTGCCTGCTTCAGACCATACAAGCTCTTCTTGAGCTTGCAAACGAGATTATCACCTGAAAACTCAAAACCTTCTGGCTGCTCCATGTAGATCTCTTCTTTTAGATCTCCGTGAAGAAATGCTGTCTTCACATCCATCTGTTCAAGCTCCAAGTTCATACTTGCTAGTAAACCAAGAATAACTCTAATTGATGTCATCTTGACTACTGGTGAAAAAATCTCATCAAAGTCGATTCCCTTTTTCTGTTGGAATCCCTTGACTACCAAGCGAGCTTTGTGTTTCACCACTTTTCCGCTACCATCTTTCTTCAGCTTGAACACCCATTTGTTTCTTAGTGCCTTCTTCCCTTTCTCGGAAGTTCTACGATCTCATAAGTGGAATTCTTCCTGCAGAGATTCCATTTCATCCCGCATTGCTTGCGGCCATTTTTCTTTGTCCTTATGAGATACACTTCTTAGAAACTCTCGGTTCTCCATCTTGATGCGAGAAGGTAATCGGATTCGAATATCTTCTAGATGGAATCCGTCCTCTTTCGCACCTACGAACTTCCGGAACAATGAGGAGATCCACCATCATTCCTCGGCTTTCTACGATGGTATAGGAACATTTGGTAGAGCGGGTTGTGGCTCCCCCTGCTCAACACCTTCTTCTACCTCTTCATATTCTGCTTCTGGTATATCTTCTGGCACTACGTCACCGTCTCTCACGAACGGTTCTGGTGCTGCATCTGAGATTTGAGCACCAATATTTGACTTCTGAGACATTGTGGGCTTTTCAATGTCTTCTATTGTCTTACTTTCATGGAACACTACGTCCCTACTTCTGATCACCTTCTTCTCCTTTGGATCCCATAACCTGTATCCAAACTCTTCATCTCCATAGCCAATGAAAATGCATGGAGTGGTCCTTGCATCAAGCTTCTGTCTGAGCTCTTTGGATACATGTGCATATGCTAAACATCCAAATACTCTCAAGTGAGAGTATGATGGATCCTTCCCGCACTACGTTTCTCCGGAACTTCAAAATTCAGTGGTATCTTGTTGGTGATCTGTTGATCGTAGCAAGCAACTCGATCGCTTCTCCCCCAATGGCTTTGGCAACTTAGCCATCTCGAGCATTCTCCGAACACGTTCCATGATTGTCCGGTTCATTCTTTCAAATGACACCGTTATGTTGAGGGGTGCGTGGGACTGTCTTTCTCATGTCGAATGCCATATGTTTTGCAATAGGCATCGAACGCTTTAGAAGTGTATTCGCCTCCATTATCCGATCGAAGACACTTGACTTGTTTCCGTTCACGTTCTACCATGACATGAAACAATTTGAAATATTCAAACACCGATCTTTTGTCTTCGTGAAATACACCCACAACTTTCGAGAAGCATCGTCAATAAATGTCGAAAAGTATTTGTTACCGCCTAGTGATTCAACCTCCGGGGGGGACCGCAAACATCGAGTGCACCAAACCGAGCAACTCTGATCTTCTCGTTAAAGAGGAACTAAACGAGACTCTTTGTTGCTTACCAAATAGACAATGATTGCAAGGATCCAGTGCAGCTTCCTTGTCAACATTGATAAGCTCCTTCTTTATCGGGGTAGACAACCCTTTCTCACTCATGTGACCGAGTCTCTGGTGCCACAAATTTTGAGAAGCCTCTTTCAAAGAATGTTGAGGCTATCTGTACATATTTTCACATGAGTCTTGTACAACGTGCCACAAATGTGTCCTCGAGCAACTATCATAGTGCCTCTTGACAACTTCCATGTGCCTTTGGTGAAATGATTATCATAGCCCTGTTTGTCCAGGGCAATCCACGAAAGTAGATTCACCAAGATCGAGGCACATGTCGACATCCTTCAAAGTGATTGTACTCGACATTTGTCTTTATCTCGTATATCACCAATTCCTACAATTCCGGAGGAACTGAATTTCCCATCTTCACCGCTCCAAAGTCACGACTTTGTATGTTGTGAAGTAGTCCTTGTGAGGAGTTACGTGGTAAGACGCCTGCATATCTACCACCCATTTTGTATCTTCTCTTGAGATATGAAGGCATGCCTCATCATGGGTTGAACAAAGTGCTACATCTCCGGGAATGATAGCTAGCGTTTCTCCACCCTTATTCTTTCTACCGGGAACCGCTTCGACCTTGCTCCTCTAGCCATTTATAGCGATTCTTCTTCATATGACCCTCTATTCCACAAAGGATGACATTTATATGTTGGTTTTCTACGCCATCGGTGGATCTTCCCCTACTTTTGCCTCACCCTTTGCCTCTACTACTACTTCGTTTGTTGTTTCCCGTCTTTGTCTCCCTCGATTTTCCGTCACAAGGGCATGGGTCCGATCCGTGCCCATGTCTTTTCTTCCGCCTCCTCATTGAATAGGACATCCTTAACCATAGACATGGTAAGTTTGCTTTACTCAGGGGCCGAATTGCCGAGAGAAACAACTAGTGTTTCCCAGCCTATCGGGAAGTGAACTGAGAAGTAGGAGAGCCTCGCATTTCATCTCCAAGTGGCATCCCTACGGGCGATAATTGGTTTACCAAGCTCGAACTCACTAGTATGCTCGCAACAACGAAGTTCCATTTTTCAATTTCATGTTGACTAAGCGCCTCATCAACATGGCCTTATTCCGAGCGGTCTTGGCCTGGTACATGTCCTCCAACTTCTGCCAGAGGGCATATGCGTCTGTCTCCTGTGCGACATGGTGAAAGACACTATGGTCAATCCATTGTCGGATCTGACCAATAGATTTTTTATTCGACTTCTTCCACTCTGTTGACTTGGAAGCATCAGGATTAACACCCTTTAGCTCTATGGGGTCGAACAAATCTTTACAGTTGAGTAGATCTTCCATCCGGGGTTTCCATAACGTGTAATTGGTAGCATTGAGCATAATCATAGCTCCAGAAGATGATGTTGACTCATCCGTGGCCATTTTCACCTTCCAACAATTAGTTCACAAAGATAGAGTTTGAATCTCACGAAATGGAGTATACCGTCACGTCCGGAATGGTCAAAAATGGTGGAATAGACACTTTGGGGTTAAAATTTCAATTTCTAAAAATTTTGGGATTGATCTGCAATTTTAAAAATATAGGGACCAAACTCGAAATATCAAGAAGTTCGGGGGCCAATTTGTAATTTCTGAAAGTTCAGGGACCGTAATGAAATTTCAGAAAATTTTGGGATCAAAATGAAATTTCCAGAAAGTTTAGGGGTCAAAAAAATGAAAAATATAAAACTCAGGGACTGATTTGTAATTAACCGGAAATTTGCATGCAGAGATTATCGTTCATCGTCTTCTCCGAAATTCGACGGCTAAATGCGGCAAATCCGACGTCCGTTTTTCGATCCGAAAACACGTCAGACTCGTATCGACGAGAGAATCAATGGAATGCTGAAAATGAGTTTTAACAAACTTTGTAAAACTCAAAATTTCAGACCTCTGCAACTTCCTACGAGCACTCCGACGAGGCTCGATACCACTTGTTAGGTATCACAGATCATTATGAAACTAAATGTATGAATTTGAGAGAAAAATACCAATTCTATTTCGCACAAGAATAGATTTACAGGAGATTTACAAACTCACAAAAACTCTCAAAACTCACTCAATCTCTCAAGGATTGATTTTGATCACTCTCAAGGATCTCTCTATGATATTCCACTTACAAGGGATGATTACAATCAAGAATGAAGCACCTATTTATAGATGGATGCGGGAGGGGTAGGTGGTTGAAGCTTCAACAATGGTGGGCTTGTTGGGAAGCTTCATACTTTCCTTGTCAAACTTGAACACCAACTCTTCAAAGATGGATGGCTTAGATGGAGGATGTGGTGAAACCTAAATTGAATTCTTCAATGCAAACATAGAGGCAAAATTCCTTTTGTGAGAAGACGAATGATATCTCATGATCTACGATAGCGAGGATAGAAGAACTCCTCTAATGATTTTTAAAACCAGTGAGGGAAGAAGGCTCGTGTATGACCATCAAAGGCAAACTCATACGTGAAGACTACTCAGAGCTCACTGTCATCGGCATATTGAGAAAAGAGTCTGCTGGAGCAATCCACAGTGCTCGGTGCTTAAGTATCGACATATTGTGTGACTTAATATCATTTTAGAGGATGCATCCTAGATGTTAGAAAAAGAGAGGAGAAGAGAGATTATGCCCCTTTAGAACCCCTATAAATTTTATATTTTTTTATGTTTTTAAAATTTACTTTCAGCAAATTAAATTCAGATATCAACATCCACACACTCACACAAACAAAATGTTTGTTGTATTGAACAACATTCAGACTTACACTATTGTTGGGAAATTTATTGTTTAGATTTTGATGAATGTCATGTAAAACTTAGACTAGAAAGTTGGCACCCCATTTTCCTTGTAATTTGTATTGTAATAGATAGGGTTGTATGAGCTGAGTCAAGTCATTATGCCTGGGAATACAAGAAGTCAACTGAAGACTAGAATAAAGACTCACATTGTGAAGCAATGAGTGTGGAAAGGAAGAGATGTCAAGAACTCGACTGAAGAAGTACCGGATGTGATACAGACTATATGAAGAGTCAGTCAAGTCAACTCAAGAAGCCAAGTCTCAAGTTGAAGTGACAGATGAGTCATCCGTTGATTGGAAGCTAACTCAAAGTCACCAGGAATAAAGGATCGCATCAAGTCAAGACAACTGAACGAGATCCGTTGATTAAAGTCAAGAATGTTACTCAGAATAGTAACCTGCTAAAGTTGTCAGAGATAAAGTATTAGTTCCAGTTGTGTGCAAAAGGAACGAACCAATGGGAAGCACTTTGCACCGATGTCGAAACGCGCAAATCTTTGCAAGATATTTAATACGAGAAAATGTCAACATCAAGGATCGCAACAAGACAAGCCAACGAACACAAGTGATTTTTGAAAATCAGCCTATCTCTTCAACGGACAAATTTTAGAAAATTCACTATAAATGGCTGAGGAATCACATTGAGAAAAGGTTACCTTGCATACCTGAGATAACAAGCATTATTCATACTGTAACCTGCAAAATATTCTCAAGTTATTCAAGCAAAATCCTCAAGCCTAAATCTCGAAGGAAATCGATCCAACACTAAGTCGTGAAGGAAAGACAACTTCAAACTGTTGAAGAGGAAACTTTTGAAGAAGCAAAAGGGGTCTACTTTCCAAGGAGGATTGTAGAAAGGTTCAAGGTCGAACCAATCTAAAGTTATTGGAGGGCTTTGTGATCAAATCCAAGAAGCTTGAGAAAGTGAGCTGAAGTAGCAAAGCGCATGCCCTGAAGTAGCCGAGTTGGACGAGAAGCCAACTGTGTGACCAAGGCATCTCGATCGAGTCCCAAAGGAGCAAGTCGGTTGTGTGATCAAGACTTGTATCGGGTGAAAACCACTTTGTACTCTGATCATTACTTAGTGGATTCCTCCAGGAGTTGAAGAAGACAGAGTAGAAGAATTATCCCATCTTCAACCTCTATAAAATTATTGTGTCATTTACATTTCAAAGATTTTATTTCTCATATCACTTTATATCTGTGATAATTTCCTATTCAACGATAAGTAACTAAATGCTAAAATCAATTGTTTAAAACAAATTAAATCAAATTAAAGGGTGTTAAGTCTTCCGCTGAAAATCTCATCACGGTCAAGTTAAGGTTTAGACTAAACAAATGAGTTATTCTATCAACACTCAATCGAGTCGTTGAGTGGCTAACTATCTTTGTTAACTAACTTAGCCGTCCCCAAGACTTAGATGTGTATTTAACTCGTAATATTTTAAAAGGACTAAAATCGAAAAGTTGGTAAGGTTTATTCAACCCCCTTCTAAACCTTACTCACACCCCCTTGGGACCTACAAGTGGTATCGAGCGGTTGGTTCATTGAGCCTTCCGCACTGGTTACTGAACTAGATCTTCAATCTTTCAAAGAAGTTTTTAACACTTGCTTTTTTAAAAGCTATTTTTATTCAGCAAAGTTATTATCATGGAAGCAAATTTGACACGCATTCCTATGTTCACTATTGAGGAATTTGATGACTGAAAAATTCGTATGCAGGCTCATTTATCTGCTTTACATGATGAAATATGGATAGTGATAGAGGATGGGCCACTGCAAATACTGAAAGTGAACATAGTTGTAAAGAGAAGCACCCTTGGTGAAGGAGAGGAAGTCAGCTGCTGTGAAGCAAGATCGATCTTGGTTGAGAAACCAAGGACTGAATGGACAAACGAGATGAAGAAGATACAACTTGGACAATGTGGCCAAGGACATACTTTACAAAACCTTGGACAAAGCAATGTTCAATAAAGTCAAATCTTGTCAAACTGCAAAACAAATATGGGATAAATTAACTTTAATTTGTGAAGGATCTGAGCAAATTAAAGAAAACAAATTGTCCGTTGATGTACAAAAATTTTAAAATTTTAATATGATTGCAGGTGAAACCTTGGATCAGCTGGATGCTCGATTCACTGAAATCACAAATGAATTATCCGCACTTGGGAAAGAATATACACAGAAGGAAATGTGTATGAAGATTCTAAGAAGCCTCCCACCAATGGAAAATGAAGGTCATGGCCCTGAGACATTCAATGAACCTCACAACAACATCCAACCATGAGCTATTCTCAGACCTCAAAGCCTACGAGTTTGAGCTGAGAAGAAAAGATCAAGAGGAGACAGTTGTACCCAAAACAGCTGCACTTATAGTCAAGGATGGGAAGAGAGCTGAGGTCAAGGAAGCCATTGACCAGGAGGAAATTGCCTTGATGGTTAAAAGATTCAATAAGTTCTTGAACAAGAACTATAAAAGAAACAAGGGTGAATCCTCAAGAGACATTCACTCCTCCAAGTCAAGGGAAGATAGGTCACCCAAGAGAGCTGAGCATCAAAAGATTGAATATCAGAGAGCTGACAACCCAAGAACGGAAAGAACTGATCAAAGAGTTGAAAACCTGTGTTGGAACTGTAGACAACCAGGACACTTTGCTATTGACTTTTCATATCTTGTAGTCAATAAATACAGGAATGAAGAAGAAAGAATAGTCTTCAGAGAAAGAAGACAAGAAAAGAAAAAAGCTATGTTGGCTGCTGAGACAGCTAAGTCAAAAGAAGAAGCGACTCGAGAGAGTAGTAAAGTCGACTACTCAAGTGATTCTCAAGAAGAAGCAATGATCTCGTCTAATGGCTAAAGAACAAGATCAACTCCGACCAAGAAGATGAGGTACACTCTAACTCATCTCACTCGTTCTAGTGATAGTGATTGTGACACACACACTTCATCACCTCGATCTTTATGATTCATTAGGCAAAATGATGAAAGACTTTGAGCACATTAAATCCTCACACACACTATTAAATGAGGAAAACAAACAAATTCAAAAGCCAAAACGCACAACCGACTAAGGAGCCGAGTACTCTAAGTCACATAGCCGATGAGAACAAAGAGTCAAGGCCGAAAATCAAAACTAATAGCAGAGATAGTCTATAGAAAAGAGGGAAAATGATCTCAAAAATGTGATTGCATCATATACATGGACAATCTTCATGTGTAAAAAGAAGGAAACTTGCAGAAGTTACCTCAACTGATGAGAAGAGTTCAAAATGAGAAGAGTCAAACCATTATAAAGATAAGGTCTGATAGAGGAACTGAGTTTGTCAATGGAATAATTACTCAGTATTGTGTTGAAAATGGTATTGCTCATGAATTATCTGCAGCAAGGACTCCACAGCAGAATGGAGTAGCAGAAAGAAGAAACAGAACTCTCAAAGAAGCTGCAAGAACCATGTTAGCTGAAGCTGGATTGCCAAAGAGATTTTGGGCTGAAACCATCAACACTGCTTGCTATACTCAAAATAGGTGTATGATTAACAGACAGCTGACAAAGACTCCCTATGAAATATGGACAGGGAGAAAGCCAAATGTTGGGTATTTTAGAATATTTGGATGTAAATGCTTCATCCACAAAAATGGCAAGGATAATCTAAAGGCTTTTGATGCTAAAGCTGATGAAGGTATCTTTTTGGGATACTCAGCTGAAAGTAAAGCCTATAGAGTGTTGAACAAGAGGACTATGGTCACAGAAGAGTCTATCCATGTGGTTTTTGATGAACCTAATATAAATGGAGAAGACATTGAAGAGTTAGCTGATAAGCTGAATCAGCCAACTATGCAGAAGAGTCCCTATGTTGAAGCTCAAGTTGGAGCAATCAATCAAGATGAAGATGAGACTGTTGAGTCTCAAAAACAGCTGGAGAATCTGCAGCTGAATGATGATGAAAGAGCTGCTCAAGACAACACACTGTGCGAGACGTAAACCCAACTGATTTACTTCAACCTGATGTGAGATGGCTGAGAGACCATCCACCAGAGTTAGTCATTGGAAATGTGAGAGATGGTGTAAGAACCAGATCCAGAGCTCAACAAGAAGCAATGTTCACTTGTTTTATTTCCCAAATAGAGCCAAAAGATGTGTCACAAGCATTGGATGACACACATTGGATTCAAGCCATGCAAGAAGAGTTGAATCAGTTTGAAAGAAACAAAGTGTGGGAATTTGTGCAAAGACTAACCCATCAAAATGTTATTGGCACAAAATGGGTTTTCAGAAACAATATGAATGAAGAAGGTTATGTGGTAAGAAACAACGTAAGATTGGTAGCCAAAGGATATTGCCAAGAAGAAGGAATAGATTTGATGAAACATTTGCTCCTGTTGCAAGATTAGAAGCAATAAGGATGTTTCTTGCCTATGCTGCACACAAGAACTTTATTGTATATCAAATGGATATGAAAAGTGTATTTTTAAATGGATTGTTGGAAGAAGAGTCTATGTTGAGCAACCTCCGGTTTTAGCGAGAAGACCATTGGAGATAAGGTGTACAAGCTCAAGAAAGCTCTATATGGATTGAAACAAGCACCTAGAACAAAGTGACGAGAACACTCTTGAATTCAAGATGGGGAGAGTATATTGCTTGTTCAAATATATGTGGATGACATCATTTTTGGATCCACAAACAAAGAGCTGTGTGATAAATTCTCAAACCTCATGCAAGACAAATTTGAAATGAGCATGATGGGAGAGCTGACATTCTTCTTAGGACTCCAAGTTAAACAGCTGAAGGATGGAACCTTTATAAGTCAAACAAAGTACACCAGAGATTTAATGAAGAAATTTGGTATGGAAGAGAAGTCTTCTGTGAAAATACCAATGAATACATTAGTCAAGATGGACATGGATGCGGATGGTAAAGTCAGATCAAACAAGATACGAGCACTTATTGGATCACTGCTCTATCTAACAGCAAGCAGGCCAGACATCACCTTTGCAGTAGGTGTATGTGCAAGATTTCAATTTGCACCAAAAGAAAGTCACATAACTGCAGCTAAGAGAATCCTAAGATATTTGAAGGGATGCCAAGAAGTTGGTTTATGGTATCCAAAGGAAGGTGAATTCAAGCTTATTGGTTAATCAGACTCTGACTATGCTGGATGTAGAGTTGACAGGAAGAGTACTTCAGGTACATGTCAAATGCTTGGAAACAGATTGGTTTCCTAGTTCAGTAAGAAGCAAAATTCAATAGCCACATCCACAGTAGAAGCAGAGTACATAGCTGCGGGCAGCTGTTGTGCCCAAGTCTTATGGATGAGACAACAGCTGAGAGATTATGAAATTGAAGAAAAAGAGATTCCAATTATGTGTGATAACACAAGTGCTATTGCAATCACTCAGAATCCTGTGTTGCATTCGAGAACAAAGCACATTGATGTCAGATATCATTTTATAAGAAACCATGTTGACAAGAAAGACATCACTTTGGAGTATATCTCAACTGATAAACAGTTAGCTGACATATTCACCAAACCCCTATGTGAATCAAGATTTGAAGAGCTTGAGCATGAGCTAGGGTTAATTGAGCTGAGTTGACACTCAGAAGACTCAATGAGAAGAGATGAAACATGAAAAGATGAAAACAGAGCAAATCTCATGAATCAGCCAAGTGAATCAGCCGTATCGGAAAGTCAGTTGTATCGAGTTAGCTAACAGCTGAGTCACTATACGAATAGAGAGAAGAAGAGTTGAGTCATTTAAGGAGTGAGCTGAGTCATTTATGAGCTAAGTGACAAAAACACAGTCGTTTTTAATGAGCGGGAATGTTTTTAAGGATGATGTCAGCGTAATAATGACGGGTGCAGATCAAAAATCGCACAAATAAGCATATGATTGGATATAAATGCTGCCGCATTAAATGCGAGATATTAAATGCAATGTGACGTGCTAAATCTGAGCCGTTGATCTCAATCAAATTTCAAAATCCAAAAACCCGTCCTTTCATAACCCTTATATACTCATTCTTTCAGTTTTCTCTCTCACACTGAAAACTGTTCATCTTCAAAAATACGAAAGCAAGTCTCTTTTCTCTCAAAAACCCTACCTGTTCTCAAAGCAAGTTGATCAAGATTTAATCTGTAGAATCTTCTAGAAATGGCTCCAAAGACCGATTTCGTCAAGTTATCAAGGCAAATCTATTCAGGTTCCTCAGTGGATTTCGAAGGCATGATTAAGCAGGGTTCGGATGTAACCCTTGTGAAGAAAATAGCAGATATGTTGGAAACATCTGGGCTTAAGGCCTTTTTGATGATAGAATACTCGCACACCTACCTGGAAGAGGTGGCGCAGTTCTATGTGAACGCCGAGGTGCAGGACGAAGGGATTAAGTCCTCCGTCCACCGCAAGGACATCACGATCACTGCTAAAGACCTTGCGGAGCACTGCTTATTACCGTCGGAGGGTATGACGGAGATATACGAAGCTGATGTGGACTTGGCTGCTGCATGGAAAGAAGTAGCCAAACCCAAGTGTGCTGCGAAAGTAGTCTACATAGATGACAAGAAATTGCTGAAGGATGACTATCACAAGCTGATGGATGTCATCTCAAAATACGTGGATATGAAGTTTGGCAGTTTCAATCAACTGTCAAAGACTAAGCTGATCGTCATGGCTGCGATCATGCAAGGGAAGAAAGTTAACTGGGTTGAGTTCGTATACAGCAGACTCTGCCAGAACGTTGCGAATAAGTCATTCAATGAGGATGGATCCTTTGGAGGATCACTCGGCTATGGCCTAGTTATTGGCCACTTGATGGAAGTGAAGGGAAATCCCCTTCAGCATGGAAAGCCATTCCATGTAAACAAGAAGATGTTTAGGGCTAACCTTTCGGGAGCCCAGAAGAGAGCCCATGCGAAGAGGGCGGACACAAGCGAGGGGGAATCAACTGACCCCGAGGAAACAACTGTTGCCTCCGCTCCGAAGAAGAAAGTTGCCCATGCGGTGAAAGAGGATAGTTACCCCTGCAAAGAAAGACAAAAGACACACCTACCCCTGCGCAGTAGAGTCACCCGCTCCTGCCCATGTCTCCCGCCCACACGGCCGAGGCGGAGAAGGAACCTCTAATACCTTCTCCGACCATCAAAAAGAAGAGGATCGCCAAGACAAGAAAGGCGCTCCTCGGTCAAAGAAAGATGCACGCCCCCCGCCAAGGAATCGAGGAAGAAGTATCCGAACTAACTTCCTCTGGTGAGGACAAAAAGAAGAAGAAGACTAACCAAGCGCTCGGAGCTTGAGAAGATAGCCGAGTCCGCCACTCACCGAGAAAATCTCCGAGGCTATTTGAAGAAGTGAAGTCTCCGTGTTGTTGATGAAACAAACAAATCTCACGAGGCCGATCAATGAGAGGCAAATAGAAGACCCACCGGATAGAACAAATGAGGAAGAAGAGGCGAGAGACAAGAAAATCTCCCGATGAAAGAGTTGTGTCTCCACGTGTCCCCGATCTTTCGGGAGGAGCCGAGCGAGAGTATGTTGCCTTCCATTCCTGAAAAGGAAGGGCAACAAGGAGAGGATGAAGATGATGATGTCATCATGTACTCACCCGTATATCCAGATATCCAGAGCCGTCTGAGAGAATGGAGGGCATGGAAGCTAAGCAACTCCAGGACGCGATTGAACGCCCGAGTTTATAGAAGAGGAAGAGGAGCTAAGGAAATTCCTAGGGATTACCACTGCATGCGACAAGCTCTTGATGAGGAGAATTGCATGGACATCCTCAGTATCATAAAAAGGCGATTTTAAAAGACAAAGTCAAGAGCAAGCCCGTGCACAGGAGAAAGCCAATTTGTCCTCTCACTAGAACCAAATGACCATACTCATCCTCACCTTGACATGCTCTCGAGAAAGTGATAAGGACATGGACCCTATTAATGCACAGGAAAAGTTGGACATGCAGCAAGCCATGCGGGAATCCACATCGATGCATGAGCAACATCTGATGGAAGGACTAGGAGAGTCTTCCAAATCACAGCTGGAGATTGATCCGTTGGGAGTGGTACATCGATTGCCCGCGATTATTGCCGCAACCACTTCCCCAGATTCACTCAGAGGACGGATCTAAGGGAATTGGCGATGACACGGGGAACTTGGGCACCCAAGTTGAGCCAACCCCTGTTGAAGGTGTCTTACCACCTGCCCCCATGGCTGAACACTCAATGGAAATAGCCGGGAGTCCGGAGCGAGTGACCCCACCATCGACTCGCTCACCGGTGCGTGCGCCCCGGGGGAAAACTCACTCCATTGTAGCTAGGTCGGAGGATGTTGCAGATGACTCCACAATGAAAGAAGGAGGCGAAGTGGAGAAAGAGAAAGAAAAAGAATAACAACAAGTTGTCAATGACGAAGCTCAGACAGTTAAGTTTGTCTCAGCTGAAGTGCCAACAGCATTGCAGGCTGAGGACACTATTGATGCAGTCGAGGCACAGGATGGATCTGCCCCAGGAGTTAACACTCTGGGCAATGAAAGTGCAATCCAGGGAGTTTAGACTCCTGTGGATGCCACTGCAGAAGACCCTAAGACAGCTGCATTTGTCGAAGGGAATGTACAAAGCCTTGCTGCAGCTTGAGACTACGGAGGTAATGAAGGCCCAAGGAGGTTGAGACTCCCCTGGTAAAGAGACAAAAATGCAGAACATCCCTCCCGTTCATATTGAAGAATCTGAGAAGGAGATTAGTGCTCTTCATGATTCCCAAGACAACCCTGATATATCATTTCTGGGATCTGAAGATGAAGCTGAGTCCACCCCTGCTGCACATCAAAAAGACTCAGCTGAGGATGTTCTTCCAAGTATGAGTAAGCCAGATTTCAAAGCTGCTCGTCAAACATTCAATTTTGATGATGAGCCAAGCCCTCAAGTCTCATCATCTTCCGATGAAGCTACTGATATGGCCGAGGAATTGCAAACTCAAAGGACAAACCAAATGAGACCGAAGAAGGCATTAAGACAGTGAGGCTCGGCCACTGGTCAATACCATCGAGGCCCCAAACTGAATCACGAATCAACTGCGAAGGCTTCCAGAGCTGCAGCAGTGACTACCTCGCGCACAATTACTCAAGTGTGAGACGATGCATATGAAGAAGTGTTTTCTCTCTTGCGAGCTGCCCGTGCTCGAAGAAGAGACTGCAAGAGAACAGAAGCTCTACACCATCCAAGAAGATCCCATTATTCCGATCGATTCAATTGTGCCACTATTTCAACTTTGATGTAGAGTGGCGGCAATGACTCAAGTCGAGGCACCGAGATGCGTGAAATCTTCAAGAAGATCCGTGAAGAGATTGAGAAGATTGAACGGCACCAAGCCTCTCTCGACATGCGCCCGGAAAACAGAGATGCCACTCTCATAGCGGACTTGAGAGAGTGGTGGTCGAGGATAAGGGAATGGTCTCAACAAAGAAAAGTGTTATGCGTCTCGAGCAAGTTCGCTATTTCAAAGCACTATACAACCAAATGCTGATCCGGAGTGCCGACAATGCGACATGAAGGCGAGGATGCATACCTATATGGAGAGATTGCATGCCTCCCATACAATCGAGATGGAATTGCTTTGCATGAATTTCATCGAAAAGAACTTCTGCAGCGTAGAGAGAATATGAATGCCAAATTCACCTTTTCTTATGGCCAAATGAAACTAGTGGCAGCCGAGTCCAAAGCCACCCGCTCGTAAATTCGAACAAAGATACTCCGCACCAGGACTCAAGCAGACCAAATCGACTATCGCCAGACCGGACTTCATGCTTCTTTGGGATGTTTCCAGGGGTTCCTCTCTCCTTTGATGATGCCAAAAAGGGGAAGAGGAATACCAAGACGTTGTAGGAGACGGTTGTTGAGAAAGAAAAAGAGACAAATTGTTGTAGAGAAGAAAGACACAAATGTTGAGAAGAGGAAAGAAAAAGGAAAAGTCATGTTGAGGGGAAAGGTCAAAGGATGTGACCTTAATGCTTGTTGAAACCCCAAAGAAGGTCATGTCACGACTAGCATAATCAAAGAAACTTCATGTGACTCGCCGCTCTATCACTCTCGCTTTGACAATGTCTCATAAGAAAAAAATTGTAGAATCAGAGATTGAGAATTTCGACAAGAGAATGGATGCCCGTGTTGAAGAAATGTTGAAACAATTCGGAGGCATTCCGGCAGGAAAAGATACAGATGCCATTCCAGATGACGGACAAGAGCCAAGATCTGTTGAAGAATTCAAAACGCTCGAGTTCGAAGGATATTTCAAAAACATGTCCATAGACCAAGCCTGGGACTTGTACTTTGGGAGAAAGGTCCGAAGTCGTGTGCGAAGAAGTTCGACAGCAAAGCAGACTACTACTAGCGATCACTCTGGGTAAGAAGAAGACTCTGGTACAATATACGCCCAGCAGAGAAGGAATAAGTGGTGGAGGTGGAAGTTTTAAACCTATACCTCTACCCAAAAATATTGAATATGTAGATCCAGGCAAGAAAGGAAGGATCTACTGGGCTGGATATGATGTTATAGCCAATCTGGAAGTGGAGAGGAAAAATGCTGAATATGTCAAAAGAATCGAAGAAGAAAATCGAAGACAAACTCAGCTGTGGCAAGAGAGACAAGAAAGAAAAAGGAAAGATGAAGCTGCAAGGAAAGCATATGAAAAGAAGAAAGCAGCTGAAGAAGAAAATAAAAGAAAGAGAGCTGACGAAGACAGAGCTGAAGAAGAAAGAAGGAGGCAACGAAGGCGATGAAGTGTTGCTGCCAACCCCTTCATGTATTTTACTTTTGTAAATACATATGTATGTAAGTCTTCTGTACTTTTAATGAACAACATGTATTTTGCGTAGATATAAGTATGCTCTGATTGCTATGATACACATTGTAAACAGCTGTGCAAAGGACAAGAATGTTATGATCAATAAGAAGATTGATTCTACGCATACATTCCATGTTACTGCATTGTCTGTATGTATCTTTGTTGTTTGCATATTGTTTGTATGTATTTAAGTTTTGGCATCATCAAAAAGGGGGGAATTGTTGGGAAATTTATTGTTTAGATTTTGATGAATGCCATGTAAAACTTCGACTAGAAAGTTGGCACCCCATTTTCCTTGTAATTTGTATTGTAATAGATAGGGTTGTATGAGCTGAGTCAAGTCAGCTCTGCCTGGGAATACAAGAAGTCAATTGAAGACTAGAATGAAGACTCCGCTGTGAAGCAGCTGAGTGTGGAAAGGAAGAGATGTCAAGAACTCGACTGAAGGAGTATCGGTTGTGATACAGTTGTATGAAGAGTCTGTCAAGTCAATCCAAGAAGCCAAGTCTCAAGTTGAAGTGACAGATGAGTCATTCGTTGATTGGAAGCTAACTCAAAGTCACCTGGGAATAAAGGATCATCAAGTCAAGACAATCGAACGAGATCCGTTGATTAAAGTCAAGAGTGTTACTTTAATAGTAACTGCTAAAGTTGTCGAGATAAAGTATTAATTCCATTGTGTGCAAAAGGAACGAACCAATGGGAAGCACCGCACTGTGTCGAAACGCTTATTTGCAATCTTTGCAAGACATTTAATACGAGGAAATGTCAACATCAAGGACCACAACAAGACAAGCCAACGAACACAAGTGATTTTTAAAAATCAGCCTATCTCTTCAACTAGCGGCGATTTTTGAAAATTCACTATAAAAGGCCGAGGAATCACATTGAGAAAAGGTTACCTTGCACACCCGAGACAACAAGCATTATTCATACTATAACCTCGCAAAATATTCTCAAGTTATTCAAGCAAAATCCTCAAGCCTAAATCTCGAAGGAAATCAATCCAACACTAAGTCATGTGAAGGAAAGACAACTTCAAACTCGTTGAAGAGGAAACTTTTGAAGAAGCAAAAGGGGTCTACTTTCCAAGGGGATTGTAGAAAGGTTCAAGGTCGAACCAATCTCAACTTATTGGAGGGCTTCGTGATCAAATCCAAGAAGCTTGAGAAAGTGAGTCAAGTAGCAAGCGCATACTGTGAAGTAGCCGAGTTGGACGAGAAGCCACCGTGTGACCAAGGCATCTCCGCATCGAGTCCCAAAGGAGCAAGTCGGTTGTGTGATCAAGACTTGTATCCGGACCGATAACCACTTTGTACTGATCATTACTTAGTGGATTTCTCCAGAGAGTTGGAGAAGAGAGGAGTAGAAGAATTACCCCATCTTCGAACCTCTATAAAAATTATTGTGTCATTTACATTTCAAAGATTTTATTTCTCGCATATCACTTTATATCTCACGATAATTTGCTATTCAACCGATAAGTAACTAAAGGCTAAAATCAAGTGTTTTAAAACAAATTAAATCAAATTAAAGGGTGTTAAGTCTTTCCACTGAAAATCTCATCACATTCAAGTTAAGGTTTAGACTAAACAATTGAGTTATTCTATCAACAACTCAATCGAGTCGTTGAGTGGCTAACTCTATTGGTTAACTAACTTAGTCGTCCCCCAAGGACTTAGCCGTATTTAACTCTGTAATATTTTAAAAGGACTAAAATCGAAAAATTGGTAAGGTTTATTCAACCCCCTTCTAAACCTTACTCACACCCCTTGGGACCTACAACTATGCACTTACACTTTACTGAACATTGTTGTTGACTTCATCATTAGCGATCACATAAACGGCCGACTAGAAAAATTAATAGTCAGAACTTCCATTATTCAAATCCTCATATCATTTGGTTCTCTAGAAAGACCGCAAATTGAATCATAGAAAACTCGTAGGTATCAATAATTGAGCTAGGGTTACATTGATGTCGTTGTTGAGCGACTCTTGTGGTGGGTGGTGCTTCTTTGTGGCAACTAGGTTAGGGTCACTTATGTATTTAGATTATCTCTTACGGCAAGTGAAGGTAATGGTGGTACTCTTTCCACCGAGGTATGGTTCGTACCTCGATTAGTATGTGGCTTGCCTCTACTTTTTCTATCGGCTATCTTATATTTAAGTGTAGAAAATAATACACAAGTGTTAACTATAGTAATAGAATTTATTATATGGGGTAAATCGTAAGAAATACAATAATTAAAGTAATGCAAAAAGAATATGGCTTTAAATACCTCATTTCACATATATATATATATATATTAGAATATATGAGACCAATTTGTAGGATGAATCCGTAGGGACTACTCCCAACCATGGATTATAATGAGTTCATAGCCTAGATTTATCTTCAATAATAACCATTTATTGTCTAAATTATAATTAAAAGGGGTAAATTAGTAAAAAGATACATATGGATTAAATATATAGAACGGTTACAAAAATATTTATGCAAAAATCTTTCGATTCGATTCCATCTCTATAATGTTTATTGACGAAAAATAAAAACCATTCGAGTAGAGATACCACCGCCATTCAAACAAAATGTCTTCTTCTTCTTCAATCAGATATTTGTTAGGACAATGTATATTTTATATTCATATTTATTATACAACTAGTGCTTATTTAGAATATTCATCGTGTTTATGTGTTTTTACTTTTGTTTTAATAAGCATATTTATTATATATTTAATGCATATTTAGAACATTCATCATCTTTTTGGGTTTATGTCTTGTGGTTGAACTAATGATTTTATTTGATATGTTTATCGCATAATTACTTTGTGTAGTTAAAGCTTGCTTAGAATATTCATTATGCTTTTTTTATTTCCATCTATGTTTAATATACTATTGAAATATATTCTTGCATATTTACGCTTATTATGATTGCATAGTTAGTACATTATTTTTGCATTTATCACAAAATAAGAAGCGACTGCAACCCAAAGGTTGAATAAGGAAAACAAAAGGGCTTCAATTAGGGATTAAATCTTCCAAACCTTCAAAACCTCTTTCCATATCATTGAAAGGAAAGAAAATAGGTAAAAAATGATCGTATGTAGATGTATTACTTCTTTCCCTTCTTCACTTATCCAAAATGATAAAACATTACAATACCACCCTTAATATTAATTAATAAATATCTAACCACATAAAATAAAGGTTTAAATCTCAGTGTAAAGTGAGTCTGTAGAGACTAATCTAAGACGTTGATTAATTTAGTTGTCAGTAATTTAAATTAATCCATGGGCATTCTATATGTTAAACATGGGGAGACTAACGAGCATATAATAAAAGAAGCTCAATGTAATTTGGGATCAAGGCAGTAGTGCAACAATAACTCCTTAGTAGACCGAGTTATTGGTGATGGACCTAAGTTTTATGTTCAAGCCGATCACGTGAGACTTAGACCCATCGGAACACCTAACCTTTTAACCTTAGGATGAATTGCACACATAACACTCAATCTCAAAAGTCGATTTTTGAAGGAAAAACTGTATGGTAGAGAAATAGAGAGTTCAGGCAAATGAGAAAAATATTTGGAGAATCATCGGCAACCAACGTCCAGTCTGAGGCTAGGAATACAACAGAAGACCATGAGATTTGTTGCACATAAACCCAAACATGTCAAAGGTTCGTGCCCATATGTCCTTATGGGCTCCTATTGCCGACCAGCATGTATTATCGCTAGCTCAAATGTCGTTCGATCCCGTTGATGGATGCACATGTGAGTGACCTACTCAACCGCACTAACTATCTTTGCAATTCAACAACCCTAATATTATAATATATGTCTTGTAACGATTTGCTCTAATTGGCGACCCTCTGCTTTCTTGATCGCCGCTCTTATTAAAGCAAAGAGAGACAATCTCTCAATTCTCCACGCTAATACACCGACATCGACTCCAGATATCCAATGTCCTCCATGGTGCGTAAATGGTACTCGATGTTAGCTAACTCTAAGTCTACACAGACAACACCCATTATTAGTAACCAACCAATAAATTAAGAAAATGCTAAGTTACTCATTTATAATTAGGTCAACACTAAGTAATCATATCCAAGTCAATAATATAATCCAAGTCAATAGTCAAAAACAATATAAGTATCTCAAATAAAATACTTAGATCTCGGGGTCTTAAGGTCATCTAGTAGTGGTAACTAAGTTTACAAATAAAGAAGCATATCCTGAGTTAGCTCTAATGTAGTTTCTTTTATACCCACTGGTACTATAAATGTCATGCTCTAATTTCATAAACCAATATACAATAATATTCATCGATGTACAACTCCGATAATATATAAACTTAATCTCCATGAGGTCAAATATCCAAAATTACAATTCAAACTAAATCCATAAACACAACGAAAGTCGATAAGTAGAAAAATTATTTAACATATCGTTGCTTATCCAACATCTTACAAATACATAATAAACATCATTGTTCAAAATACTTAACAAACGATAACATCCCCCAACCCACCGCATCGTAAGAGCTATTCATTACAAGTTCATTCCACGGTTGGATGCCCTGAACAATTTCCTCATCGATGTATTCGTGAGTTCTATTAATCGGGCCTTTTTTGACATACATTGATTCACAATCGTCATGTAGAGTCTAGAGACTTAAGTTTTAATATGGATATTTATCATATAACTTAGTGGTGTTTTGATTTGTGATCCAATAATTTGGATATTCTCATTGTAATATGGGATTTGATTACATATGGTAAATTGGTAATAAGTGGTAGATTTCGAATGAAGTATCCAAAATTCAGAATCCATTATACTAAGGTATATAAAGACCTATACCTGAAAGTGAACCCACATTCGATATAGCAATTTGAATTTTAAACTTGTTAAACTCATTTTATAATTTTAAAAAATACTAATATAATATATTTAAAATTAATATACTAAAACTTTTTAATTAAACTTTCTAGAAATAATAGCACACGACAACATATGTAATAACTAAAAAAATCATAAGAAAATAAACATGATGCATTTTGTTCAACTGTTTTTGAAAATAAAAAAATAAAAAATCATCCAAATTCATTTATTATTGTAATACGAAGTAGATTTGGGACCATTATGGAATTTTGGACACTTGATAGTCCATTACCATTCATCAATTTCATGGTCCCCTCTTAAAGAAAAGATCAGGTTGCATTTGGATGGAAGGATTTAGATTTTGGGAGAGTATTCAGGGAAAGGATTCAAATAAATCTAAATAAAAAGAAGTTCAAATTATTCAAAATGACTTCAAAAATAGCTTATAAGGATTTGAAATTAATTGCAAAATGAGTTCATCAAAACAACTCTAGGCTCCATTTGAATTGATGAATTTGAAGATGATGATTTCAAATACTTATTAACAAATTCATTGAGGTTGTTTGGATCTCATTTTATAATGAATTTTACATTATTGTAAGCTATTTTTGAAGTTATTTTGGAGGATTTCAAATCCTTTTTATTTAGAATCATTTGAAATCCTTCCCCAAAATCCTCTGTTGGCATGTTGGACTTAGATATCAAGTTTTTGCTCCTTCACGTTTTATCTCCTATTTGACGTTTCTATTAGTTTGTTTGTTGCATTGTATGCCTTCTATAAATAGGGCCTTGATAAGTGACTTTTTATGCATATTTTACTTGTTTATTGGAGTATGATTTAGGTTATTTTGTTTTTAGTTTTGTAGGTTTTTGATTGTAAATGTTCATATTACTGTGAGGTGATTTTATTTGTATAAATTGATCATACGGAGCTATTTTTAGTGAATTTCTAGCCATGGATTCATGTCAAAACATATCCTAGGGTTTATGGATGCAAAAACGCTCGAAAAACCAAGCTAAACGCATCATTTTGGGGCGTTTCGGAATAAACACGGCCCGGGTGTGTTTTTTCACACGGCCATGTTAAAAATAAAACAAAAAGAGCAAAAATATGGCTATGACGTGCCGAACACGGCCATGTTAGGAGACTTCCGAGGCCATGTTTCTAAGCACTACCGTCTTGACATGACTATTTATGCATGATTTTTGAAGGGTCTTTTGGGAAAGCACTTCAACCAAGCCTTTGATAACTCTTTTTGGACATTTACACCTCATTGTGTTGCACTAATTCCTTACTTTCCCACATGAATATGAAACTAATGACTCTAACAACCCAACTCATAAAGTGGAGCATTAAACTATCAAAAGATGATATTATTAAGTAATACTTTCACCAAAATAATGTCTATAAAAGCCAAGGGTGTGGGTTGAATGATGCATTCATTTACATACATAAAGAATCAGATTTTAGAGGAGAGAATTTAGATAATACTTCATATTTTGGAGAGAAGAAACACATATTGTGGTGAGGAAGAGAGTTAGAAGGCTTGAATCACCATGAAGAGGCGCTAAGGCACAAGGATTGAAGATTGCTCGGAGAGGAAGATGAATGTCACCACTTCATCATCATACATCCAATAGGGGAGTTTTATGTTGGTTTTGGAAGTTTCAACTTCAAGTATTCATGTCGATTTCGAGAGAAACTTCTTGTTTATTGTTGTTTTCATTTTCAAATCCATCATGAGTTAAATCGCTAGTGTTTATATGTTATGAACCCTAGAACTTATTCATGATTATCGGTTTGAATGTTTTAATATGCTTTCTTATGGTTTTATGTGATTCGCTTATGTTATACTTGTTATTCGAATTGGTATACACACAATATTGATTTGAAGTTTATTTTTCATTGGGTAATCAAGAAATTTATGGTGAAATAGAACCAACATAAATGAAAGGAAATACATGCAATCCTAGATATAGGACGACATAAATCTTTCGAATTAGGGTCAAACCTAATATGGGAATTCATAAATCGTTAATGCAGTCTTGGGAGTTTTAACTAGAAAGATATTTAATCAACTTGAGGTCGAGTTATTTACATTGACAGAGGGTTTAACTTGATATAGGAATGCCTACGGTCCATGAAGCATGAAAGTATGTTAAGGGATGGTTAAAACTTAAGGGTTATGGTTACATTTATTTTGGTAAAATCACAAAGACGTTCTAGGGGGATTCACGTTCAAGCACATTTCTATCCATCATCTTCCAATCCGAGTGTATTTGATATCTTTCGTCTTCTTAGTTGCCTCTTGCACCTTTATTTGCTTTCGTTTTATTTTTATTTTGCAACAAACTATTTGGCGAATTTTGTAAGCTAGATAATAAAAGACGATAATTACTAGTAATCATAGTCCTCGTGGGAATGCCACTCGATACTCGCTAACTTTGTTATAAACGATAGGTGCACTTGTGATTTTAGGAGTAGCTTCCGAGCCATCGATTTTTGGCGCGCCGTTCTTTGGGACGAGAATATTAAAAACACCTTATTTTTATTAATCTAGTCATTTTTTTTCTTCTATTTTTTTTATCTTGTTTTGGCAGATTGTGAAATTCGTCGCAGAACAGGGAACTTTACTTGGTAATATTGTTACCAATCCGCGTGACAAACCTCCACAGTAAAGTGATATAGTTCAGCTATATGACTATAAAGAAGCGTTGACCGGAGGCAACCGATAGTTCGTTCTTTTCTTTTATTTATTGAGTCATAGGTTGTTCTTTAGTCATGAGTCAATAATTGGACACTTTGGTGGGTGTTGGTACAATTTTTGTCTTACTTGAGCAAATTTGAGCTTTCATAGTATTCGAGTTTTTGTTGTAAATTCTTGTTAGATATGCATATTCCGGTGAAATCCCTAGACTGAATAGGCCAATGGTCGCTCCCCATCGATTCCAATCTCGCAGTAAGGTTGTTTCTTTCCTTCTCTATCCCTTTCTTTTCTTTTTTAGTTTCTGTTGTTTTTGTGTGTTTTGTGTGTATGTCCATCTCTTTCTTTCATATTGAGAACAATGTGAATCTTTAAGTTAGAGGTGGATGCGATTGCATGCTTGTTATTTTTTTATTTTTTTGGAATGCTTGTGTGTTTGCTATTATTTTGAATTTGTTGATAGGAGATACGATATTTTTTTAAAGAAACAAATTGAGTGTTTGTTAGTCCATAACTTGGCTCAATTATAAATGAATTAGCTTTATAGAGTGTTTTAAATGCACAACAATTGGTTGTCTTGAAAATATTCACATGGATGTGGGCTGATTTTAGACGAGATTTATAACGCCATAATACTTGATTTGTTAATGCATATATGATGATACATAGGGCTATGAACGTATGAGAACTCTCAGTTGAGTAGTAGTAAGCTAGTTGTTAAACCAAGCTAGTGAAAAAAAAAATGAAAAAAAAAGAGAAAAAACAAGAAAATGGACCAATCGAGGTTATACTCCTCTATTTGTTGTTGCTAAGTAACTAAGAGTATTCATGAGCCCCATGTTTGTCTTTTTTACGTAAAAACAATGTGACACGAATATGAGTATGAAAACCACCCTAAGAGTGTTTGAACTAAAATTTAAAATATAAACCTAGTGGAAGCATGCCTCGAATGTCCTAAAAAAAAATGAAAAAGAAAAGAAAATAAAGGAAGAATGTATATTTGCTTGAATTTCTCATCCAATAGAATTAAAGAAGCTCGGTTATATGACTAGTAGACTAACTACAAAAATCGATCGAGTTCTTATATTTTCATGATGTTATTGGATTGGAGTTGCGCATAACTATTAATATTTGTGGAGTGGTGAATTCAAGTCCGAATCATACATGTTGATATTAATGCGTTTACTTGTCAATCGATCACTTTGCAAAACTATGTTCTTACTAAATGGTTAATTCGGGTTGAGAGGGCAAAGAATTTGACTTTTATGCTCAATGTGCTAAGAAAAATATATTCATTGTGTATTGTCATGTATTGAATCCCTCCTTATGGTTTTATGTTTTGTTTGAAGACAAGTAAAGTTGTAAGTTGGAGGTAGTTTGATAAGTGAATTTTTATGAATGATATTTTATTTGAGTATGATTTAGGTTATTTTATTATTAGTTTCGTAGGTTTTTTATTGTAAATGGTTACTGTGAGGTGCTTTTATTGGTGTAGATTGAACACATGAGCTATTTTTGGTGAATTTCGAGCCATAGATTCATGTCAAAACATATCCTAGGATTTATGGATGCAAAAATGCTCGAAAAACCAAGCGAAACGCGTTATTTCAGGGCCTTTCGGACTGAACACGTCCTGGGTGTGTTTTTTTTATACGGCCATGTTAAAAATGAACTAAAAAAGAGAAACAACATGGCCATGACGTACCGAACACGGCCGTGTTGGGGAGACTTCCAGAGGTCGTGTAGAGCACGGCCGTCTTTGGATCAAGCTTCGCACGATTTTTGAAGGGCATTTTGGGAAAGCACTTCAGCCAAGCCTTTGACAACTCTTTTTGTACATTAAATTATCAAAAGATGACATGATCACATGAAAATAATGATTCTAGCAACCCAACTCATAAAGTGGAGCATTAAATTATCAAAAGATGACATTATTAAGGAATACTTTCACCAAAATAATGTTTATAAAAGCCAAGAGTGTGGGTTGAAGGATGCATTCATTCACATACATAAAGAGTCATATTTTAGAGAAAAGATTTTAGATGATACTTCATATTTTGGAGAGGAGAAACACATATTTTGGCGAGGAAGGGAATAGAAGGCTTGAATCACCTTGAAGAGGCACTAAGGCACAAGGATTGAAGATCACTCGGAGAGAAAGATGAATGCCACCACTTCCTCATCATACATCCAACAGGAGTCTTATGTTGGTTTTGGAAGTTTTAACTTCAAGTATTCATGTTGATTTCGAGAGAAACTTCTTGTTTATTGTTGTTTTCATTTTCAAATCCATCATGAGCTAAATCTCTAGTGTTTGAATGTGATGAACCCTAGAACTTATTCGTGATTATCGGTTTGAATGTTTTAATATGTTTTCTTATGCTTTTATGCGATTCGCTTATGTTATGCTTGTTTATTCGGATTGGTATATTGATTTCAAGTTTATTTTTCACCTGATAATCGAGAGATTTATGGTGAAATAGAACCAACATGCGTGAAAAGAGTTGCATGCAATCCTAGATATAGGACGACATTAATCTTCCGGATTAGGGTCAAACCTAATGAGGGAATTCGTAAATCGTTAATGCAATCTTGGGAGTTTTAACTAGAAAGATATTTCAGTTAATCCGCCTGAGGTTAGGAGTCATTCACCTTGACAGAGGGTTTAACTTAATATGAGAATGTCTACGGTCCATGAAGCATGAAAGTATGTTAAGGGGTGGTTAAAACTTAAGGGTTATGGTTATATTTATTTTGGTAAATTCACAAAGACGTTCTAGGGGGATTCACGTTCAAGAACATTTCTATCCATCATCTTCCAATCCGAGTGTATCTGATATCTTTTGTGTTCTCAGTTGCCTCTTGCACCTTTATTTGCTTTCTGATATGTGTAAAATATACTTGCATTTAAGGGCTTATTTTGATATATATTTGATACATTTGTATGAATATTTAGTGTGATTTGGTTGGCTTCCTTTGTTGGGCGTGATACTGCGTACGTTTGTATATTTTACAGAAAATGTAGCTAAATTGGACAAAAAGAGATAGCATGTTCCAAAGGATATGTCAAAAGCTAAGGTACGAGCAAACATATGAAGGAAAGAAGCATGGACGGCGAACAAAAGAGAATTTCTTTCAAAAACGTCCAAACGTGCCAACAATTTTCAAAGACCTTTGGTAGGGTTTAGTATTTTGGCCATAATTTTCTCTACAAAATTGATATTGAGTGATTCAAGTGGCTTCTAAAATCTAAGAGAAATGGCTACAACTTTCATGAAGATCCCAAGAGCAAAAACCAATCGCACGACCCGGCCATGTGACTTGCACACGGTCGTGCGACTGTCTGTCAACCGAATGTAGTCCTAATCCCTTCGTAACTCTACCAAAGATCTCTCCAAGCACCTATATAAAGGAACCAAGGCCTTGCACGAGAATAGAACATCTTATACCATTCATACAACATACAATACACATGATTGCATAAATCAAAGGTCTTCTGGGAGAGGAGGCCTAGGTTACAAAGAACACCGCAAGGCCTTTCAAATCTACTAAGCACAAGAGTTTCAAGGCTTGGAAGGAGGACCATCCTGACAAGAAGGGGTTTTTATTCTTAGTTTAGATCTCTTCTTTGTACTTAAACGATGTCAAACTATTTGATTTCAACTTTGTCTATGAATTTGTTATCAAATATGTTGGGCTAATCTTTCTGATCCTGTGGCATAATCAAAATTGTGGATTCATGTTAAATCTTGGTTGATTGTTTTCTTAATTGATTTATGTGTTCTATTATATGAATTCAAGTGCTTATTTTCTTGTAGATTATTTGGCTAATAATTTGCATGTCATATTTGTTAGTGTTGGGAAATTTATTTTGTAGATTTTGATGAATGCCATGTAAAACTTAAACTAGAAAGTTGGCACCCCATTTTCCTTGTAAATTTCTTTGTAATAGATAGAGCTGGAAAAGCTGAGTCGAGTCAGATAAGCCTGGAAATACAAGAAGTCAAGTGAAGATCGAAGTGAAGACTCACTGTGGACAATTTGAGTATGGCCAAGAAGGTAGATCAAGAACTTGATCAAGATGTATCACCGAGTGAACAACAGTGTGAAGTGTCGATCTAAGTCATCTCAAGAAGCCAAGTCACAAGTTGAAAGTGACAGTTGAGTCTTCAAATGATTGGAGCAAACTCAAGTCACCTGGGGAATTGGGCAGCAGCCAAGAGAAGTCAACTGAAAATAATCCGTTGCACAGAAGTCAAGAACGTTACTTAAATAAGTAATACTTCCTTGCTGCCAGGTCTTAAAGCGCTCGTCCCAGAAGCGTGCAAAAGGAATAAACCAATGGGAAGCACTGCACCTCGTGTCAGAACCTGAAAAACTGAACATTCATTTAATACGAGGAAAGGTCCAGATCTCAAGATTGAAGACCAAGAAAAGACAAGCCAACGAACACAAGTGTCTTTTGAAAATTAGCCTATCTCTTCAACGGGCAGATTTTTGAAAGTTCACTATAAAAGGCTGAGAAAATTCATTGAGAAGAGGTTACCTTGATTACCTGAACCACGAACGAGCAAGCATTATTCAAACTGTAACTGCAAAATTATTCTCAAGATATTCAAGCAAAATCCTCAAACCTAAATCTCGAAGGACATCAATCCAACACAAAGTCAGAAGGAAAGATAACTTCAAACTATTGAAGAGGAAACTTTTGAAGAATCAAAAGGGGTCTACTTTCCAAGGAGGATTGTAGGAAGGTTCAAGGTCGAACCAAAGATCAAGTTATTGGAGGGCTTTGTGATCAAATCCAAGAAGCTTGAGAAAGTGAGTGAAGTAGCAAAAGCGGTACAAATGCCCTGTGAAGAAGATGAGTCGGATGAGAAGCCACCGTGTGACCAAGGCATCTCTAGATCGAGTCCAAGGAGCAAGTCAAATGTGTGATCAAGACTTGTCTCTGGATCGATAACCACTTTGTGAACTGATCATTACTTAGTGGATTCCTCCAGGAGTTGGAGAAGAGAGGATTAGAAGAATTACCCCATCTTCGAACCTCTATAAAAATTATTTGTGTTATTTACATTTCAAAGACTTTTATCTCTCGCATACTTATTTATATCTCATGGATAAATTGCTATCTAATTGATTAATAACTAAGTGCTAAAATCAAGTGTTAAAACAAGTTTAAAACAAATCAAAGGGTGTTAAGTCTTCCGCTGAAAAACTCAACACAACCAAGTTAAGTTTCAGGTTAAACAATTGAGTTATTCTATCAATAGCTCTATCGAGTCTGTTGAGTGGCTAACTCAACTGAATAACCAACTTAGCTGTCCCTCAAGGACTTAGTTGTTTGTGTTAACTCTGTAATATTTTAAAAGGACTAAAATCGAAAAGTTGGTAAGGTTTATTCAACCCCTTCTAAACCTTACTTACACCCCTTGGGACCTACAAGTGGTATCGTGAGCGGTTGGTTCATTGAGCCTTCCGCACCGTTTTGAACTAGATCTCTATCTTTTCTAAAAGATTTTTAACACTTGTATTTTAAAAATCTTTCATTCTTAGCAAAAGTTATTATCATGGAAGCAAATCGACACGCATTCCTATGTTTACTATTGAGGAGTTTGATGACTAGAAAATTCGTATGCGAGCTCATCTATCTCGCTTTACATGATGAAATGTGGCTAGTGATAGAGGATGGGCCACCGCAAATCTCGAAAGTGAACACAACACAAGAAGAGCAACTGCAATTTGAAGGAGAAGAAGTTGTGGGTTTAGGGGCAAGACCGGTCGTGGTTGAGAAACCAAGGACGAGTGGACCAATGATGACAAAGAGATACAACTTGGATAATGTGGCCAAGGACATTCTCTACAAGACATTGGACAAAGCAATGTTCAATAAAGTCAAATCTTGCAAATCGCAGCAAAAGAAATATGGGATAAATTAACTTTAATTTGTGAAGGATCTCGAGCAAATTAAAGAAAATAAATTTTCTCAGAGTTTGTACAAAAATTTATAAATTTTAAAACGCTTGCGAGTGAAACTTGATCACCGGGATGCCGATTCACTAAAATCACAAATGAGCTATCAAGACTTGGAAAGAATATACACAAAAGGAAATGTGTATGAAGATTCTCGAAAGCCTCCCGTGGATGGGAAATGAAAGTCATGGCTCTGAGACATTCAATGAACCTCACAACAACATCCAATCATGAGTTGTTCTCAGATCTCAAAGCTTATGAGTTTGAGCTGAGAAGAAAAGAGCAAGAGGAGATAGTTGTACCTAAGACACCAGACCGACCGATAGTCGAGGATGGAAAGAAGAGTCAAGTCAAGGAAGCCATAGACCAGGAGGAGATTGCCCTGATGGTTAAAAGATTCAACAAGTTCTTCAATAAGAACTATAAAAGAAACAAGAGTGAATCCTCCAGGAGACATTCAGCTCCTTCCAAGTCAAGGGAAGACAAGCCACCCAAGAGAACTAAGCACCAAAGAATTGAGTATCAGAGAGCTGATAACCCAAGGACAGAAAGAGCTGATCAAAGAGCTGAGAACCCGTGTTGGAATTGCGACAACCAGGACATTTTGCAATTAATCTGTTCCTATCCACCATCCAACAAGTACGGGGATGAAGAAAAAAAAAAGTCTTGAGAGAAAGAAGACAGAAAGAAAAGAAAAGCCATGTTGGTCAGACGAGACAAGTCTAAAGCGCGGAGACTCGAGAGATTAGTGAAGTGACTACTCAAGTGATAATGATTTGTCTAATGGCTAAAGAACAAGATCAACCGACCAAGAAGGTGAGGTACTCTAACTCATCTCACTCGATTCTAGTGATAGTGATTGTGATACACACACGTCATTACCCACTCGATCTTTATGATTCATTAGGCAAAATGATAAAAGATTTTGAGCACATTAAATTCTCACACACTATTAAATGAGGAAAACAAAATGCCAGCTCAAAAGCCAAACCTCACAGCTGACAAAGGAGCTGAGTACTCTAAGTCACATAGCTGGAGAGAACAAGTAGTCAAGGTCGAGAATGCTAAACTAATAAAGCAGAGATAACTACTATAGAAAAGAGGGAAAATGATCTCAAAAATGTGATTGCCTCATTTACAAAGGCATCTAAATCATTGGATGACCTTATTATGAGCCAAAAAGAATGTGGAGATAAGACAGGCATAGGATTCAATCACTTTGTGCACAAATCAAACTCCTAGAGTGATTTTGGAAAAAGGATCTTCAAGTAATGAAGCATCTCAAAAATCCAAGACACCAAATGTTGCACCCACATTCATTCCAAAGCACAATCACAAACAAATTGGCCTTGGATATAAAGGAAAGGAAAATTGATTGAGTATCTTTGAGAGGGCACCGAGAAGAAATCCAAAGAGAGTTCCTCAAAGAAACTCCAAATAGGAAGTCTATGTGAAGAATAAACAGAGCTACCAAAAACCCTTAAAAGTTTTATCAAAGAAACACATATGATGGGAATGGTAGTAATTACCCGAGCCAAGCTGATTGGAATAATGTGAAATATCAGCAAAGTCCAATGGAATACAAACCTAGATGGCAAAGACCTAGACCTTAGCAAAGGTCATTCCAAAGGCAAAAGAGCTATTATCGGCAAACATATACACCCAGGTACTACACTCGGAAATATTACAACCACCCAAAGAAGGCAATTGCTAAAACACACACACAGGCATACAGACAAAAGAGAAAGTTGTATGAACCTAAAGCCCTCAAGCAATTTGTCAAAGTGAATTATGATTATGGCACAGATAAATGGCAACCCTCTTAGAGTCAAGTCATTTGGTCAGAGGGTTGGTTGAATCATCTTACAAAGACTAACCCCTCGGGACCCAGGCAAGAATGGGTACCTAAAAACTAATTTCCTTGATTGCAGGTTCAAGGAACAGTGAGTGCCAAGGAACCTGGTACATGGATAGTGGTTGTTCCAGACATATGACAGGCAACAAGAAAAATCACAAGATTCAAGGAGATTAGAGGCGCAAAAGTCATATTTGGAGGAAATGAAGCTCCGGGGAAATAAGAGGCTTTGGATCCATCAAGAAAATGGATTGAAAATCACGGATGTTGCTATGTTGAGGACTCAACTTTAACTTGCTCAAAGATAAGTCAACTTTGTGATAAAGGCTACAATGTTGGATTCAATATGGGAGTGTACCGATTAAAGATCTTTGAATCAAATGAAATAGTGCTACAAGGATCAAGAGAAAAATATGTATGTGGTAGACTGGTCTATGCCACACCAAGCACTGTATGTTAGCAAAGAGCACAATCGAATCAAGTTGGTGTGGCACAAGAAGCGAGTCATCGAACTCTAAGACAATCAACAAGCTTGCAAGGAGTCATCTTGTGGAAGGATTGCCGACTCGGTGTATAAGAAAGAAAGTGTATGTGATGCATGCCGATGGGAAAGGATCAAATCTTCATTCAAGGAGAAGCTTTAGTCCTTATTCAACAAGGATATTACATCTGCATTGCATATGGATTTATTTGGTCTAGTTGAACCAAACCAAGATAAGTGGAAATAAATACACCTTAGTGGTGGTAGATGACTATTCAAGATATACATGGACAATCTTCATGTGCAAAAAGAAGGAAACTATGCGAAGTTACCTCACCGATGAGAAGAGTTCAAAATGAAAAGAGCCAAACCATTATAAAGATAAGGTGTGATAGAGAACCGAGTTTGTCAATGGGATAATTACTCGAGTATTGTGTTGAAAATGGTATTGCTCATGAGTTATCTGCTGCAAAGAAGAACCCCACAAAGAGAATGGAGTAGGCCGAAAGAAGGAACAACTCACAAGGAAGTCATAAGGACCATGTTAGTTTGAAGTGGACTACCTAAGAGATTTTGGGTGAAGCCATCAATATTGCATGCTATACTCAAAATAGATGCATGATAAATAGACAGTTGGCAAAGACTCCTATGAAATCTAGACAGGAGAAAGCCAAATGTTGGGTACTTGAGAATATTTGGAAGTAAATGCTTCATCCACAACAATGGCAAGGATAATCTAAAGGCTTTTGATGCTAAAGTCGACGATGAAGGTATCTTTTGGGATACTCACCAAAGCAAAGCCTATAGAGTGTTGAACAAGAGGACTATGGTCACAAAAGAGTCTATTCATGTGGTAAAGCTCAAGAAATTGAAACATCCCTCCCCGTTAACATTCTTTGAATTTGAGAAGGAGATTAGTGCACTTCATGACTCCCAGAAAAATCCCGACATATCATTTAAAGTCCGAAGATGAAGGCCGAGTCCACACTGTTGAGCATCAAAAGGACCCAGCTGAGGATGTTCTCCCACAAACGAGTCAGTCTAGTTTTAAAGCTGCTCATCAAACTTTCAACTTCGATAATGAACCAAGCCCCCAGGTTTCATCATCTTCCGATGACGCTGATGTTGCGGTGAGGAGAATGTAATTCATTTAGAAAAATCTACATCGAGGCCGAAGAAGCTGTTAAGACAGTGAGGCTCGATCACCGCCAACCCACTCAACTAGGCCCACTGAACCGGCAAGTCATCTGCGCGGGCTCCCAAAGGCTGCGCAGCTGCAAGGGACTCAACCAGAGACATCACAGCACAATCAAGACAATCAATCCCATTTGTGCGAGATGATGCCTTTGAGCAATTATTTCCCTTTTCACTTGAGCTACCAGCGCTAGAGAGCGAGACAGCTAAAAGAGCGGCTACCGCTACACCATCCGAAAGATCCATTATCCCTACCGACTCCATTATGCCAGCAGACTTTGACTTCGATGATGAATGGCCGCCAGCTGAATCAGGTGTGACAGCTGAGATCCGTGAAGTCTTCAAGAAAATCTGTGGAGAGATTGAGAAGATAGAACGGCATCAGGCCTTATTAGATCTACGACTAGACAATAGAGATGCCAACCTCACAGCAGACTTACGAGGGATTGTGGTACGGATCAGGGAGTGGTGTCAGCAGCAGAGTGCAATGCGATTCGAACAAGTTCGATATTTTAAGGCATTGTACAATAAGATGCTTGTTTGGAGTGCTGACAATGCTGATATGAAGCAGAGGATGCAGGCGTATATGGAAAGATTGCATGCCTCCCATACAACTGAAATGGAGTTACTGCGTGAATTTCATCGAAAAGAAATTATGCGTGTTGAGGAGAACATGAATACAAAGTTCAGCCTTCTCATGGCTGAAATGAAACTGGTGGCAGCTGAATCAAAGGCCACTCGTTCAGAATTTCGAACAAAGACATGCCGCAGCCTCCTCAAGCGAACTCGGCTCAGATCGGACTTCATGCTCGCAGAACGTTTCGGGGTTCCTCTCTCCTTTGATGATGCCAAAAAGGGGGAACAGGAATACCTGAGGAAATTGAAGGAAGAAACAACTGAGAAGCAAAAGGAAGAAGCAGTTGTTGAGAAGAAGAAGGGAAAAGCAGTTGAGGGGGAAAAGTCAAAGGATTTGACACTAATGATTGTTGAAACCCCTCAGCAAGGTCATGTCACAGCCTTAATAATCAGCAAACTTCCAGTAACTCGGCCGATCGAACACTCTGTTGTGCCCATGTCAGAGAAAAGAAAGATTGTAGTAGCAGATCAGTTAGAGTTCGATAAAAAGACGGATGCCCGTATTGAAGCAGTGATGAAACAATTCGGTGGCATTCCGGCAGGAAGGATCAAGATGGTATTCCAGATGATGGATCCGAGCCAAGATGTGTTGAAGAATTTAAGACGCTCGAATCCGAAGGCTATTTCAAGAATATGTCGGTAGCCCAAGCCTGGGATTTGTACTGGGAGAAGGGTCTGATATTATGCGAAGAAGCTGATAGGCAGCAGACTACCAGCAGCCATTCAGCTGGTAAGCAGAAGACTCATGTACAGTATACACCCAGAGGAGGAGGAAGAAGTGGTGGAGGAAGAGGTTTTCGACCTAGACCTCTACCCAAAAATATCGAATATGTAGATCCAGGTAAGAAGGGAAGGATCTACTGGGCTGGGTATGATGAAGTAGCAAATCTGGAAGTGGCTAGAAAGAATGTTGATTGTGTGAAAAGAATAGAAGAGGAAAACAGAAGACAAGACCAGCTATGGGAAGAAAGGAAGAGAAAAGATGTTGCTGCGAAGAGAGCTTATGAAAAGAAGAAAGCAGCTAAAGATGAAAGAAAAAGACAGGAACCGGATGATAACAGAGCTGAATATGAAAGGAGGAGGCAGCGAAGGAGATGAAGTGTTGTTGTGAACCCTTCATGTATTTTACTTTTGTAAATACATTGTTGTGTAAGTCATCTGTACTTTCAATAAAATATTTTGTATTTGTATCTTAGCATAGACGCTTGTAATTTTCTTAGATTTAAATATGCTCTGATACACTTTGTAAACAGCTGTGTAAAGGACAAGAATGCTATGGTTAATAAAATGATTGATTCTACGCATACATTCTTTGTTACTACATTGTATGTATGTATCCTTGTTGTTTACATGTTGTTTAGTGTTTTTAAGTTTTGGCATCATCAAAAAAGGGGAAATTGTTGGGAAATTTATTTTGTAGATTTTGATGAATGCCATGTAAAACTTAAACTAGAAAGTTGGCACCCCATTTTCCTTGTAATTTTCTTTGTAATAGATAGGGCCGAAAAAGGTAGTCAGTCACTAAGCTGGAAATACAAGAAGTCAATCAAGATCAAGTGAAGACTACGATGTGGAATGACAGTGAGTATGGCCAAGAAAGGTAGACCAAGAACTTGATCAAGATGTATCGGTGAGAACAATTGTGTGAAGTGTCGATCTAAGTCATCTCAAGAAGCCAAGTCACAAGTTGAAAGTGACGATTGAGTCTTCAAATGATTGGAGCAAACTCAAGTCACCTGGGAATTAGGCGGCGGAAAAGAGAAGTCAATCGAAAATAATCCGTTGCCGTAAGTCAAGAACATTACTTAAATAAGTAATACTTCATTCTTTGCCAGTCTTAAAGCGCTCGTCCCGAAGCGTGCAAAAGGAATAAACCAATGGGAAGCATCGCACCTCGTGTTAGAACCCTCAAAAGATGAACATTCATTTAATACGAGGAAATGTCTACATCTCAAGATTGAAGACCAAGAAAAGACACGCCAACGAACACAAGTGTCTTTTGAAAATCAACATATCTCTTCAACGGCGGATTTTTGAAAGTTCACTATAAAAGGCCGAGGAAATTCATTGAGAAGAGGTTACCTTGATTACCTGAACCACGAACGAGCAAGCATTATTCAAATTGTAACTAAAATATTCTCAAGATATTCAAGCAAAATCCTCAAGCCTAAATCTCGAAGGACATCAATCCAACACAATGTCATTTGTGAAGGAAAGATAACTTCAAACTTGTTGAAGAGGAAACTTTTGAAGAATCAAAGGGGTCTACTTTCAAGGAGGATTGTAGGAAGGTTCAAGTCGAACCAATATCAAGTTATTGGAGGGCTTCGTGATCAAATCCAAGAAGCTTGAGAAAGTGAGTGAAGTAGCAAGCGCAAATGCCTGCGGAAGAAGGCGAGTCGGACGAGAAGCCACCAGTGTGACCAAGGCATCTCTAGATCGAGTCCAAGGAGCAAGTCGGTTGTGTGATCAAGACTTGTCTCTGGACTGATAACCACTTTGTGAACTCATTACTTAGTGGATTCCTCCGGAGTTGGAGAAGAGAGGATTAGAAGAATTACCCCATCTTCGAACCTCTATAAAAATTATTTGTGTCATTTACATTTCAAAGCACTTTTATCTCTGCATAGGTATTTATATCTCATGTTGATAAATTGCTATCTAATTGATTAATAACTAAGTGCTAAAATCAAGTGTTAAAACAAGTTTAAAACAAATCAAAGGGTGTTAAGTCTTCCATTTGAAAAACTCAACACACCAAGTTAAGTTTCGGGTTAAACAGGTTGAGTTATTTTATCTACTCTATCAGTCCGCTGAGTGGCTAACTCTACTGAATAACCAACTTAGTTGTCCCTCAAGGACTTAGTTGTTTGTGTTAACTCTGTAATATTTTAAAAGGACTAAAATCGAAAAGTTGGTAAGGTTTATTCAATCCCCCCTTCTAAACCTTACTTACACCCCTTGGGACCTACAATCACTCCATAATTCGAGAGATGAGTTCTAACAAAAATGGAAATCGAGTTCAGACATAAACGGGTATAGAGTTTGGAGGCTTATAACTGTTTGTGGGGAGTCATTCAATTCACAGATTTGTTGGGAGTTAGTTTTAATTGTTGGGCAATTAGTATTAATCTACTGTTTATTTGCTTCGAGAGGGGGAATAAACTAGTATAGGAATTGAACCCATAGAAACACATGAATTTGGTTTTGATAAACATTGATTAGATTTAATATTGAAGAAACATGTTGAGATTATGTGCCTAGGGTTGCTTTCGTATTTTTTGAAAAGACTTGTGGAGTTCGGGTTTTTGCAGAATTACTTATTTTATTTTATATTTGTTTATAAAACTCTTGATTTTGGTTGCTTCAATAAAATTGGAATACGATGTTATTATAGCCTAAGTGTTTCGTATTCAAACCCTGAGGAATACGACCTTGCTTGCCACTATCCTATAAACTACGTTGTACACTTGCAGTATTGAGATCAAATTTTTAGCGAACAAGTTTTTGGCGTCGTTTTAGGGATTGAAAGATTCAACTTAGATATAGTAATAAGTAGTTCAATCTTAATTGAAGCAAAATTTTGTGAATAATTTTTTTTTATTTTTTTTCATTTTTTGTAAATATTTTTCTATTTGTTCCATTTTTTTTCTTTTGTAAATAATTTTTTATTGCTTTTTTCTAACATTGTTTTTGTTGAATGCGGAAAAATCTTTGGAGACACAAGTAGCCCAAATTGCTCTGCGATGGGAGGCCAACATCAAAAGGGCAAATCCCCATGCGATACTAAACTTAATACGAGAAAATAGTGTAACGCCATTCGTCGATGGATGGTATAGAATATGAGGGCCCAAGGATTTCAACCGACACAGTTCAGCAAAAGTGATGTTAAAAATCTGACGTATGGCTGAAGAAGTAAAACTTAACGCTTTGTGGGAAGCAACCCAAGAGGCATCGCAACAAACTCTGGTTAAAAATAAAATTCACACGACCATGTGAACATCCCACACGGCCGTGCGACCCGCACCACGAGACCAAATGCACCACACGGGTGCGGTGTAGTAATGCACACGGTTGTGTGGGTGGAGATAGCAGCAAAATAGAATCCACGCCTAGGGCTACACGGCCCGGCCGTGTGAACGATCCAGGTAAGTACTTTTTATGCATTCCTCTTTCTTTTGATAATTTCATCATACGTTCGGGACGAAGCATATTTTAAGTTTGGGGGGTTGTTAAGAATGTGTAAATAAGTACTATTGCATTATTGCATTGCATTTAGGATTGCATGTAGAGCATAAAATTTGCACAAAAATAAATAAATTGAAATTTTCGATTTTTATTTTTATAATATAGCACGTTGATCGTTTAGCACGTCTAATTTCTTTTGTGTGATTTAGGATCCAAAATTCAAAAAAAAATACAAAAAAAAAAAAAAAACTTTCGTATGATTTTACTATAATCATTTGATTTTATGAGATGAAATACTTTTGTGAATAATATGATGAATGGTTGAGAAGATATTTTTTACTTGTTTGGCATTAGTTAAAAAAAATTGGATATTTGAGCATGATGCGAAAAATAAACCTGTGAGATTTTGTGCCTATAACTGCTTTTATCTTATGCAGTCTTATTTTTTTTCTTAAGTGTGTCATTCATGAATGTTAGAAATCTAGAACTTGCTTTGGTATCTTCATTGAAACTATGTGTGTGTGCAATTTTTGAAAATGATTTAAGACCATCTTTGTTTTAGCCTACTTAGCACAAAAAGCCTACATATGAACTCATGATTCCCTAGTTAGCCACTTTGAGCCTTAACATTTTATTGTCAGCCACATTTTGATCTTTAAAATTGAAAGATGATTTTTATCCCTAAAACTACTTGAGCTTATAGAAAATGAATAGTTTGGGGGAGATGTGGTGCAATTGTGAAAAGAGAGAAAGTTGGCAAAAGAACGAGGATGAAAGCGGTCATAGGTAAATTAAAGAATAATGAAGCTTAAAAAGAAAGAAGAATCTCTAAAAAGAAAGAGAAAATCGAGCAAAATAAAGAAAAAAAGAAAAAAATCTGGAAATTTCGAGAAATTGAGAGCTTGAAGCTAAAGAAAAGAAACGAAAAAAAGGCAAAAAGTCCAGGAATGAAAAAGGAGAAAAATGGTAAGTTGAGTTGAAAAACAAAATCTTGAAAGAATGATTTTTAGATGAAATTGGGTTGGTGAGTTGCAAGTATGTGCACTTGAATTCTATTTGCTCAAGTCAAGTTACTTAATCCAAATTTTCCCCACCCTTACTAAAGAGCCTAAATTACAACAAATTGAAAAGCCTTTTTGATTCTTAAGTTGTGCACACTAAAGTGGTAGATATGTTAGACGATTTGCAAGTCTATAGTAGTTCTACACTCATTGAATTGATGTTGAGCACATGCACTTTCCATACACATTGAGAGATGAATGATACACTACTTACTTGTGAGTCGCGATGTCAAGTACCATAAAGATTATTTATGCTTAAACTTGTGATTCATGACTTCTTGATAATGAATTGGATGGTTTACTTAGATATGGAGTCAAATTAGAATGAATGTTTATAGTGTTCTTGTGTGTTCTTTGTATCCTTTGAGATTATTTTTCTAAAGTTTGCTCGAGGACGAGCAATGGTTTAAGTTTGGGAGAATTTTATATGTGTAAAATATACGTGCATTTAAGGGCTTATTTTAATATAATTGATACATTTGCATGTATATTTAGTGTGTTTTTGTTGGTTTCTTTTGTTGGGCGTGAAGGCTGCGTACTTTTGTATATTTTACGAGAAAATTGAGCTAAATTTGACAAAAGCGATAGCACGTTCCAAATAATATGTCAAAATCCAAGGCGAGCAAAGATGTGAAGGAAAGAAGCATGGACGGTTGAACAAAAGGGAATTTCTTTCGATAACGTCCAAACGTGCCAACAATTTTCAACACTGGCAGGGTTTAGTAATTTGGCCATAACCTTCTCTACAAAATTGATATTGAGCTGATTCAAGTAGATATGGAAAGCTAAGAGAAAGAGCTACAACTTTCATGAGACCCAGGAGAAAAAACCGATCGCACAACCCAATCGAGTGACTTGCACATGGTCATGTGATTTGTTTGTCGGCTAAATTTAGTCCTAATCTTGTCACTCTACCAGTGATCTCTCCAAGCACCTATATAAAGGGACCAAGGCCTTGCACAGATATAGAACATCTTATACCATTCATAAGACATACAATACACAGGATTACACAAATCAAAGGTCTTCTGAGAGAGGAGGCCTAGGTTACGAAGAACACCACAAGGCCTTTCACATACGGAAGCACAAGGTTTCGAAGACTTGGAAGGAGGATCCATCCTGACAAGAAGGGGTTCTCTTTCTTAGTTTAGATCTCTTATTTGTACTAATACAATGTCAAACTATTTGATTTCAACTTTGTCTATGAATTTGTTATCAAATATGTTGGGCTAATCTTTTCGATCTAGGGCATAATAAAAACGTGGGATTCATGTTAAACTTGATTGATTGTTTTCTTAATTGATTTATGTATTCTATTATATGAATTCGAGTGCTTACTTTCTTGTAGATTATTTGGCCAATAATTTGCATGTCATATTTGTTAATCCATAATTCGGGATATGAGTTCTAACAAAAATGGAAATCGAGTTCGACATAAAACGGGTGTAGAGTCGGGAGGCTTATAAATCTGTTTGTGGGGAGTCATTCAATTCTGAATCTGTTGGGAGTTAATATTAATTGTTGAGTAAGGATGCTAGCAATTGGTATTAATCTACTATTTACTTGCTTCGGGAGGGGAATAAACTAGTATAGGAATTGAACCCATAGAAACACATGAATTGGTTTTGATAAACATTGATTGAATTTAATATTGAAGAAACATGTTGAGATTATGTGTCTATGGTTGCTTTTGTATTTGTTGAAAAGACTTGTGGAGTTCGGATTTTTACAGATTTACTTATTTTATTTTTATTTGTTTATAAAACTCTTGATTTTCGGTTGCTTCAATAAAATTAGAATACGATGTTATTATAGTCTAAGTATTTCGTATTCAATCCCTGAGGAATATGACATTGCTTGTCATTATCCTATAAAATACGTTGTACACTTGCAGTATTGAGATTAATTTTTTGGCGAACACTTTCATTTTATTTTTATTTTTCGACAAACTATTTGGTGAATTTGTAGGCTAGATAATAAAAAGATGGTAATTACTAGTAATCATAGTCCTCGTGGGAATGACACTCGATACTCGCTTAGCTTTGCTATAAACGATAGGTGCACTTGCCTAGGCTGTTTTTAGGATTAGCTTCTGAGCCATAAGCCTTTTTGTATCAGACGAAAATAATGAAAATTACCAAAACTTCACCTTTCCCTTTTGTTCTTCACTTTTACAACATGGTAGCGAGATCTTAGCCGAGTTGCGATCCTTGGGCATCTATGGCGCGAAATGCGACTTGGAATAAGATTGTTATTGCAAAGAAAGATGATGACCAGAAGTACCACCAATTTTGCAAATCAAATCACTTTGCTCATGACGATGATCCTTCCACCATTGTATGGATCGGATCATCCAGGCTTAGTGTTGGTATTAACACATTTATCGGTAATAATTATTTGAGTTGGAATAGATCAATGAGAATTGCGCTCGGTGCAAAGAACAAACTATATTTGATTAATGGAAAACATAGCAGGAAAAAATTTTGAAAACTACGAGCTATGGAAAAAGGTTGATTACATGGTACCTAGTTGGATTTTGAATTGCTTATCCAATGATATTGTTGATGCCTTCTTATATGCTAATTGCGCCCATGAATTATGGCAAGATATCGCAGGAGCGTTTTGGTGAAAGTAATGGACCTCTCTTATATCAATTACAAAAGCAAATTACTACTATTCGACAAGGAAGTGATAGTGTGGTGATATATTTCACTAAGTTGAAAAGGCTTTGGGATGAGTATAATAGTTTGGTTACCCTACCTCCATGTACATGTGGTGTGAGCAATTTACTTGCGTAAATCGATGTCAATCTGAAGCTTATGCAATTTTCGATGGGGTTAAATGATAGTTTTGAAAATATTCAAGTCCATTGTTGCTTTTGGATCCATTACCTCTTTGTAAATCGCGTGTAGTCTATGATTTTGCAAGTGGAAAAATAGAGATCTATTCAATTGAGTTTTCCGGTTGATGGTAATCTTTGCTATGCACACTAGAGTGCTTAGGTCGGTCGTGGAAATTTTCAAAGGAATACTACGGAGGTACAATTTGGATTGGAGGTAGAGCGGAGGGAATTATAGGAGTACAAAGAAGAAAGAGCTAAACTCATATGTGAGCATTGTCCGATCTGAGGGGACATGAAGTGAAGAAATGTTTTAAATTGCACGGAACACCGGATTGGTACATAAAACTGAAGGAGCAAAGAGCTAGACCCTCAGGCCTACATGTGTGAGGCAACCACTGGACCAGGAGGGAAAGGATCTTCAGATACTGTCATAAAGGATGTCAATTTGACTGATATCTCACACTTGATAGAGCATGAACTTGCAAAATTGTTGAATACTCAGCCAAATGCTTCACCTGGAAATGTTAATAAAGACACTGAACAGTCACATGCTCATTTTGTTGAATACGCAGGTAAAGAATTTATCTCTGACTATTGTTATGCTCTATCTGTTTTTGATGTGATTGAGCAAGGCTCATGGATTCTGGATACGGGTGCCAGCAAACATATGTGCACATACAGAGCACTCATGTCACATATAAAGCCTCAAAATTGCAGTGCCGCAGTTTTCTTACCTGATGGATCCTCCAAACATGTTACTTCATCTTTGGTCATGTCACTCTAAATAGTAAAATCATTCTCACTAATGTTTTATTGGTTCCTTCTTTCAAATTTAATCTCTTGTCGGTTGCTCAACTCGCTCAATCTTCTAACTTGAAGTGTGTGTTCTATCCATCCTATTGTCTCCCTACAGGACACAACGGACTAAAGAGTGGCGGCGGTGGAAAGAGTTATTGGATGGTTGCACATTTTAAATCCCAAGTTTCCCTATGATATTCCCACTTAGGCTCAATTCGTTCAATCCTCTTTTATTTCCTATAATTCCGTTTTGATTTGTAGCACGCCAAACTCGGACATGCTTCTTCTAAAGTTTTGGAACATTTAGATTTCCTCAAACCTTTATGCACAAATAAGACTAAGCTGATTGTTCAAAACTGTGATATCTGTCATAAAGCAAAGCAACACAGATTGCCTTATACTTTGAGTTATTCTTATGCTTCTTGTGTGTTTGAGTTGATACAAATTGATGTTTGGGGACCCTACCATGCATCATCCATATACAATGCCCCTTATTTTTTTACTGTTGTTGATGATCACAGTAGAGCCACATGGGTGTTTTTGATGACACATTAAGGTACCACATATCCTGAACTCATTTCTTACAATGGTGTCTACCCAGTTTCATGGTGTTGTCAAGACAAGATGCTGTGATGGAAATTATAAATAAGGATTGTTCTACCTTGTTTCGATCTCTTGGGATCCTTCACCAAACTAGTTGTGTTTATTCTCCACAACAAAATGGTGTTGTGGAGAAAACACAGACATCTCCTAGATATGGCTAGAGCCTTGATGTTTCACTCCTACCTACCGAAATGTTTTGGCCATTTTTCATTCTTCTTAAACTTTCATCATCAATCTACTCTTTGCCCGAAAACCTCTTGCTTGGAAAACTCCTTATGAGATCCTCTATGGAGGCAAACTTGATTACTCCATACTCAAACCCTTTAGATGTATGGCATATGCCACGAACCTATAGTCTTCTAATTCTAAATTTACACCATGAGCATCAAAGTGTGTCTTTCTTGGATATAAGTCAGGGAAGAAGGGTTATAAATTTTATAATTTGGATACTCATCAATTGCTTGTGAGCGAGGGATGTGGTCTTTATAGAGCACGAGTTTCCTTTCCTCTCTTATCCTTCACGATCCCAATCTACTCCACTCCCACAAATTTCTACTCTTGAATCCTTTGATAATTGCCCTCCTTCTAACCCTTCAGTGTCATCTCATGCATGAGAAAATTCTAGTTTCATACCACCTCTATTGAGAAGAACTTCCAAGACTATCACACAGCCTGCGTAGCTTTCTAATTTTATTGCATATTCTGCGACTTCGATACTCAAAACTATTTGTTGCCACTCTTCAAGAACAGATTCCTTCAGGTGATTACTACCCCTTATGTACATACACCTTTATAGTTGCTTCTTGTTTTTAACCTACACGTGTTGATTTTATGGCCAACATCTCCAATTTTAAGGAACCTCAAACCTATCTCCAAGCTAGAAAGTCCCCTGAGTGGGTGCATGCCATGAAACAAGAGTTAGATGCTCTTGAGCAGAACCATACTTGGGATTTGATAGAATTACCACATAGGAAGAAGGCTATTGGGTGTAAATGGGTTTTAAGGTGAAATTGAAGCAAGATGGGTCGATTGAGAGGTATAAAGCTCGATTGGTGGCCAAAGGTTACTACCATGTATATGGCATTGACTATATGGATAGTTTTTCCCTGGTGGCGAAGATGGTAACAGTTCGCATGGTCATTCTATTGGCTACACTGAAAGAGTAGAAGTTACACCAGTTAGATATTAACAATGCTTTCTTGCATGGGTTTTTAGATAAGGATATTTTTATGACACCACCTGAAGGGTATACCAAGGCTTTACTTGGCCAGGTTTGTCATTTAAGGCGGAGCTTATATGGCCTTAAGCAAGCCTCATGATAGTGGAACACAAAATTATGTGGTAAGCTCTTGGAGTTTGGCTTCACTCAATCGTCTCATGACCATTGTCTCTTTGTCAAATCTGATTGAGACTCTTTCCTAGTTCTTCTGGTGTATGTTGGCGATGTTCTTATTGTTGGTTCACAGTCCTCTGACATTGCTTCAAATGAAACAAAGATGCCCATGTTATATTCAACATTAAAGACTTGGGATTTGCAACGTTTTTTTTTTTTGGACTGGAGATAGCAAATCCAGAGAGTACATATCTGACACAGAGGAAATACATATTGGATATCCTCACTAATGCTGATTTCCTCAATTGTAAACCCGTTTCTACACCTCTTCCACTAGGTTTGAAGCTCCAAGGTAAAGTTGGAGTTCCTTTACACGCCCCTGAATAATATAGGCGACTCATTAGGAGATTACTTTATTTGTCTTTGTGCAGGCCTGATGTTACATTTTTTATGCAACAATTGATCCTTTTTCCACTCATTGGGATGTTTTGTTACATTTCTTACGTTACTTGAAGGGGTGCCCCTCTCTTGGGCTTTATTTTTCCACTGGTACTGATTACTCTGTTGTTTGTTATTGTAATGCAGATTGGGGGACCTGTCCTGATACTAGGAGGTCCGTAACCGGTTTTTATATTTTTATGGGCGACAGTCTTATCTCCTGGAAAAGTAAAAACAATAATGGTGTCCCATTCTTCTACCGAAGCTGAGTATCGGGCAATGGGGACTACGGTTTGTGAATTACAGTGGCTCTCCTATATTGCTAATGATCTGCATTTATCTTTTCCTACTCCAGTTCCCTTGTGGTGTGATAATCAGGCGGCTTTGCATATCGTTGCTAATACAATTTTTCACAAACGAACCAAATACCTTGATATTGATTGCTATGTTGTTCGGGATCAATGCAAGGCTGGATTCATTGCCCCTTCCAAAGTTTCTTCTCGTGCGCAATTGGCAGACTTGTTTACTAAGGCTTTGGGACCTTCTTTCTTTTATGATTTCGTTCCCAAGCTGGGCTTAATTGATCTTCATCGTCGCCCAACTTGGAGGGGTGTTGGAATGTTGGAGTTAGATATCACATTTTTGTTCCTTCACGTTTTATCTGCTATTTGACGTTTCTATTAGTATGTTTGTTGTTGCCTTCTATAAATAGGGCCTTTTTGTATTGCTATCGAGGCGAAAATAATGAAGATTACAAAACTTGAGCGCGATTGGATGTGAGCAAGAATCCATTTTGTTCATTGGAGAATTTTTTTGACCAAACATGCGATTGTTTATGAAAATTTTCAGAAAATATACTATTCTCTCACTTTCACTTTTTCTCACTTTTTCTTTCACCAATCACATCTACACATTTTTTCACAAAAAACTAATCATTATTACACATTATCCCACAAATTTCACTATTCATTCATTCACACATTTCTAACTACCAATCACATCCAATTATTATTTTACTATTTTCACATCAAATCAACTTTCATCATTACTTTTTCATCTCACATTCACACTCTCAAAATTCATCTTTTTTCTTCCAGAAATTTTTTCACTACTATTCTCTAGCAAAATGAAAATTTTCAAAATGAAAGTATATTCAATCGCACCCTCAGCTTTCCCTTTTGTTCTTCACCTTTGCAACATTCTCTTTTCAAATTTAAATCAAAATCAATCCATCCAAATGCAACTTTAATAAATTTGTTATTCAAAGATTTAAAATTCTCGAATTTTAAATCCATGAATCCAAATAGAGACTTAGTTTCAAACACAACTATAAGGTTTGACTACTTATGAAAATGTGAAGTTTGACTACTAATGAAAATATTTGTAATAATTATAATATTCTTATATGTTTCGCCACTAGATTAATATGTTACTCACCATCAAACAGAGAATACACATTAGTTTATAAATTGGTAATTAAAGAAGTAATGCATTTTGCATTTTCTTTCTACATACATTAATACACCCCTATATCCCATTTTAAAATGCATGTTAATCAGTAATCACATTATATATGTTCTGTATTTCTTCTATTTACAAGCATTGCTTCTGCACTTCATTATCTTTTATAAAACATTAAATATTAAAAATCATGTTGATAACATTATTTCTACTTCCTTTTTTTAATAAATCATTTTGTTCTCGGGTTTTCTCCATATTTAATAAAATTACATATTATGTGATTTTATTTTTATTTGTAACACATATATATCATTGTACTAGATAATACAATTTTTATTGATTATTTTCACATATAAATGTACTGTTTATGTAAGCAATTTATGTTTTGATTGCTTGTCCTTCCTTTCACTCCTTCCAAGTGATGATTTTCTTTAAAGTGGATTTTCTTTAAAGTGAAAGTTGATGTGTAGGGAAAAAGTAATAATTGTGTTGATGTAATGAAAAATCTTTTAGAGATATTGATTGTTTGTGGAATTTTTTGTGTAAATAATAGTATAAAATATGATGCAAGAAAATTAAATAAAAAATAAAAAATTGAACCAAAAATAGGCAATATAGATCTCATGTTACTTTTGTTTTCAAATTTAAGAGAGAAAAAAAAACAATGATAAATTCTTAATATGATAGAGGGAGAGAAATAAATAGTATAGTTGAGTCTTGAGAAATTGAGTTAATTTTTTTGGAGAGAAATGAGATTTTATTTAATTTATTTTAAAATTATTTTTTCTACAAACAATCACACATCCCACAATTTTTCGCTCATATTGAAGATTTGAGAAAAAATATACAAGGAATTGCTGATTAATAGAGCGCTCTTTAATCAATAAAAGTAAAGCCAACAAAAAAAAAAACAATAACACTAGTCTAGATAATAGACATAAGTAGATTTTGCTATAATTTTGAAGTAAAAACAGTAAGACTTCTCCAAAAGAAGGGGGATGAAAAGAAGATACTTTTCTCTTTTCCTTTTTTTTCTTTTTCTTTTCCTTATAAAAACCATAAAGAATCAATCTAATTCACATTTTTTTAGGGGAAATCAATTTAATTGACATTGTTAGCACTAGGAGAATAATTGACTAATAACTCCAGGGGTAGCAAAGACATTTCACCATACAGATCCCGGACCGCAAGCATAAAAAGTGATGATTGTAGGAAAGTCGACCGCACCATTTTTCATTTCCGTTGTTTTCACGCTATCGTCTTAGTCCTCTCTTACGCTACAGACCACACTAGTTTTCAGAATTTCTCAGTAACGAAACGATGTCGTGGCAATCTTACATAGACGACCACTTGATGGCCGACATCGACGGCTGCCACCTCACCGCCGCCGCCATCGTTGGCCATGACGGCAGCGTTTGGGCTCAGAGCTCAAACTTCCCTCAGGTCTTCCTCTTCTTCCTTTTCCCCCTTTTAGCGGGTTAATCCTTTTTTTTTTTGCCCATTTTATCTGCTTGAATTGTCGGATCTGGTGGCTGGATGCTTGTCTTACCCTGATTTTACACCGGTCGAGCTTGATTGACTGGGGAGATCCTTTAGTTTGTATCTGATTCTCTCGATTTTTATAGCATGTGGGTTGATTTAGTACTTACAGTGGTTCGATCCATCTGTGAGATTATTCTTATAATTGTTTTCGCTTTTTTATAGTCATGGTTTTGATTCATCAAGTCCTATCATGGTCGTGTTTAGTCAACTTTTAGTTCATTTATTTGCTTCAATTTGCGGATCTGATGGATGGTTGCTTGTTTTTTTACTTTAATTTAACACAGTTATGATTGATCTGTCTGGATAGATCCATTATATAGCTGATTATTCAATCTTTTATTATATCTTGTTTGATTTAGTATTCAGAATAGTTGGATCCAGCTCGTAGATGGTTTTTGCTGTTGCTTTGGTTAGTTATAGTTGTGGTTTAGATTAACCAATTCTTTGATTGGGTTTATCAGCATTGCATCTAGTTGGAAGCCATTTATTGCTTGCATCCAACTATTAGATCTATTTTATGATTTGTGAAGTTTTTGATTGGGATTATCAGCATATCAATAAGTTGATACCATTATTGCTTGTATAAATTGCTTATCAGATAATATTATGGCTGAACGGCCACCATGAATACTTTTTGTTTAGTTTCTTTGTTGATTATTTATTTATTTTCCCTTTTTCATTGGGAACAGTTGATGAAGTCTGATATACCGACCGATAATAGTCATTGACTGATATAGATACACTAGTTAATTTCTGCCACAGAAACAACTAAATTTGAAGGAAAATAGATTAACCATTTGAAATCAGAAGTTTTAGATAAACTGATTTTTTCAAGTGCTTGATTTCTACATGATGGTCTATTGGTGATGCTTATTTCTTTTGTGTTTGAAATTAATGCTGGTGTAGTTCAAACCTGAGGAGGTAACAGCTATCATGACTGACTTTGATACTCCGGGTTCATTAGCTCCTACTGGATTGTACATTGGAGGCACTAAATACATGGTGATTCAAGGTGAGCCTGGTGCTGTCATCCGAGGGAAGAAGGTATTGCTATCTTATCTCTTTCTACTATACTTCATAATTTGTTAATTAAGAATCTATTTGCACACGTATAAAGTTGCCCATATCATGTCACAAGTGTATTTTCTTCTTAATACTTACCCCGTCTGTGGAGGTCTGGTTGGGTTGGGGTTGAGTTACGGTGGTGGTGCGATTATCCATAAGTTGGAGATTGAGAAGAAGAAGAAATATTTGTTTTGAAAAATTGATTTCTAACTGGTGAATGTAGCTTTCTACATGTTGCCTTTGACAGCCTGTTGTTGTTGTAACTTGCATTTATATTTTTAATGGAATGTTGTTTTTGCTTAGGGATCTGGTGGTGTTACAATCAAAAAGACCACTCTGGCCTTGATCATTGGCATCTATGATGAGCCAATGGCTCCAGGCCAGTGCAACATGGTTGTTGAGAAGATTGGCGATTATCTTATTGAACAAGGTCTTTAATTGTTTGGTAAGTGGTGCTGTCCTTATTATTTCCTTTAATGTACTGAACTTATTTGTGATAAGCTTCTTGGCCGTTAACCTTGTACTCGGCTGCTTTGGAATGTTTTGCAGCAAATTAATCCTTTATACGGTATTTGAAGTTGTGGGTTCTTGGTAATGACAACAAGAGTCTGGTGTTTCAGAAGTGATGGTTTCTCTGCCTAAATTCAAACAGGGCTTGTCTTTGCATTTTCTGGTTATGAAAACTGTTGTTTTGATTCCATGTGAGTAAATTATGTATTTTTGGGTGGTTCTTCCAATGGATGTTCGAATTTTATAGACATCTTTGCAAATACAGAATTGGCTTTGATATTTATTTTTGCTTTTTCTTGTACTTGGTATTGCAAGCACAACTAGATGTGGAGGCTTTGGTTATGGAGTGATCAACCATTGACAACTAACCTTTCTCTTGCATCTATGATTTCTCACCATCGTACACACAATTGTCTCTATTTAAAGCACTTTTCTATTTTCCATTGTCTAACCAATTAAGACACCCATCTTCGCGAGACTGGAAAAATTGGTGCACTTAACTAACAAATCCTCCGAGCATTAAACCAAACCATACAAAGTGGGTTGGTTAATGGTGCCTAAAGATTAATCTACACGTGAAGGGTTTGTTACCTCTTACCTGACTTCAAATTAGTTGAGTCCGAATCAAGCTTCTAACAATTTATGGCTCAAGTTGAAGCTTATTTTTAAAATAATGAGCTCAAGGTCATTTAAATTTTTATTTTGAGCTTGATAATTTACGCTCATATTGAAGTTTGAGTTTGGTTCATTTAGAGTCTAGCTTAACTAAAGTTTGAAAAACTCGAAGTCGACAAAATTTACTAGAATTGTGAACGGACTTGACATAGTATAATGGTTAATGTTATCTATATTCTTTATTAAGAACATGCTGCGTCTCTCAAGACCGATAAGGTCCATTGTAAGACCATATAAAAAATAGGGATGATAACGGGTCTGGCACACCGGATAAGCGGGTCGTGAGTCTCGGGTCCAAGATTACAAAACCAGCACGGGGCTGGGGCGGGTCCTGAGTCCAATAGGACCTACCCCGGTCCCCCATGCATATTAATTTTTATTGTATTTTTAAATATATATTGAAATATTTTTGCATTATTTACTTTTCAATTTGAGTGTTGTGCGTTTAAAAATATTAGTTGAGTACTAATATAATATTATTTACTTCTAAAGTTTAATTTACTAATATAATATCTTGTAATATTCTACTTTTGATATTTATTTTGAGTATTAGTTGAGTACTATTGCAATATCCTAATAGTATTTTTTCTTTGAAAAAATCTTAACATAGCTAAATAGTTGTAAAAATAATTATAATAAGTTGCATAATTAGATTTATTTTTTTGACTTATTGGCAATGGATTGCTTTTGAAAATATGGCCACAAATAGAAAAAATTAAATTATTATAATTTAAAAATTATATTGGCGGGTCTAGTGGGACCCGCCCCGGCGGGTTTTGAGGCGGGGCGGGTGGGTCTCGGGTTTGGCCAAATCCGTCCCAAACCCGCCCCGTTGTCATTCCTAATAAAAGACAGGCATTCCTTTTAGGGTTGTAAACAATAGATGCACAACATCCATATGGTTTCATTGGTGGTATCAACGGATGGCAATAAGAAAATCCATATCCGAATTCTATAATATTAATACTACCCGTCTTAAATCGGAAAAATTACACCTATTACCCGTACCCATCCTAAATCCATCTGCATCAAACCCCTATTACCTATACCTACCCAAAATCCATTTATATAAAAACTTATAATGTATGAATATGTGAATTGGTATTTAAATAAGTACTCTACTAAAATTTAGTTATTTTATAAAAAAAAAATGCCTAATATGTTAAATTCATTAACTGTAACAATTAAATATACTCAATAAATATACTCAATTTTGGTGATCAACTCAAGTCTTTCCGATGATAGAGACTTGTCTTGACAAGCAATTGACTGGGGTTCGATCTCAACGAACGCGTATATCCCCTCTCTTCTTGTCCCATTGTATTTAAAAAAATGTACTCAATTTTACAAGTTAGTATATGCCATCATCATTCATCAACCAAACCATAGAAATACATGTTGGACTTCCATGAAGAAATATATCATGTTTAGTAAAACAATTGGTGGAAGTTGCAATAGCCTCATCCCATATACATGATAAAACTGAAAGCTCATATTAAACAGGTTTATGGGTTCATTGCAACTCATAAATGTGATTTCTCGAGAATAAATATTACATTGCAATTAATAAAATTTAAATTCTCAAAGCATACAATTTGGTCTTCTGTATGCTTTCATACCTAATGAAGCTTTCATACATGATTTTCCATCAAAATTTGGGAGGGTCCAGAGCTATATAACCGAAAATATACAACCTATATATTTTGAAAGTGCTTTTCTTGCTTTGTTCTGTCAAGGGTGGGTCTCTGTGCTATCCTCCACAAAAGAGAATCATTTTTCCAGTAGCACACAGATGTTACAGGAATGTAAATGAAGCCATCAACAAGCAACCCAGAACGTACACGAGAGATTCCTTGTACCGATGATGAAGATTTTGAAGCAGTCGCTGTTGCATTAGCTGCAGCCGTTTTGTTAGTCCTGCGGGATTTATTGTTGCAAATCCATGAAAAGTTTACAGTTAATCAGTTATACAAGTCAGTGAGAGCTAATACTTAAAAACAACAACAACAACAACAAACTAAGCCTTAATCCCACTCGTGGGGTCGGCTATACGGATCATATCGCGCCATCGTTTACGGTCATAAGCCATATTTTCGTTTATTTCTAGGTATAACATGTCATGTTTAATAGCTTCTTTCAAGTCTTTTTAGGCCTACCTCTCCCTCTTTTGATTTGTGTGAGTGATTCTCTACCTTCTAAACGTCGCACAGTGCATCTAAAGGTCTCCTATAAACATGTCCAAACCATCTTAATCGTGTTTCTCTAATTTTCTCGTCTATTGGTGCTACTCCCACTTTGTTTCTAATGTGTTCATTTCTTATTCTATCTAATCTAGTGTGTCCGCACATCCATCTTAGCATTCTCATCTCTGCTACCCTCATTTTTTGTTCGTGTTCATATTTAGTCGCCTGAACATTCGCTCCATAAAGCATTGCGGGCCTTATGGTCGTTTTATAAAATTTTCCTTTCAATTTTAATGGTATTTTACGGTCACAAAGGATAGAAGATGCACTCCTCCATTTATTCCAACCCGCCCGGATCCTATGTGTGACATCTTTATTGATTTCTCCGTTCTCTTCAATTATAGATCCTAAGTATTTAAAACTCTTTGTTATACTCACTTCATGTCCATCAATTTTAACATTCGTCTCATTGTTCTGTTGTTTTTACTAAAGTGGCATTCCATGTATTCTTTTAGCCCTACTTATAGTAAAACCTTTTGATTCTAGTGCTTCTCTCCAAACTTCCAATTTTGCATTTACTCCTTCCCCTTGTTTCATCAATTAAAACTATATCGTCCGCAAATAACATACATTCGGGGATGGATTTTTGTAAGTGTTTAGTGATTTCATCAATTATTAGGATAAAAAGGTACGGGCTTAGAAGCGGATCCGATGCAAACCTATAGTGTTGGGAATTCACTAGATATTCTGTTGGTGTCTGATACATGTTGTTATACCATCATACATATCTTTTATGGCATCTATGTAGGCTATTTTTATTCCTCTTTTTTCCAATACGCGCCACATTATATCACGGTTGACTCTATCGTATGCCTTTTCAAGATCAATAAAAACCATATGTAAATCTTGTTTTCTCTCATTATATTGTTCACATAATCGTCTAATTAAGTGTATAGCTTCAATTGTGGATCTTCCGGCATGAAGCGAAATTGATTATCTAATATACTAGTTTCATTTCTTATTCTTGCTTCTATAACTCTTTCCCAGTTTCATTGTATGACTTATTAATTTAATTCCCCGTAATTTGCACAATTTTGTATATCCCTTTGTTTTTATATATAGGTATCAATATACTTTTTCTCCATTCATCGAGGCATTTTCTTAGTTTTTAGAATAACATTAAATAATTTAGTAAGCCATGATATTCCAACTCCACCTAAACATTTCCACGCTTCAATTGGTATATCATCTGGCAACTGCTTTGCCGATTTTCATTTTATTTAGTGCTTTCTGCTTTCGTGAAGTTGAACTCTCGATAAAAGGTGCGGTTTCTATTGATTGATTGGCCTGGTTCCCCTAATGTGACTTCATTCCTCTTCGGTTCATTAAAAAGATTATTGAAATACCTCCTCCATCGATCTTTTATGTCCTCGTCTTTCACTAAAATGTTTTCATTCTCATCTTTTATGCATTTAATTTGGGTTAGATCTCTTGTTTGTTTTTCTCTAAATTTTGCTATTTTATATATATCCTTCTCTCCTTCTTTAGTATCTAGTTTCTTATAGAAATCTTCATATGCCTGGTTTTGCTTCATATATTGCTCTTCTTACTTCTTTTTTGGCGTCTTTATATCTTTTAAGGTTTTCTTCGTTTTACAGAATACAATACTTTGTAACTAGTTCGTTTTTCCTTTACCTTTTCTTGGATTTCTTGATTCCACCACCATGACTCTTTATTCCATTTATTACCATTTGACACCCCTAATGTTTCTTTTGCGATCTTTTTCATTTGAGTAGTTACATAGTTCCATGTTTCATCGGCTTTGTCTTCCACTTTCCAATCAATGGTTTCTACTAGAGATTTGACAAAACTATCTCTTTTTCTATATTCTTTAAGTTCCACCACTTAATTCTCGGTATGTTAATTTTCTTTCTCTTTAAGTGTATGTTAATAAGTTTGATATCCAAAACTAGTAGTCATGTTGGGTGGTGAGGCTTTCTCCAGGTATTACTTTGCAATTTTTACATATTTTTCTATCGTTTTCCTGGTTAGAAAGTAGTCAATTTGTGATTTGTTAGGACCACTTTTAAATGTGATTAAATGTTCGTCTCTCTTTTTAAAGAAGGTATTACCTATAATAAAATCATAAGCAAATCGCAAAAGTCTGGATGGTTCTACCCTCATTGTTACGAGCTAAAGCCATATCCTCCATGGACCCTTTCATAATCTTCATTATCCTTCCCAACATGTCCATTTAAGTCTCCACCTATGATGACTTTTTCATTTTGAGGATTGATTGCATTAGAGTTTCTAAATCTTCCCAAAATTTAGCACTTTAGAAAGAGCATCATCTAATCCTACTTGAGGTGCATATACACTAACAATATTTATAAGTTCGTTACCTACTACAATTTTAAGGGATATGATTCTATCTCCTTTTCTAGTTACTCCTACTACTTGATCTATGAAGAGAGGATCTACAATGATACCCACCCCATTCCTAGTTCTATCATTTCCACTATACCAAAGCTTATAACCCGTAGTATCTAGTGTCTTAGTCTTTTCGCCTACCCATTTAGTCTCTTGGATACACATAATATCTATGTTTCGTCTTTTCATAATATCTACGAGCTCTATAGTTTTACTGTCAAAGTACCTATGTTCCATTGCCAATTCTATACTTTCTAATTTTCTTATTATCATTTGTGTTCCTCTTATTAGTGTGTGAGGGCTCTTGTGTATTTTTCACTACACCCAAGCCACTTATGGAGGTGTAGCGGTCCTTGCCAAGACACCGCATCGGACCTATAGGCGCACTCACTACGGGGAGCATCTGGCACTTATCACGATGTCTTATATGATCCATACCATAAGGAAATGACAAGAGTTTTACTGTGGTCATGCCGACCTAACGCAACCTCCTCCTTTATCCGGCTTGGGGCCAACATATGACGGGTTGCCACTGTCTATATGCAAAGTGAGTTAGAGCTAATACTTAAAATTTAAATAAATGATATAATAGAATTATTGTATATACCGAATGTCATGTACATGCAGTTGTCATAGCCTGCATAAGAGAGTAAGGGAGGGTGAGTTTCGGAGAGGAGTCTGAACAACGTTACCCTTTCTACACATCCTATATTCTCAAACCACAAAAGAAACTACAAGCAAGAGAAATTTCTGAAAATGCAACTCAATGCGCATCAAAAGTCTATTAAACGAAAAACGTAGATGCATAAAACTTTGGGGTGGTCACGGAATGATTGAAAAAGTGTGGTCATACACCTTGATATATGAGGGTATATACACAAATCGACCATCAACGTTATCTTATGCATATTTTCACGATTTATATGTAGGGATATACAAAAACACCCCGAGGTTGGGTAATCTAAAGAACCCGAGATGTTTCAAAATTACAAAAAAAAAAAAAACTCGAGGTTTGATTTTGTGTTAAATTTAAACTTAAAGTATGAGGGTATATACCTGTTTTGAACAAATCGACCATCAACGTTATCTTATGCATATTTTCACGATTTATATGTAGGGATATACAAAAACACCCCTGAGGTTGGGCTAATTACTAAAGAACCCAGAGATGTTTCAAAATTACAAAAAAAAAAAAAAAAAACTCAGGTTTGATTTTGTGTTAAATTTAAACTTAAAGTGGTAATTGTAATATTTTTAAATGTCGGAGAAATGTTGTTTTTTTTGCTTATGAAGGGGAAAATGTAAGACGGAATCAAACCTCGAGGTTTTCTTTTGCAATTTTAAAAAAAGATGGTTTTTTTGTAATTAGCCCAAACCTCAGGTTCTTTTTTGTAATTATCCCTTAAATGTATTTGTTGCATTAAAGCTTTATGTACATACTTGGGTTTTTATTTGTTCTGACCCCTGCTCCCCAAAACTGCAAGCAATATCAGTAGCTCCATTCTGCTGATAATAACTGTTGAAAGCAAACGATGCATGAGATGCCAGGCTATCGGGCTCAAAGCAAGGCTGGCTCGGCTGAATAGCGAACGAGTCGACATTTCCAGGCCCGCAGGCCCAATTTAGCCCGTTCTCAAGATCAGCTTCAGAAGCAGAGGTCGACGCAATGCACCACGTTGTTCCATTCGAACTTGTGACGTTCGCATTCGTCGTCACGTCCACAGCACCCTTTCCGGTGAAATCAAGATTGTACACACTCGTCTGGTCCGGAAAAAATAGACCCCAATTCCTCTCAGATTCCATACCGGGCTTCCTATTTTCATTAAACAACGAAAAAACGTACGTATCTATTTCCTCCCCCGGCTTTGCAGGAGTACCAGTATCATTGATGACGTGGCGGATCAGATTTGTGTTGTAAGTTTGAGCGTTGTCCGGAGTAGCGGCAATCTCCTTTGTGGACCCTTTAGACGGCCATCCAGTCTCGGTGACCATAATCTCGATCGTTCTGAAATTCAAAGCCGTGAGGGCGAAATTGATCGCGTCGATCTGAGCATCAAACATGTTTGTGTATAGTAAACCCGTATTCGGATCGATGACCTCGGATGAGGACTCGAACAGAGCGTAGTCTAGGGACACGTTGCTCGAGGAATCCCTATAGGCGTAGTAAGGGTATATGTTGACCATAAACGGCGACTTATTCTCGGCTAGAAATTCCAACAACGGTCTCGAAAAGAAAGCGTGTTTATCTTGTCGAATGCCCCGCGGACGGTGGGAATGAACGGGACAAAACACCTAGTGAATGTGTACTAGAGACCTTAATCTTTTTATGGAGAGCAGCTTTTTTGAGAGACGTCAAGACATTTTGCATTGCAGGGACCACTAATGCAGAGACATTGTTCGAGCTTCGGTGACTTCCACTTGCACCGATTTATGTAAGTGATTTTAGTGGCTGGGTAGTATGGAAGAATGCTATTCTTCAACCACGTGTCGGCATTTGATTGGAATTGGGAAAATGCTAACAAGTCCGAGTTGGGGATTCCAATCATAAGCTCGATTCCTGTATTTGCAAATGCCTTGAGAACCTGGATGTTGGAGTCGTATATTCGCATGCGTATTTAATGTTGTGTTGTTGGATCAGCTGGACCGCTTTATCTGGGGTGGGTAGATCATCGGCATTTCTTCCATAGCATACTCCAACTTTGCCGCCTCTGCAGATGCCTATCGCACAAATGGACATTATTTAGTAGTGTGTCTTTTATAAACACATATTGAGAAGTCATTTACACTAAGCAGATTGTCTATTAAGTAAAATTTTTGAATTCCACAGCTCAGAAACCATTTGATGGTCAGAGATTATTCTTTTAAGTTGACAAGATTGAATATAAATTACTTTAAGCCCAGATATTTATGCATTTACTTCAATGACTCTATATGAACAATGATTAATCAAGTAGCCTAGTTTCAGAACTTGATGCAGAAAAAAGTGGACTTATTCATGAATTATACAACAATAACAACACTACAAATATCATTAATCTGCTATGTTCATATAATATATGATTTCATATCATTACTTTGACTCTGATGAACCAAGAAAGGATAATCTCTGACCAATACAGTGAAGCGTTTGATATAACGGAACTACGTAAACCTATTGAATCTCTACCATATGGTGGGAGTGTTTGCAATCACTAAAAAAGCGCCTCTCACTTTTTGGCGAAAAAACAAATCATTTTTTAGTGTTTGTAAATGCAAACTTCTGCTTTTGATTCTCCTTCATTTAATCAGAATCAAAATGCAAGGAGATGTGTGCTTTAAATTCCTCATTCTGCTTCTGATTTGACTTTTACAAATAAATAAGCACTTTTACAACTTTTTACTAAACACTCTCAATATTTGATTCTATTTGCAAACACTACCAACTTCTGATTCGCAATTACTTTTACTTGTACTACAATAAATAACTTGTTCTAAAAAGCAGAAGTTTTTGCAAACACTTCCAATGAATCACAATTTTACAAGGTGAAAATGCCAAAATGGCATGTGTAAAGAATATGCATAATTGAAAATACAAATTATAATTTATTCATTTCCATCATTTACTTGGACAATTTGTTCATTCTATGAAGTTTCCCAGAGTACAACAGAGAAATTCAAAAGCAGCGTAATGGATGGACTCCATTGCCACCACTGTCACAGAGCATAACTCTGCATTGTTTTTTGTCCACATATCATCAGTTAATGCAAATCTGAGAGTTCTACCTATAAAAAATATATCAGCCCACATGGCAGAAAATTTTTATTATCTAAAGTATACCCCCACTTGAAAATATTCCCCACACTACCACATACTATATGAAATAATACAATTAAACTAAATTGTTGGAACAAATATGTGAGTTTCTAACCAAAGAAGTTTAGCAAAAGCAAGAGATCTGCTGGTTCAAGTTATGAAAATAAGTATTTTGAAGAAAACATTTACAAGAAGCCCAGAAGAAAGCCAAGTGACAAAAAAAAAAAAAAAAAAAAAAAAAGAGGCATACAGACTACATTCTGATGTGGCAAGAACAAGAATGAAATCGAAGCCCAAGAAAAACCAAAATAATCATCAATGTTATTGGTTATTAAACAATTTGTTAACAATGAAGAAACTTTAAAGCAAAACGCACTATCAACAAGTATCACAATCTGTGTCCAAAGACGAAACTCACGTGTCTAAAAGAAACAAGAAAATAGAAGAAAAGAAAGTAAGACTTACTAGTTTGGCAAAGAATCAATATTAGGTGGGTGTCCAAAGACAAGAAATAGAAAGACTCACACTCAAAGTATCATAACACCATATGCTGTAAAAAATGTACTCACACACAAAGACAGGGAAATTGGAAATGTGGGCACATACCAAGAAGCATGAACAGCTGAAAACTTGCAAAGATGAATACAAAGAAGCCACTCCCCATTCGCTCGTAAAAGAAAAAGAACCCACCCACTCTCTTTCAAGCTTCCTAACTACCTTTTTTTCTCTCTACTTCTCAACTTAATTTTCCTTGATTCAAATTTTGTATCAGGATTTCACAACGTTCTTTTTACAACGTCTCTCTCTCGAGCTCCGGGAGAGAGTATGGAGGGAGAGAGAGAAAGAGAGAAGTGCTTGTACAGTGTACTGTGTGTATTTGCTTGTCGGGCAGTGTGTGTCAGCAAGGTGATGTTTGGGGGATTATTACGGACTTGAGAGGATTTTATGAAATGGAGCTAAGAAAAGACTTGTTGATTCCGAAAGCTTTTTTTTTCTTTTTGGCGGATTTCTTTTTGGCGGATATTGGCATGTCTGTTTCTCTGTTCCCCACATAAACATAAAAACACTTGCACGCACTGTTTCTGCTTCTCCAATCTCGATTTTCTCTTGTTACCATACCACAATATCAACGGTCACCGACCGCAGGATTTACCGATTTAATGAATTTAATTACAAGCCCTTTTTCTCACTTTATTCGTCTAAGTCACCAGCAAAATTCATATGTAATGATATATTTGTATTTGTGATGTAATAATCCAGATTGATGATTAATTGATTATGCGCTTTTTTACGCTTTTTATATTTCAAATTTATTTAGTCACTCTTATAATTAGGCATTTTCAACATAATATTGTAGTTGAGGGATTTTATTACATAAATATGGTGGATTTGGGGAGCTTTAAAAAAATTGCCTAGTCGTTAATTTGATTAACGACTAGAGAATCAGGATTTTTATCCATTAATTCTCTTGTCGTTAATCAAATTAATGATTATAAACTATAATTAAAAAAATCGTTATTTTAATGTACAAGTAAATTTTATTATCCGTTAATAATATTCGTGAATCGAAAACACATCAATATTTTTGTTTTTTTAATTCACATTAATATAAAAATGAAATCTAAATATTGAGACAATACACAATTCTTTAGTAAAAGGATGATACATATATGTCTTAAACACATCAATATTTGTCTTGACACAATAAAAAATTATAATACCTAATGGATGATACAATATTGTCAATATTTGTCCACATCTATGGATGTTTGTATCGGCGTGTCTTCTACGTCTAATTGCATCTGCATGGTCATTCGCTTGAACAGACTGTGTATCAACATCATCATGTGTGGTACTGGCACTGCTAACGGGGCGAAATGCAACAGGCGATGTATGAAATTCAGGGTGCCCAACTCTGGATTGATCAAAACCTGAGAAATGTTGGAATGGCATGCCAATATCGGACTGTAGAAGTGATGTATATGATGTCCATGATGGTCCAGTAACTGGAGGCGTGAAAAAATATGAGTCTGTCTGTGAATATTGGGAAATGTAATAGCCTCCACCATACCCATGAGATGGACCAGCCATATCTGAAAATAAGATCAAAATATCATGACACCTAAAACATATATCTATAAATGTATGTGGATTAGTATTAATATTCATACCATGATGCATCTGAGGTGTGGATCTCGAAGGACCCGGCCCGTGTGTATATCGGGGTGCAAATGTGGTAGGCATGTCTTGGTGGTCGTCGTGGTATCTTGAAATAGGGGCATCCCGTGTCCGAGTATGTGATGCAATATTTTGAGACGAGCGAATATGTTTCTTCATTTCATCACGATATCCATAACAACTCTCCGCAAATGTGGCCATGACTAATCATCATTTGCACCAAACCTCAATCGTCTCATCCATTACTCAAAAAGCAATCCTATTTTTACACAAACTCCTATGACTCTTACACATAGAATTCATAAGACAACTATGAGGAGGCCCCATTTTGTGATTTCCCATACGACAATCTTTTGACAAAACTAGACCGCAACCACCAATTGCATTATTCGGATGACAAACTTGCCGATATAACTCCTCCCGATTTTGTTTGCATACAACTTTCCACACACATTGGAGTACTCTCAACAACTCGATACTCACGCGTTTTGCGTGGCGAATCGAAAAATCTTTAACAACAGATTGAACATATTTTTATCTTTGAAAACCATACCTCTTTTCAACACACCTTTATCTCGTGTCATAGTACAATGCCGGATGAGGAACGTCAATTGAATCAATAAATCAATATTGAATTCCTCGAAAGATGAATTAAAAAAGTATATCTCTATATGGTGCACGAGACGAAATCCAAACATGTTGCGATTTATTGCCACCTCCAATAGGTTGTGAGTCGGTGTAGAAGTATCACCATCTTCATCTTCATCATCATATGTGTCATTTTCATCGTCTGTCCCATCTTCGCTCGGTTCAGAATTTGAAATTTCATGATCCCGTGATCATCGAGGTTAGATTTAGGAAATAATCTATCAACATTGGGTTGATCGGATTGAGGAAGGTCATGTGTTCAAATCATTAACAACAACATTATTAGTTCTTGGAATCATAACATGAGCTTTAAGTGTGTTGTCTCCCATAATGTAAGATGCGTATTGATAATATTCATTTTCTAAAGGGATATCGGTAGCGACATTATATGCACTTCTACGTCTCGACAAAGATATCTCTGATTCTATTTCCGGCCTCCGGATCAAAGAAAAACCACAAGTCTCAATTGGTATTAATTGCAATGACTCGTGACATGTTGTTATCACGCGTTTTACCGGATAGTTTTAACAAATAACGATTTCTATCCAAACCCGAATATCATGTAGCATAGATATCAAATTGTCCAAATTTGTCGTTCGGGAAATTCTCGCGGTTCGAATAAATAGGCGACTATATCCTACTTGATAGATATTTTCAATTAATATTTGCCCCCATAACAACCAATCACTCCAATTTTAATTGAAAATATCTATCAAGTAGATTTATCCTAATTTGACATATCATCTTCTTCACAAACACAAATATAGCCCCAAATTAGCAAAATAATACTAAATCACTTACAATACAACAAACATGCAAAATATAACAAAAATTACATGAACATAATTATAACAAAAATTACATAAACAAATATAAAATAACATACAAGTAACATTTAATAATTTCATGCAAAAATTTACAATTTCATGTTATTAAGAAAAATACAAAATTGGTTTTTATAAAAATTATATGAACAATTACCTTTAAAAAATAATATCGGGACATTGCCGGGCTACTATCGGGATGTCGTTGCCGGACGCCCCTGCTGGGAGGTGTTTGAGACAAAAAAATTAAAGGAACAAGAGTGTGTGAGAGCGAGAGGAGAGGGAGGTAGGGATTGTGCAAGATGTTGATGGTTATATAACCAAAAATCGGAACCAAAATTTTATTTTTTTTTATTTTTAAAAAAGGCTTTAATTCACTGACCGATCGCATGTTACCAAGCATTCCTACTCTCACTTATGCTTCGGAAAAGTTGTTGTCTAGTGCATCGTTCGGGATTTGACCACCCTGAAAAAGGCCTTTTTTTTGAAATTCGGGATTCTCCGAATCGAAAAAGTTGTTGTTTTGTGTCAACGGGATTTGACCATTGTTTTTTTGAAATTTATATTCTCCGTTGTTTGCATCAACGATCGGTAATTGTTTTTTTAATTATATTCCCCGATCGTTATCCGGACAATTTTTTTAAAAAAATTTATTGTTTGGTCGTGAGCAGCATCAACGACTAAGCTTTAGGCGTTGATGCAAACAACGATCATCTTTAAAAGATTAAAGCCCCCCAAATCCACCATATTTATGTAATAAAATCTCTCAACTACAATATTCTGTTAAAAAAAACCTTATAATTATTTACGTGAAGATGCATTATGGAAGTGTTGAGTCTAGCTTAAAGACACACACGTCACACGTGTGCATTTATATATTCTTATTTATATATTTAAATAAATTAGAACTACCAAAAAGTCTCACTCTTCGAACGAGTGTGAGTAGGAGCGTAGTTAGCCGGCTCAACTACCTACCCATAACACAATTTTTTTCTCTAGCCCAACTATTTTTTCCCCTTAAAAAACATATAAATTTTTTTCCTTGGAAAATATGGGATAAGAAAACCTCGGGGTGCGTCGGGGGCCGGGGAGGCCCCCCAGAATCCACCCGACTGTGAGTCCTCTTATTAAAGATAACTATGTAATTTAGAATATAATAAATATTTGAATATAATTTATCTTATATTATGACTTTGTGTGATTCTATTTGCTTTAATAATTTAATTAATTTTATTAATATAGCCTTTTGATTTAAGTTTAGTTTTAAATCCTTTGTGTTATTAGAATTAAATTGATTATATAGAACTTAATGGGAATTCGTTTAGTCAAATAAATTGTATAATGAGCCCAAGCACTCAGCTCTTTTAGTCCAATTTATTAACCATTCTCAAGCCATTTTATTCACTTTCTAATTCATTATTTTGGCCCATCTTATATATTTTTGTGATATATATTGATAAACACTTATATGAGATCAAAATCTCATGGTCAAATCGGAGAAAGAGGATATCCTACAAAACAATTACGTTAGAATCATATTATCCAGCCCATATGTCTAAGTTCAGTGTACTATATTAAGTAATTATATAGAATAAAATATTAAAGAAAAAGATTAGCAAAAAAATAGCAGCAAGAAGACATCATAGAATAGCCCCCAACTGATAAACTTTATTGTCTTGTTCTTAACGAGGAGCTTCGCTCAACTCCAAACTCCGCAGCTGACTCAGAAACCCATTTCGTCTAGCCCCAACAATTAATTAGAAGGAATCATTTGAATGAGGGTTCCATTGTACACACAAACTGAATAATTAGCTCAAATATGTACCCATTTGTATGAGAGATAGAAAAACTCGATTGATGGCAGCGGTTTTCCGGTGATTTGGAGATCAGAGAAGGGAGGGAAAAAGCTGATAAGAATCTGAAATTGGGGTAGTTCATTCCTAAATTGCACTATATTTATTTATATTCTCTTGAACAATTAGATTGATTACCCAACTATGATTAAGAAAAAAATAATAATATGGGAAAATGTATACAGATAAACAGAAAAGAGGTTTTACGGATCTTTTGATTTCATCTCTTTATTTTTATAATTTTATCAATTAAAAGTATTATATGTTTAATTGAAAAATATTACACCTTATAAAAAGTATTACACGTTGAACTAAAAAGAATTACTACATGTTTAAGTGAAAAAATATTATATTTTGAACTTAATAGTATCACATGTTTAACTAAAAAGTGAAGTGTTGAACTTGTATTTCAACCCAAACAAAACATATTACGTGTTGTGACTTAACACTAAAGACTTTTGTGTAGTTAAGGAAGGAGTTGGCATTTACTTCCCAAGTCTGTACTTGTATTTCTGGAAAAAAATCAGGTTAATTGATATGGGATCATTAATGGGTGCACCAATTTTTTTCTATACTTAAAAATGGTTCTTGTTAGAAAATTTATTTGTTAGATTTTGATGATACCGTGTAAAATTTAGACTAGGAAGTTGGCACCCCATTTTTTTTTAATTTGTATTGTAATAGATAGAACTTTGGAAAAGTTCGAGTTAAGTCGGTTATGTCAAAGATTACAAGAAGTCGATGACCGAGATGAAGACTTCTGTTGTGTGTCGGTGAGTATGGCCTAGAAGGAAGTCGAGACTCAATCGAAGGAGAGTCGGTTGAGGAACAACCGATGTGTCGGTCAAGTCAACTCAAGCGCCTCTGTCGATTGAAGTGATAGTTGAGTCAATCCCATGATTGGAGCGAGACTCAAATCACCTGGGGTAAAGGCACACCATCAAGTCAAGACAAATCGACTTAGATCCGTTGATTAAAGTCAAAAATATTACTAGATTTAGTAATATGTCAAGTCAGTCTTAAAGTGTTTGGCCCGAGTAAAATGAATAAGCCAATGGGAAACACCGCACTCAGTGTCGAAACCCGCAATCTTTGGAATGCCATTTAATACGAGGAAAGGTCAACATCACCAAGGTCGAGACCAAGAAAAGACAAGTCAACAAACACAAAGTGACATTTGAAACTAGCCTATCTCTTCAACGGGCAAAATTTCAAATGTGCACTATAAAAAATGAGAAAGCTATTGAGAAAATGTTACCTGAACCTAGTAAGAGCAATCATTATTCAAGCAACTAACCCGCAATATTTTCAAAGCAATTCAAGCAATTCCTCAAGCCATAAACTCGAAGAAACTCGATCCAACACAAACTGTGAAGGAGAGATAACTTCAATGCGTTGAAGAGGAAACTTTTGAAGAAACAAAGGGGTCTACTTTCCAAGTTGAAGGATTGTAGAAAGTTTCAGGTCAAACCATTATCAAGTTTATTGGAGGGCTTCGTGATCAAATCCAAGAACTTGATAAGTGAGCTGAAGTAGCAAGACAGCTGCCCTGTGAAGAAGCTGAGTCGCAAAAGAAGCCAGCTGTGTGATCAAGGCTGTCTCCAGACTAATAACCGCTTTAAAAACTGATCTGTTACATAGTGGATTCCTCCAGGAGTTGGAGAAGAGAGGATTATAAGAATTACCCCATCTACGAACCTCTATAAAATATTTGTGTCATTTACTTTCAGCAATTTACATTCCTGCATATTTACTTATATCTGCTGGTAGTATACATTTGTTATCCAACTGATAATCAACTAAGTGCTAAATATCATGTGTTTAAAACAAGCTTAAAACAAATCAAAGGGTGTTAAGTCTTCCGTTGTTAAAAACCAAATCAGCCAAGTTAAGTATTTGGCTTAAGCAGCCGAGTTATACTATCAACAACTATATCGAGTCTGTTGAGTGGGTAACTTAGCTGAATATCCAACTTAGTTGTCCCCCAAGGACACAACTGATTTGAGTCAACTCTGTTGAACCATTTAAAAGGGCTAAAATCGAAAATTTGGTAAGGTTTATTCAACCCCCCTTCTAAACCTTACACCACACCCCTTGGGACCTACAAGTGGTATCAGAGCGGTTGGTTCATTGAGCCTTCCGCACTGGTTTCTGAACTAGATCTCTATCTTTTCAAAAGGTTTTAAACACTTGTTTTTCAAAGTCTTTCATTTTTCAAGCACAATTATTATCATGGAAGCAAATCTAACTCGCATTCCTATGTTCACAGTAGAGGAATTTGATGACTGGAAAATTCGTATGCATGCTCATCTATCTGCATTACATGATGAAATGTGGCTTGTGATAGAGGATGGGCCACTGCAAATACTAAAAGTTAATACAAACATTGTAAGAAGAGCATATGCGAGAGAAGGAGAAAAAGTTACTCTTTGAAGCAAGACCCGGCCATGGTTGAAAAACCAAAGACTCAATGGACAAATTAAGATAGAAAGAGATACAACCTGAACAATATGGCCAAGGATATTCTCTACAAAACGTTGGACAAAGCCATGTTCAACAAAAAGGAAATCTTGCAAATCTGCAAAGAGATTTGGGATAAGTGACCTTAATTTGTGAAGGATCGAACATAGTAAGGAAAATAAATTAATCTGTTCTTTGTTCAAAAATTTGAAAATTTTAAAATATTTGCGGTGAAACTCGGATCAATGGATGCAGTTCTTTGAGATTACAAATGAGCTTTTAGCTCTTGGGAAAGAGTATACACGAAAGAAATGTGTATGAAGATTTTAAGAGCCCTCCCGGTGAATGGGAAATGAAGGTCATAGCCCTAATACACTCAATGGACCTCTCAAGAACATCTAACCATGAGCTATTCTCGAGCTCAAAGCCTATGAGTTTGAGCGAGAAGAAAAGCAGGAGGAAACAGATGTGCCTAAGACAAATGCATTGTTTACGGTGAAGGAAAAAAAGAGCCGAGCGAAAAGAAGGAATAGACCAGGAGGAGATTGCCATGGTTAAAATATTCAATAAGTTCTTTAACAAGAACTATAAGAGGAATAAGGGTGAAACCTCCGGAAGGCATTCATCACCTTCCAAGCAAGGGCGAGATAGACCACCCAAGAGAGTGAGCATCAAAGAGCCGATTATCAAAGAGTCGATAATCAAAAACGACAGTGAGTGATCAGAGCCGAGAACTGTGTTGGAATTGCGATCAACCAGGACATTTCTTTGTTGGATCGTTCCTATCCACCATCAACAAGTACATGAATGAAGAAGAAAGAAAAGTCTTGAGGAAAGAAGACAAGAAAAGAAGAAAGCCATATTGTCGCCGAGATCGAGAGCTAGCCAAGTGCAAAGAGGCGCAGACTCGGATAGAGTGGTGACTACTCAAGTGATTCTCGAGGAAGAGGATATGATCGCTCATGGCCAAAGAACAAGATCAAGAAAATGAGGTACATTCTAACTCATCTCATTCGATTCAAGTGATAGTGATCGTGATACACACACTTCATCACCCACATATCTTTATGATTTATTAGGCAAAATGATGAAAGATTTTAAACACATAAAGTCCTCACACACCATTCTAAATGAGGAGAACAGCCAGCTTAAAAGCCAAAACTCATAGCTGACTAAAGAGCTGAGTACTCTGAGTCACATAGCTGATGAGAACACTAAGCTGAAGGCTGAAAATGCCAAGATCATAGCAGAGTTAGCTACTACAGAAAAGAGGGAAAAAAATCTTAAAAATGTGATTGCCTTATTTACAAAAGCATCCAAATCATTGGATGAACTTATTATGAGTCAAAAGGAATGTGGAGACAAGACAATCATAGGATTTAATTCCTTTGTGCGTAGTCAAACTCCAAGAGTGATTTTGGAAAAGGAATCTTCAAGTGATGAAGCATTCCAAAAACCCAAAACACCAAATGTTGCACCCACATCTATTCCAAAGCACAATCAAAATCATACTGGCCTTGGTTATAAAGGGAAAGGAAAGAAGCCAGTTGAGTATGCTGAAAGGACAGCTGAGAAGAAATTCAGCCGAGTCTCTCAGCAAACTCCAAACAAAAAATACTCTGTGAAAAGCAAACAGAGCTACCAGAAACCCCCGAAATTTCATCAGAGAAATACATATGATGGGAATGGTAGCAACTATCCAAACTATGCTGATTGGAATAATGTGAAACATCAGCAAAGACCTATGGAATATAAGCCAAAATGGCAAAGACCTAAACCTCAACAAAGGTCATTCTAAAGGCAAAAGAGCTTTATCGACACATATGCACCCAAGCACTACACTCGTAAATTCCACAACAACCCCAAGAAAGCAATTGCTAAAACACACACACAGTACACAAAAAAGAGACAGTTGTATGATCCTAAAACCCCCAAGCAATTTGCTAATGTGCACTATGATTATGGCAGAATCGATAGATAGCAACCTCTTGAGTCGGACCATTTGACTATAGGTTGGTTGGAACATCTTATAGCACTAACCCCCAGGACCTGGACAAGTATGGGTACCTAAAAACGATTTCCTTGATTGTAGGTTCAAGGAACAACCGAAAGTGCCAAGGAACCTTGTACATTGTTAGAGATTTTTCTAACCGCAAGTCTACGGTGTCAAGTTTTAATATAGAGAAGTAAGGTTGTCGAATCCACAGGGACTAATAAATTAATGCGCTAAGTATTGAACTAAGATAGCCTTATTTTTATTTAGGCGATCAAAATTGAATGATTGTTGTAGAAGAAAAGACAAGAATAACCACAAAAACACAAGATGAAAATAATAGTGGAATTATCAAGGAAATGAAATGGATTCCCGGGTTATGGTTTCAATTAATATTCCTCTTGTTTTATGATTTAATCAAAGCCAAAGTTATTATCAATACACCTATAAGACGATCACAACGGTATTTTATCCTCCCTCTTGAGATGTATATAAAGTGTAGATTGAAATATCTATGCTAGTATCTCTACTCAACATAGGATACACAACTCCCAAAATGTACAAAAGATCAAATATCCTCACAAATATTCACAAACCTCTCGATTATGCAAATATTCATGTCAAGTACTCAAGATCTAATATTGAAACTCATCTCTCGAATTATGAATCAATATATCAAACAAGTTAAATCATTGGCCAAATGATAAAACAAGAATAAGAACAAAGTACTCAAATAGGCTTCAAGACAATAACTTCAACTAAGATTAAAACATTCAACAAGTGTTCAATTAATCTACTTCCAAAACCCGAAAATCACAAAGAAGTTTAGCTACTCATTACAAATAAACAACTCATGTAGACAAATTGTTCATATTCATGACAAGCTAAAATGAAAGATTAAAGCACAAAGAATGAGAAAACTTAGGGAAATGGATAATCTCTCGATTAATCTTCAATCCTCAAGCTCCGATTCGACCCGATTCTTCCCTTGATTCTTCCTTGATGAAATTGATGTGTTTCTTGTGTTCTTGGGTGTATTCCGGCCTTTCCTCCATACCCTAGATCAAGCCTCCCCCATATCTATTTATAGCCCCTCAAAAGTTCAAGAAATAGGTGGAAGAACTTAGGAATTTCCGTCCCGGGGGCGCTGCTGGCTCGGAGACTGCAAAAATGCCTTCAACACGTGAATTTTGGAGTGAATTTCTTTGTCTTGAAGGCAGGGACGGAACGGCTAGCCTGCCGAGTTTTCACCCACCAAATGTTGGAATTTGCTTTTGCGCCCTTCTTCAAAGTTGTAGCCCTATCTCTTAGATTTCCATAGCCACTTGAATCATATCAATATCAATTTTGTAGAGAGAGTTATGGCCAAAATACAAAACGCTGCCAGTGATGGAAATTTCGGCCAGCGTTTGGGCGCTTCTTCAAATCAATCTCTCGTTGTTTGCTCGTTTGTACTTGTTTTGATACGATTCATTACTATGACTATAAACTCAATATAATTGGCTCTCAACATGGCTTGGCTACTCAAATGACTCAAAATAATAAAAAACAACACAAAACTCAAGTCTAGGAAGCCCAAATCAATGGTATAAAACCAAGTGAACAAATACCCCCAAACTTAAACTGTTGGCCGTCCCGGTCAACGCTTTTAGAAACAAGATAAAACATGACTAGGAGTAATGAAAAGTAAAACGCACAACAACTCCATAAAGTTCGTATTGTTCATCATAGGTGTCAAACAACGAATCAACCAAGCCTCAAACATCTAACATAGAGCATACATCAAAGAAACCATAGTAAATGCTAAGAATCACTTCTCTCAAAGATCAAGTGTATACTCTCATCTCGAATGAATATAGGACGTGTTTACGCTCAAATCAATTCAATGTCGCAAAATTACCATAGGCTTGCAATTCGTCTCATATCTCCGCCACTAGAATGTATGCAATTTGTGAATCAAAAAGGACTTTTTTCTTTGGTTGTAATGAAGGTTCTTTGGTTAGGGTAGGAAAATATGGATAGAATGACTCAAACTCGAGCGTATAGACCGGTGAGCACATAAATCATCTACATTAAAGCTCAATATGCTACTCAAATCATCTCTCATTTTCATTAACTCCTCTTATCTCCATCTCCTTTCTTTCTTTGAGAATCACCTCAAATTACAATCCTTAGCCCCCAAGTTCATTTAAATGAAACTCATTTACAAAGTCAATTTTTTTCCGACATTTATACGAGTTTTCAACACTTCATTTCTCCTCCTTTTCTTCCCATCAACCAACTCTAACACCATCTTCTAAAATTTTGATTTTACCCATTCACCCTTATTCAATCCCTTTACTCAATGCTATACGCTCAAGTTTTGGGTAAAAGATTTATCAAGTTAAGGCTTGAATTGTGGCTATAAAAAATTAGGCAATAGGCTCAAGTTGGCTAACTAGGGATTTCAATATTATCATTAGGTAAGCAAAAGGCTTGGAAGGGCTAACAAAAATGGCCTTTGATCATTTTCACATTTCGCATACAACATGTGACCTTGACAGAGATACCAGAGCAAGTTATAGAATTCTAACAACATGAATGATACACTCAAATCACAAACAAGACTGCATATGATGAAAGCAGTAAAGGCTCAAAAGCTCACAGGCTTGTAAATATGTAATTCAAAGTATCAAACCAAGTTTTCCATCTTAACATGCTCAATGTTATCTATTCATGGCTCAATCAACTCATGCTCAACACTCAATCCAAACAATACAAAATTTTCAAAATCAATCACAAGTTACAATCAAGAGATTAACTCACTCCCTAAAATCTATGAAAGTAATAAACATGCAACTAATGCAAATGCAACTTAAAATGCTCTACATGCAACTATATGAAAACACACAAACAAATGCATTTTTTTTTTTACACACTTCAAATCAAAATACTCACACATTTCAAATCAAAATACTAACTCTCCCCCCAAACTTGAATGAAATTATATCGAAACAAGGGAAAAGATAGAATTTCAAGAAAGAAAAATGTGAAGTTACCATTGGGTTACCTCCCAACAAGCGCTAGATTTACCGTCTATAGCTCGACGTATGAATTGGTGCCTCCTTGAATGCATATATTAGCTGCTTTGGGTCATGGTCAAGTGCCATATTTACCTTACTTGCACCTAATAATGCATACTTGGGGTGTCCCAGCAAGGATTTGAGTCCTGGCGTAGGAATATCTTGATCCCGGTTTACGTGTATGTTGTTCGTTTGCATACGTATGATCAATATTTTTCTCGCTTCGAACAACTTTCTTATAATATCTCGCACGAACCGCTCATTCGTACACGCTTGGGTTGTGTGTTCCTTCCCCGTTTTTGTTCCTTTTCGGCGCCACATACTATTTGACCGTGCATAGACATATAATCTGCGTGTGGTTCCAACTTTCTTGCTCTTCCGGATCTTCAACTCCTCGTATTCGGTATCATTCCTTCGATGAATGACACTATATTGTTCCTTCGAGTTGGCTTGATGGTGATTAAAAATTGGCTCTTTTGATGTTGCCCACCAACTATTGTAACTAATTGGCCCATTTGAGTCTCGAGATTTTTCAATTGTGAATCCATAGTATTGGCCAATTGTGTTAATTGCAACTTCATCTTGTCCATCTTTGCTTCGTTTTTGGTAAGGCTATTTCCATTTCCCTCATGAATAAATTTATTTGACTCATAAATGAAGTCGTTTGATTCATAATGAAATGAGGGCGTCTTCCAAAGATGGTTTTGCCTCTTCCATCCGAATAGGTGCACCTATACCAATTCAAAGAAACAAATCAAGCATTGTAGAAGTAGAATTTACAAAAGAAAAATGAAATAAAAATAAAAAAATGTCTAGATTAAGAATAATTCTATCTATCGCAATATTAGCACCAAAATTGTATTAGTCCCCTAACAGCGCCAAAAAAACTTGTTAGAGATTTTTCTAACCGCAAGTCTACGGTGTCAAGTTTTAATATAGAGAAGTAAGGTTGTCGAATCCACGGGGACTAATAAATTAATGCGCTAAGTATTGAACTAAGATAGCTTTATTTTTATTTAGGCGATCAAAATTGAATGATTGTTGTAGAAGAAAAGACAAGAATAACCACAAAAACACAAGATGAAAATAATAGTGGAATTATCAAGGGAAATGAAATGGATTCCCGGGTTATGGTTTCAATTAATATTCCTCTTGTTTTATGATTTAATCAAAGCCAAAGTTATTATCAATACACCTATAAGACGATCACAACGGTATTTTATCCTCCCTCTTGAGATGTATATAAAGTGTAGATTGAAATATCTATGCTAGTATCTCTACTCAACATAGGATACACAACTCCCAAATGTACAAAAGATCAAATATCCTCACAAATATTCACAAACCTCTCGATTATGCAAATATTCATGTCAAGTACTCAAGATCTAATATTGAAACTCATCTCTCGAATTATGAATCAATATATCAAACAAGTTAAATCATTGGCCAAATGATAAAACAAGAATAAGAACAAAGTACTCAAATAGGCTTCAAGACAATAACTTCAACTAAGATTAAAACATTCAACAAGTGTTCAATTAATCTACTTCCAAAACCCGAAAATCACAAGAAGTTTAGCTACTCATTACAAATAAACAACTCATAGACAAATTGTTCATATTCATGACAAGCTAAAATGAAAGATTAAAGCACAAAGAATGAGAAAACTTAGGGAAATGGATAATCTCTCGATTAATCTTCAATCCTCAAGCTCCGATTCGACCCGATTCTTCCCTTGATTCTTCCTTGATGAAATTGATGTGTTTCTTGTGTTCTTGGGTGTATTCCCAGCCTTTCCTCCATACCCTAGATCAAGCCTCCCATGTATCTATTTATAGCCCTCAAAAGTTCAAGAAATAGGTGGAAGAACTTAGAATTTCCGTCCAGGGGCGGCTGCCGGGACGAGCGATTTGCAGCGCCCAACACGTGAATTTTGGAGTGAATTTGTTTGTCTTGGGCGCTGCGGCTGTGGACGCAAGCGCCCGCCCGAGTTTTTCACCCACCAAATGTTGGAATTTGCTTTTGCGCCCTTCTTCAAAGTTGTAGCCCTATCTCTTAGCTTTCCATAGCCACTTGAATCATATCAATATCAATTTTGTTGAGAGAGTTATGGCCAAAATACAAAACGCTGCCAGTGATGGAAATTTGAGGCCGCGTTTGGGCGCTTCTTCAAATCAATCTCGTTGTTTGCTCGTTTGTACTTGTTTTGATACACGATTCATTACTATGACTATAAACTCAATATAATTGGCTCTCAACATGGCTTGGCTACTCAAATGACTCAAAATAATAAAAAACAACACAAAACTCAAGTCTAGGAAGCCCAAATCAATGGTATAAAACCAAGTGAACATACATGGATAGTGGTTGTTCTAGACACATGACAGGAACAAGAAAAACCTGCCAAGATTCAAGGAGATTAGAGGTGCAAAAGACATATTTGTAGGAAATGAAGCTCCAGGAGATTGTTTGTGTGTTTTTGTTAGTATTTTGTGTGGTTATTTTGATTTCATTTCTATGTTTTTCATAGCATGTTTCGTGTTTTTGCTTGTGTGTTTGCGTGTTTTGTTGTTGAGTCTTTTTTTGTGTGTTATGCTTATTTTTGGTGGAAAAGTGTAGGTAGAACGAACAAGAAATGAAAAGTGGGCTAATAGAAGTGAACAAGGAAGAAACTAGGTGAACGACCGTTCATGTTAGAGAAAATAAAGGAACGGTGGTTCAGCTGCCCCTTCCAAGAAGGACGTCGTTCGTGTTTTGAAAAAGAGAGTAAAGGAACGGCCGTTCACTAGTTGTTCCCAAAAAGGCTTCTGGTCGTTCGATGACCGTTCCCCTGGCCATTAGCGAAGTAGCATGCCGTTCACTGACCGTTCGTGACAGAAAAACTGCACGTATAAGCTGGTTTCATTCGATTTCTTTTAGTAGACCTCTTTTAGGATTTGGACTCCTTCCAAGTTGTTAGGGCCCTTGGCTATATAAGGGGAAGTCTAGGCTTTAGATTTTCATACATTCAAGCTAGATACAAAATTTGGATTGCTCTCTTTTCTCTTCTCCTTCTTCACGTTAAAGCTAGGGTTTTTTGGGAGATCTCCTTGCAACTTGAAAAAGTGTAATTCTTTTCCACCTTTATTTATCTATTTGATTTTCATTTGATATTAATTGCTTCATGATGGTGTTTGTGATTATTATCTCTTGTTTAATTGAATTGATGAATTTCACCATGAGCTAATTTCTTTATTCTAGGGTTAGGATGATTTGATTCAAACAAACAAACATGAGTATTGATTATTTGATTAATTGATTTGCTTTCCTGAATGAATTGCTTTATTTGATAATTGATTGTCTGATCAATTTTTGATTGTTTTGGGGAATAATTGAGATCGAGAGAGATCTTGGACTAAATTTATTCGGGGGATTAGATATGAATCAAAGATGTATTATCTAACCCCGTGCTTAATGAAAATAGCAAATTATGTTGGGATAACCCTAATGTGAATACGTGAGTTATAAGATCTAGACCTAGTTTTTACATGATTGTTATATTTGTTAACCGCATGATCAATTAATTAATTGATATTCGCTTGCAAGTTTGATGAGATGATTCCAAATCTAGACTTTCTTCCATATCTTTTTCTCCAAGTTTAATCGTGTCTAGTTTAATTTTGTCTTTTTAATTGTTTTCCTTTAGTTTATTAAAATCATAAATTTGGTTAGAGTGTTTAGGTTTTATTTTCATCAATTGTGTTGCATAATAATTATTTGCCTAAAGTCTTCCTTGAGAGATGACTTGTGGTTAACTTGCTACCCTACAATTGATCTCGTTCTCTTGCGAGGATTGTTAGATTTTTATAGGTGTTTAGCGGTCGAACAGAGATCAAAGGCACGGATCCAACAAGAAAATGGATTGAAATCACGGATGTTGCATATGTTGGAAGACTCAACTTCAACATGTTAAGTATCAACCAACTCGCGGACAAAGGCTACAATGTAGGATTCAACATTGGTGTATGCCAAATCAAAGATGCTTAATCCAATGAAATAGTGTTGCAAGGTTCAAGGAAAAATAATATGTATGTGGTAGATCGGTCAATCACTACACCAAGCACATGTCTGCAGCAAAGAGCACAGTACGAATCAAGTTGGTTGTGTACAAAGAAAAGTAGTCATTTGAATTTCAAGACAATCAACAAGCTTGCAAGGAGTCATCTTGTAGAAGGATTGCGGACTTAGTGTGAAGAAAGAAAGTGTATGTGATGCATGCCGGATGGGAAAGCAAATCAAATCATCATTTAAGGATAAGTCAAGTCTTTCTTCAACAAGGATATTACATTTGTTGCATATGGATTTATTTGGTCCAGATTGAGCGCTAGCATCGTGGGAAGAAATACACCTTAGTGGTGGTGGATGATTATTCAAGATATACATGGACAATTTTCATGTGTAAAAAGAAGGAAACTTTGCGAGAGTTACCTCGGTTGATGAAAAGAGTTCAAAATGAGAAAAGTCAAACCATTATAAAGATAAGATCGACGGGGAACCGAGTTTGTTAATGGGATTATAACTCGATATTATGTTGAAAATGGTATTGCTCATGAGTTATCACTGCAAGGACTCAGGAGCGAATGGAGTAGGTGAAAGAAGGAACATAACTCTTAAGGAAGGCTACAGGACTAGGTTAGCTAAAGCTAGATTGCCTAAGAGATTTTGGGCGGAAGCCATAAATACAACATGCTATACTCAAAATAGAAGCATTATTAATAGGCAATTGATCAAGACTCTCTATGAGATTTGGACAAAGTGAAAAGCCAAATTTGGATACTTCGGGATATTTGGATGTAAATGCTTCATCCATAATAATGGCAAAAATAATTTGAAGGATTTTGATGCTAAAGTCGATGAAGGTATCTTTTTGGGATGCTCAATTTGAGAGTAAAGCATATAGAGTGTTGAACAAGAGGACTATGGTCACGAGAAGAGTCTATCCATGTGGTTTTTGATGAACCTAATGTGAATGGAGAAAACAATGATGAGTTAGTTGATAAGTTGAATCGACCAACTATGCGGAAGAGTCCTTATGTTGAAGGTAAGTGAGAGCACTCAACCCGGATGAAGATGAGATAGCTGAATCTCAAAGACAAATGGAAGGTATACAATCAATGAAGATGAAAGAGTTGTTCAAGACAACTTAACAAGACAACCTGAATCCAACGGACTTACTCCAACTTTGATGTGAGATGGGCGAGAGACCATCCACGAGTTAGTCATTGGAGATGTTAGAGATGGCATAAGAACCGGATCCGAGCACAACATGAAGATATGTTCACTTGTTTTATTTCCCGTGATAGAGCCTAAATATGTGTCTCAAGCATTGGAAGACACACATTGATTCAAACTATGTAAGAAGAACTAAATCGGTTTGAAAGGAACAAAGTATGGGAATTAAATCAAATGCCAACCCACCAAAATGTTATTGGTACTAAGTGGGTTTTCGAAACAAGATGAATGAGGAAGGATCATTGTAAGAAACAAAACAAGATTGGTAGCCAAAGGGTATTGCCAAGAAGAATGTATAGATTTTGATGAAACCTTTGCTCCTGTTGCGATTGGAAGCAATAAGGATGTTTCTTGCTTATGATGCACATAAGAACTTCCATTTATATAAAATGGATGTGAAGAGTGTATTTCTAAATGGATTGTTAGAGGAAGAAGTCTATGTTGAACAACCTCCAGGTTTTGAGCAAAAACTATTGGAATAAGGTCTACAAGCTCAAGAAAGCATTATATGGATTGAAACAAGCACCAAGAGCATGGTATGATACATTGTCTCAATTTCTAACCGACAATGGATTCACCAAAGGCAAAGTTGATAGAACACCCTTCTTAATTCAATATGGAGAGAGTATCTTTTGCTTGTTTAAATATATTTGGATGACATCATTTTTGGTTCCACAAATAAAGAGTTATGTGACAAGTTCTCAAACCTCATGCAAGGCAAATTTGAGATGAGCATAATGGGAGAGCTGACTTTCTTCCTAGGACTTCAAGTCAAGTAATTGAAGGATGGAACCTTCATAAGCCCAACCAAATATACCAGAGATTTGATGAAGAAATTTGGTATGGAAGAGAAGTCTTCTGTGAAGATTCCTATGAATACATCAGTCAAGATGGATATGGATGCGGATGACAAAGTCATTGATCAAACTAGATATAGAGCTCTCATTGGATCGATGCTGCTCTATCTAACAGCAAGCATGCCAGACATCACCTTTGTAGTAGGTGTATGTGCAAGATTTCATTCTGCACCAAAATAGAGCCACATGACTGCAACTAAGAGAATCTTAAGGTATTTAAAGGGATGCCAGGAAGTCGGCTTATGGTATCCAAAGGAAGCAAGATTCAAGTGGTAGGATGCTCGGACTCGGTATCTTTGGATGTAGAGTTGACGAAGATTACCTCGGAGTACATGTCAAATGCTTGAAATAGATTAGTTTCTTGGTTCAACAAGAAACAAAACCCAATAGCTACATCCACAATGAAGCGGAGTACATAGTTGCGGGCAAACAAGTTGCCCAAGTCTTATGGATGAGACAACAACTGAGGGATTATGATATTGAACAAAAAGAGATTCCAATCATGTGTGATAACACTAATGCCATTGCAATCACTCAAAATCCAATGTTGCATTCAAGAACAAAGCACATTGATGTCGATATCATTTTATAAGAGATTATGTTGAAAAGAAAGACATCACCTTGAATACATCTCAACCGATAAGCAGTAATATATAATCACAAAGCCATTATATGAATCAAGGTTTGAAGAGCTCAAGAATGAGTTAGGGTTAATTGAGATGAGTTAGATCACTCTAAAGACTTAATCAGAGAGAAGAAGATGAGAAAATGGAAAATAAGCAAGTTTCACAAGTCAGCCAAGTGAAACAGACAAGTCGGAAGTCACCGACGAGTTAGGTTTGTCACCGAGTTACATCATGAGAAGAGAGAAGCGAGTTGAGTCACTTTGGAAGAAAAGCTAAATCATTTATGAGCTAAGTGACAAAAACGCATCGTTTATTCGAGAATGTTTTTAAGAATGACTCACGAAGACAAAAGTCGCACAAGAAACCATATGATTGGATATAAATGTCACGCATTTAATGTAGGAAATTAGTGCGGTTTTGAAGGCTTAATCCGGCCGTTGATTTTGATCAACATTTTCAAATTCCAAAAACCGTCCTTTCACGTCCCTTATATACGAAATTTCACTTTCTCTCTCCTCAAGCAAACCTATTCATCTTTAGCAAAGAAAGTTCATTCTCTCTGCATCTTGGTTCTAAACCCTAGTTATTCCAAGTCAAGTTTCTCAAGTTTTAATCGGTCAAAAGCTCTAGAAATGGCAAACAAATCATGACTTCGCTTTGTTATCCGAGAAAAAATGCACGGGGATCGCCTGATTTCGTTGGTATGATCAAACAGGGCGTGGATGGTGCCCTTGTGAAGAAAATAGCTAAGAAGATAGAAAAGTCCGGCCTAAAGGACTTTTTGACGATGCAGTTCACACACACTTACCTGGAAGAGGTGGCCATGTTTTATGTGAATGCGGAGTGCGACATTGAAATTCGTTCATCGGTCCATAACAAGGTCATCAAAATAACTGCAAAGACTTGGCCGAGCAATCGTTTTTGCCCTCGAAGGTTTGAAGGACATCTCCGAGAAGGATGTCAACCTGGCCGCGACTTGGAAGGAAGTTGCCAAGCGGGTTTGCTATGAAGGCGTGTGTATACAACCAAGAAGGAGTCTCGAAGGATAATTACCACAAACTGATGGATATCGTGTCAAGTGCGTGGACATGAAATTTGGAAGCTTTAATCACCGTTTAAGACCAAGGCGATCGTGATGGTCGCTGCGATCATGCAAGATAAAAAGGTGAATTGGTGAGTTCGTCTTTCAAATTAATCTGTTAAAACGTGATGAACAGTCCTTTAAGAAGGATGGGACCTTTGGTTGCTCGTTGGGATATGGCCTAGTCATTGGCCATTTGATGGAGGTGAAGGGCGCGTCTACCGATCGCGCCATGGCAAACCCTTCCATGCAAACAAAAATATGTTCAAGGCGAACCTCTCCGGGAGCCCGTAAGAAGGCTCATGCAAGAAAGGTTGATACAAGTGAGGACAATCGCCTAACCTGCTTTGAAGACACAACAGACCTCTCGACTCTCTACCCGAAGATGAAATCTAAGAAGAGAGTCGCATCATCTAAGCTACCCCTACCCCAAGAGCAAATTGAAGAAAGCACACCTTTACCGCCCAAAGCCCCCGCCCACGCAAATGAGTCACCCGCCTCCACAACCAAGATAGAGGAGGAACCCCAAATTCCTTCTCCTATCGTAAGAAAAGAAGTGAATCGCTAAGTCCGGGAAAGGCGCTTGCTTCTAAGAAAACTCCCACGAACCACAAGCCTTCACGTTTGAAGAGCCCAAAGAGGTGGAACTAAAGATCTAGCCGGTTCCCACCAAGAAGACGGATATTCAGAAAAGCTTTGGAAAGACAACGGAGTTTGGTACTCGATCGGAGAAGCGAGGAGAAGACTGCGATGCTCAAGGAGCAGCGATCTCGAAATAGTAGATGCCCTAGAAAGACCATCTGATGCTAATCGTGCCAAGGATCAAGACCCCAAAGGGAGACAATGAGGAGAAAAGCGGTGAGACAACGAGCCCATGCAAGAACAAGTTATCTCAACTCCTCGGTCGAGGATTAGTCCTGCGAGGAGGAACAAGCCCCCATTATCCCTATTTAGGAGACAATAGATGATGATGATGATGACTTGATAATGTACTCTCCGGTCTACCCGCATATCTGCAGAAGATTAAGGGAATGGAGGGCATGGAAGTTGGACTACTCCAGCGCGTCAATTTGCTCGCTCAATTTATTGAGGATGAGGAATAGTTGCTCGATTCCTTGGACAAGCATCATCAATTTGCTCAATGAAGAGTCTTTGCATGGAAACCCTCCGTCTTATTAAGAAGGACAAGAAGGAGAAAGGCGAGGAGCGTGCAAGAGCCTGAGAAATCCAAGATTTGTCGTGACAGGGACTTATGAGCACATTCATGAGTCTACTTATAGTGACGAAGATATGGATCCAAAATTGCGAGTAGAGAAGTCAAGACGCAAGGAGCTATAATAGAATCCCGAGCCATGCACGAAATAAGCCTACTAGAGGGTCCTGGAGAGTCATCCAAAGTCTCTCCCAAGACGAATCCCGAGCCATGCACGGAATGAGCCTACTAGTGACGAAGATATAGATCCACTGATTGCGATAGATATTCCGCAACCACGTCCCCCATGCACTCAATCGATGGCTCTCGAGACATGGCAATGAAGTGGGACTTTGGGCCCCAAACCAAGCTACCCCGAAGAAGGTGTTGAGACACACCGCTTTGGCCATGCGCTCGTAGGGAACAAGAGAGTCGCGTCTCAAGAGAAGAGTGACCCCATTATCATTAACTCGGGTGGTGCGCCAAATGAGGAAACTCTCTCCACCACAAACAAGGTCGGAGGAGTGGCGTGGGAGACCAAACACCTTGCAATTTGGAGGCGAAGAGAAAATCACGAGAACAACAGAGTGACATTAACGACGCTTGGGCCGATTCGGTCATCTCACCGAGATGTCCACGATTTGCGAGGGCGATGAAGGCATGCCGCAGCTAAAGCAAAGGATGGAGAGACCCTGGGAGTTGAGACTCGGGTCATGAAAGTGCAATTCAAGGAGTTGAGACTCCGATAGATCCCACGATCCAAGACCCTAAGACAATTGCGTCAGCGAATGGATTATAAGACCAAAGACAATCCGGAGACCGAAGGGAATATTGAAGGCCCTGTTGTTGAGATCGCTAGGGTATTGAAGGCCCAAGGGAGGTTGAGACTTCCCCGGGTAAGGGACAAGATGAACAATATAACATTCCTCAGTTGGAAGGAGCTGCTGAGAAGAGGAGATTAGCGCCCTTCACGATTTGAAGAGCACATTGATACTTCATTTTTGGGATCGGAGGATAAAGTTGAGTCCACACAACAAGAAGATCGACGGACAAAGTCAAGATGTTCAAAACTTCGAGCCAAGTTAGTGATAAGGCGGCTCGAATGAGGTTCAATTTCAATGATGAACACCTTAAGTCCAGCTGACTACGATAATCTAGGGGGTGAATAGATTATCTCCATCTTTTTTCGATTTTACCATCTTTTTCGAAATCAATGCTCAAAGACAATAATAAAGGTGGAATGTAAACAACACGTGGCGTTTATAGAGTTCAACCCACCTATGGCTTCTAATCCTCTACCACCCCAAAGATATCCTGGATGGATTTCAAAAAGAAAAAGATTTTATTAATTACCAAAATTAATACAACACCAACTTACAACAACACTTTGAAGAGCACCACACTCTTCTTCAACACCACCTTTGAGATTACCACAATCTCTTCTTGAAGATTACCACAATCTCCAATCGGCACCTTGTGAAGATTACACAATCTTCAACCATGAAGAATACCAAATTCTTCAACACCTCGACAAGAAGATTACCACAATCTTCTCACACCTAACACCTAGATCACCCAGTGTGTCCTTACCACAAGAATACCCACAAGGATATCTTGTGTTGAATGATGACCAAAAATCAAGATTACAACTCAATAATGAATATTACAATATGAGTGCAAAGTGTAATCAAGAATAGCCCTAGACCTCAAGGATGTGAAAGTGATAAGGCTTTGCAAAAATACAACAAGAATAATGACAATGAAGAACAAGTATTTGCTTGAAGTGTATCTTGTTGTGTTGTATCTCAATTGTTGTATTGGTTGCACCAAAACTTCTATTTATAGGAGATGATTGATCAAGCATAGGCTCCTCTTGGGGATTGAAAATCTCTGAGAAAAATACAATTAAAATCAAGAATATAGCTGTTAAAATCAATCCATTTTAAGGAAAGTTTATCTGCTTTGTCAAATGATCGAATTTTGTTGTCAA
>CM071931.1:49991116-50242061 GCA_016081115.2 Rehmannia glutinosa | reverse complement strand
TAAACCCTAAACCCCGAACCCTAAACCCTGAACCCTAAACCCTAAACCCTAAACCCTAAACCCTAAACCCTAAACCCTAAACCCCGAAACCCTAAACCCTAAACCCTAAACCCTAAACCCTAAACCCTAAACCCGAACCCCTAAACCCTAAACCCTAAACCCTAACCCTAAACCCTAAACCCTAAACCCTAAACCCTAAACCCTAAACCCTGAACCCTAAACCCCTAAACCCTAAACCCTAAACCCTAAACCCTAAACCCTAAACCCTAAACCCTAAACCCTAAACCCTAAACCCTAAACCCTAAACCCTAAACCCTAAACCCTAAACCCTAAACCCTAAACCCTAAACCCCTAAAACCCTAAACCCTGAACCCGAAACCCTAAACCCTAAACCCTAAACCCTAAACCCTAAACCCAGAACCCTAAACCCTAAACCCCCTAAACCCTAACCCTAAACCCTAAACCCTAAACCCTAAACCCTAAACCCCGAACCCTAAACCCTAAACCTAAACCCTAAACCCCCCTAAACCCTAAACCCTAAACCCTAAACCCGAAACCCGAACCCTAAACCCTAAACCCCGAACCCTAAACCCTAAACCCCCCTAAACCCCTAAACCCTAAACCCCCTAAACCCTAAACCCGAAACCCTGAACCCTAAACCCTAAACCCTAAACCCTAAACCCTAAACCCTAAACCCTAAACCCTAAACCCTAAACCCTAAACCCCGAAACCCTGAACCCTAAACCCTAAACCCTAAACCCTAAACCCTAAACCCTAAACCCTAAACCCTAAAACCCTAAACCCTAAACCCTAAAACCCTAAACCCTAAACCCTAAACCCTAAACCCTAAACCCTAAACCCTAAACCCTAAACCCTAAACCCTAAACCCTAAACCCTGAACCCTGAACCCTAAACCCAAACCCTAAACCCAAACCCTAAACCCCGAACCCCGAACCCTAACCCTAAACCCTAAACCCCGAACCCTAAACCCTAAACCCCGAACCCTAAAAACCCTAAAAACCCTAAACCCCGAACCAAACCCTAAACCAAAAATAAAAACCGAGGGGGCAAATATGCTCGCCTCTCTCACACACTAGCACACACTTTTTTCACACACACATACACTGCTCTTCACGTTTTGGGCCAATTCACATGGACGCTCAAGAAATTTATCAACTGCGGGAGTTTTAGATTCTTTTTTTGTTGTTCTTTTGATCTTTTGCTTACTTCTTCGTTTTTTTTTTTAATGCTTCTTGTCTTTTATTTTGGTCCAGGTTTTTTCCGCCTTCAATGGCGACCGGTTCTAGTCATGCCGAATACCCAACTCCGGCCCGGGCGTCATATGCAAATGTGATCGCTTCTTCTCATCAATCCAACCTCCTTTGATCCCAAGAGAATCGCTTTCAATTGGCACTTACAATGAAAAAGATGGAAAGAAGGTTCTTGGCTTTTCTTCTTCTGGAGAATGATCTCCTTGCAAATGTCCGGAAGCTAACCTTGATTGGAAAATTTTCCTTCGCGATCCCTCACCCCAAAGGAATTGATTCCGGATTTTCTCACAATAACTTGAAGGGGACATTCTCCTGGAGCTTTGCGAATTCTTCTCATATTATCATCAAATTACAACAGGAGGACTTTAATAAGTTATGGATGGGTACTCTTTGGTCGTTGGGGACCGTTGATGCCGTCACGTGTGTTCAAGTGGACACCTTCGTTTAATCCGAAAATGGAAGCTCCTCTTGCGCCCGGATGGATTTGTCTCAGGGCCTCGCTATACATTTTTTTGATCATAATGCTCTATTTGCTATCCGCAAAGATTATAGGTACGCCGCTTCAAGTGGACTCCCTAACAAAGATCTCGATCTCGATTATCTATGGCACGGGCTTGCATTGAACCGACTTATTGAAGGAGAGAATTGAAGAGATTGTTCTTGAGTTCGATAATACCACACAGTTCAAAAGATTATATATGAAAGGATTCCTGAGTATTGTACCCATTGCAAGCATATTGGACATTCTTTGAGTGGGATGCTTTACATGAATGGGAATGTAACTCGTCACCACCACCACCCGAGGCGTCCTTCCTCTGCAGTAGGCTCGATGATCACGACCTCGAGGGGTTAAGTGGTAATATTGATAAGTTTAGGGGTGTTACGGGTATTTCTAAGATCTGCAGGCGAAAAACCATAATCCCACTAGAGTGCTAATAGAGTTTTGCTCAAAATCATGAATGGATACAAAAAAAAAAGGACCAAGAGAAACGGGATTGGTTTCTAAGAGTGTCCGAAATTAGCCAACAAATCAAAACATACCTATTTTGCCGATAGTCCCCTTATCTTTGAAGGATCTCGCACTAATCGATTTTCGAGTTTGGAAAATGGTGATTTTCACCATTGTATACCTCGTCACAATTAATCAAGGGCCCGATAAGGTTAATGGTTCTCACTTGATAGACCAGTTGACCCATTCTCGTGAAAAATATCGTAGGTGACGTGGCGGGTGCTGCTAGACGGAGTGCTTGGCAAGCGTCGGAAATCCCATTATTAAGGGCGACAAATCGTGCTTGCGGGCGGTCTCGATAATGGGGATTCCTTTATACGGATATCTGATTTTGCTAATTCAAAAGACAACTTGATAGTGGAAAGCGTGCCCGCGGGATACGGACAACAAAGCATGGTGCTCTCCTATTATTTATTCTAATAACGACAATCGGGCAGGAAGCTATGCGTCTGGAAACGCCTTAATAGTCTTGAAAAAGAAGTCACTATTCTATCTCAAATTATTGATTCTCCTATATGTCTCGATATATTTCTTTGGCGTGATAAAGGGGGACAATTGTAGCGCTTTTCGATAATATTCCCCTGACCTCTCGGGACTGCTACACTTTTGGAGGATGGGAATTTGCGGGGTCCCACGTCAATGCCTTTACCTCAAAAGAAGGTGGAAGATGCCAATCACAATTTGGACTCGACATAAACAACACTTATGGACCAAACCTCTTTCCACCTCACCCTCACGTGCGGCGGTCTCTAGGGGCGTGGGCCCAGCGTTTTTGTCCTTTGAATTATTCAACCCATATAACTACATTGGCCCCACCACCCAACCCCTCGCACTCCGCCCGCCCACCGCATTTGGAGCATGACAACTTGGACCAACATTGTTATACTTATGGAAATTCGATGGGCCCCACAACCACTTTCCACACGCCGTCCGTCCTTTTGGTGATGATGGCCAAGCACACTTTTAGTTTGTGATGTTTACAATAATATTGGTCCATGCTTTTCCCCCCCCATGCGACGTGGCCCCGATGTCCTTTTGTCCCCTTTGCATTATTTAGCCCATAACTCTCAATGGGTCCCACCAAACCACCCCCATCCACTCATCGTCACCCACTGGTGGAGCATGATAACTGGACCATCAATGTTCTCTTCATGGGAGGTCACATGGGCGTGGGCCCGCATGCCTTGAAAAAAAAAAAAAAGTTGATGATTCCTAGTTGCCTTATGAGTTGGGCGGCATCAACTCTAACGGGCCATACACCTCCTCCTCGCTTTGTGCATCGCCCATTTGCAAATTGGGCCCACCGGTTTCCTTGTATCCCTTGATTCCATCCGCCCACCACCCCTCATTGGACCCACTATACCACCCCATCAAGCCCTCACATTACTCACAATACCATTAGAGCCGCTGCCAATGAACCGGCCACGCATGCTCTTGAAGATGAGGCCCAAGCCTTCTCTAGTACTCCGGCCCGGCGTCCTCTCCTTGCCTTCGGATCCGTGTCCAACTCCTACACGCCACCCACTAACCATAACCTTCCTTCCAGCCCAATAATTCTTACACCCAAGCCCAATCCGCTCTATCACCCTTGCACCCCATTTTGGATGTTGTTCTTTGCCCAGACGGGGACCACTGCCTTTAGCCAATCTGTTACATATCATTAAGGAGGTGGGATTAGAGGACTCAAGTGTCCCAAATCAAATTGATCATTCCCTGCACAAAGGCGTCAATTATAATATTTTAGAGGTTGGGAAATTTGCCACAAAATTGCACAAGGAGAAACATGATATTGGTGATGATCGGCGGAAAAGTTAAAAAATCAGGGTTAACAAAATTCGAAATCGGCTAAGAAGACTACAAAGTCGGGCAAATTGGTTCATAATTTTCTCTACAAAGGAGGAGCGAGCCAACGACCCCAAAATCGATCGGTGTTTCTAAATCCTCTTCTCATTCTAATTGTTAATTATGTCGATTAAATTCTTAACATGGAATGTGAGGGTATCGCTAATCCGTGTAGCCAACGTCATTTGCATGCGTTAATTTCTCGTTATAAATTGCCTTTTGTTACGATTTTAGAACCTATGACTTTGCCCGAGTTTAGTTTCTATTGTCGTAGATTTGGCTTTGATCTTTGGCTTATCTAATTGCTTCTAATCATATCCGGATTATGTCTGTCACGCTCGATTACATTTTGACATTCTTGTCGATCATGCACAATTATTACATTGTAGGTTGATATCTCGCTTTATTGCCTCAGCCATTTATTTGACTTTTGTGTATGCTAAATGTGACAGAGTAGCTAGATATACTTTGTGGGATACCTTGCGTGAGATTGCGATTAGTATGGAGGGCTATCCTGGCTTGTTAGTGGTGACTTTAACATTTTTTGCATGATCACGAGAGGATTGGTAGTATCACCGATAGGTCGGATGAGATGCTTGACTTTGCCTATATGATTGCGGATTGTGAATTATTTGATGCGGGGTGTGAGGGGCCTATTTTTACGTGGGCTAGGCGAGCTTCGGGAGAGACTTGATAGGGCTTTGTACAATGAACACTGGGGCTGATATGTTCACTTCTTCTAGTGTTATGCATTTATCTCGTGTTCGCTCCGATCATGCTCCTTTACTCATATCTTGTCGGTTTGTACCGCATGTGCCTCGTTCTTCTTTTCCAATTTCAAAGATATGTGGATACGTCACCATACTTTTTTGCAGTTGTCAAGGAAGCATGGGGGCATCCTAACGTTGTTTTTTTGAATGAGGAGCTTGCAAAGACAAGTTGAATAGGTCAAACGCAGACTAAGATATGGAATCACCAGACGTTTGGTAATGTTTTTGATCGGGTTAGGCGGGGCCGATGAGGCGGTTTGATGCTCAGCCATTTATGATAGTGATCCGTCTCCGACTCATCGGCCGAGCTACATCGTTGTGTGGCCGAGTATGAGCTTCGTTTGAAAATGGAGGAGGATTTTTGGCGCCGAAAGTCGTAGTTAAGTGGGCGATTGAGGGGGAGCGCAACACTAGTTTTTCCACGGATTTGTCAAGGGCGTATGTCGCGCTAGGATCCACTCGATTGACGATAATGGGGTGACGATCACGCAGATTCTCGAGATCCGGAAGTCGGCGATTCGATTCTTTTCGATCCTTATTGACTTCGACTTGGAGTATCCGACTCCCCCATTGATGAGTTCTTTCCCGGCTTCCTGGATTCCGTTGATCTTGATGGACTTTGTGCTATGCCGACGGCTAAGGAGGTTCACGATGCGGTGTTTGGTATTGATCCATCTAGTGTTTCGGGGCCGATGGATTCTCATCGGTGTTCTTTTCAAAGATCATTTGTTGGGATTTTGTCGGACCGGATGTTGAGGATGCGGTGGTTGACTTTTTCTCGGGTAATCTCATGTCGCTCGTTCACGGCTACATCTATAGTTCTCATTCCAAGGTTCCTCATCCTCGGAAATGGATCGAGTTTGGTGATTAGCCCGTAACGTGGCGAATAAGATTATCTCTAAGATTATGAATCGCGGTTGGTCTCGATTCTCGCTTTGATTGTGTCGTCGAATCGTGGTTTCACACCCTATCGTGTCATCTCGGATAACATATTGCTCGCAAGCAGAGCTCATCCATGATATCGCTTAGCCACGGAGACTCCTAATGTGTTGATGAAGTGGATATGGCTAAAGCTTATGATAGGGTGCGGTGGGACTTCTGATATCTGACTATGATTCACATGGGCTTCCCCGTTTGGTGGATTGATATGGTTGGCGATTGTATTGAGCACTGCGGCTTCTCCTGTCGTTAATGGTATCCCTTCTCGAATATTTTCCTTCGACTCGGGATCAGCTGCAGGGGGATCTCTATCTCCCGCCTTGTTTGTTCTAGCGGCGAGTATTTATCCCGGGGATTGGATTCCATTATTAGACGACATCGAGATATGATTTATTGGACGTGACGCTTTTCGGTGACGATCCGCCTATGCCGATGATGTGGTTATCTTCACTAGGGCGTCGAGGATGGTCCGTCACGTTGAGACACTTTCGGAGCACTATTCTCGCTCTTCGGGCGGTGGTCGATTGTACGGAAGAGTAGTTTCTTTTTGGCCCCACGTTACATTGACGGTGGGAGCACGTGGTGCATGGTGCCGATCGCCGTCGCGATGACTTGCTAATGACTTATTTGGGTGTCCCTTTGTTCAAGGGGCGAATGACGAAAGAGCTCTTCCTCCCCGTGATTGAGAGGATGTTGGATAGAGTTGCGGGGTGGTCGCATCGGCACTGTCCTTTGGTGGTAGGCTTGCTCTTATTCGAGCACGCTAATGGCCACTCCGTTGCATATTCTTCGTGTCATGCAACGGCCGCCAAAGACATTCTTCATCATTGGAGCAGATCATGGATAGATTCTTTTGGGGCTCCTACGCGGGATGAAGAAGACTCACTGGATCGATTGGGATGATATCTCGCCACCCTATTTCTGAGGGTGGTTTGGGGTTGCGCCGACTTTCTGATATTGCTGACGCCTTCAGTTACAAGCTGTGGTGGAGGTTACGTGAGGGTCATTCTCTTTGGGCCCAATTCCTGATCAGCAAGTACTGTTACAATGGGCTTTTGTCTCCTGTAGAGCCCTCAAACACATAATGATAGTCATCGATGGAGGCGTTTGAGGCGGGTCGGTATTTGGCCCGGGAGCGGATATTTTGGTCTATTTGCGGTGGTAGCCGGCCGACTTTTGGATGATATTTGGCTTGGGCACGGGCCGCTTATGGATCATTGTTTGGATCGACCTTTGGGGCACATGACAGTTGATTGGTTTATTCGCGATGGTGAGTGGGATCGGGATAGATTGTATCAGGTCTTGGTTTCCAGATGTGGGCTTCCCGAGAGTCTCATTGAGGATATTTCTGGGGTTCCGATTCTGCTGGGGTCTGTGGATATCATGTGGTGGATGCTTACCTCTCACGGTGGGTTCTCTATGTCTTCTGCTTGGGATTCTCTCCGGGGTAGATATGCTCGAGAACCCTCTCGCACGGTGCCATTTGGAACGATGCTCTCATTCTTACTATCTCCATATTCCTTTGCGCCTCCTTCGCCCGTGTCGTCTTCCCGTGGATATCAAGCTCCAGGCACGTGGCACTTTCCTTGTCTCACGTTCTTTGGTGTTGCTTGAATAATCCACATCATCTCCTCGGTCGAATCTATCCCTCACCTCTTTTTGATGAATGATATTGTTCGATCAGGTGTGGAATCACTTTCTTCCTTGGTTTGACACTACACTTCCACACACCACCGATATGATATTGTTCCTTTCATTTTGGAGGAACCGCACACACGGATCACACACGAGGCACTTGAGTTTCTTGGTTCCTGCTTGATTTTATGGTTTTGTCTGGACGGAAAGGAATAGTGTCAAGCATCGACAAATTCCTTTCTTGGCATCTCACATTATTCGGCGAGGTGGAGCGGTATCTCTGGATCCTTGTTTCGGTCGGCGCCTTTAACCCATCGTTGGTCCGGATGCTTCCCTCTTGTTGGCTTTTTGCGGGGGAGTGCTCCACCACGGAGTTCCACGCAGGCGAGGATGGTGATTTGGCGAGCTCATAAGCTCCATCGGATCAAGCTAAACACGGATGGTTCGTTTGATCCAGGCACATTGATTCTTTGGCGGAGGGGGGGATTAATACGGGATCATTTGGGCGGACTTATGTTGGCGTTTCATAGTTCCTTCCGGGCGGTGTCTAGCTTTCATGCCGAGATACTAGCGCTTGAGATGGGATTGCGGCATGCCCGACGCTTCTCACTTGATTTGGATCGAGTTGGGCGCTGCGGCGGTGGTTACCCACGATCACTTACGTGGCCTTGCTCTTGCGAGGTTCGGCATACATTGACTCGCATTCGAACATCTTGAGGACCTTGATGTCGATTTCCCACATACACGAGAGGGGAATCGACCAGCGCAGATCACCTAGCGGCTTTGGGAGCGGGCGCCGCCAGCATTCATATTGTTGATGAGGGCACGGCCTCTCACCACCTCCTTGCGCTCATTCGGATGGACCCGGTGGGATATCCGAGCTTGATTTTCATAGATCATTGGTTCTCCTTGTATTTTTAGATTCTCATTTTAGATTCTCATTATGATAGTCTTTCTAGATATCGTAGTGATAGGTCACTTGTTATTTGATTTTCTCCCGCCTTATACGGGCATGACATTGTATGACTCTTTGATTATTTGATATACGGGTAGGGGATCACGCCTCAATCCCCCACCCCCCGTGTTATTTTGTTAAAAAAACCCTAAAACCCTAAACCCTAAACCCCGAACCCTAAACCCCAACCCTAAACCCTAAACCCTAACCTTAAACCCTAAACCCTAAACCCTAAACCCGAACCCTAAACCCTAAACCCTAAAACCCTAAACCCGAACCCTAAACCCTAAACCCTAAACCCTAAACCCTAATCCTAAACCCTAAACCCTAAACCCTAAACCCCGAACCCTAAACCTAAACCGAACCCTAAACCCTAAAACCCTAAACCCTAAACCCTAAAACCCTAAACCCTAAACCCTTAGAAGAGGATTTAGAAACGATTCACTCTTTGCCACTAAAAAAGATAAAAATTCCGGAAGATAGTCCATACTTTCCTCTCGAAATGAGGGGTCATCGCTCGCAAAATCGATCGTGTGTTTCTAAATCCTCTTCTCATTCTACTTGTTAATTATGTCGATTAAATTTTTAACGTGGAATGTGAGGGGTATTGCTAATCCTGGTAGCCAACGCTCATTTGCATGTGTTAATTTCTCGTCATAAATTGCCTTTTCTTGCGCTTTTAGAACCTATGACTTCGCTGATTTTAGTTTCTATTGTCATAGATCTCGGCTTTGATGATGGCTTATCTAATTGTTCTAATCATATTTGGATTATGTCTGCTGCTCACTTGCATTTTGACATTCTTGTTGATCATGCACAATCATTGCAACTTTGTAGGTGGACATCGATTTGTTGCCCGACTATTTATTTGACTTTTGTGTATACTAAATGTGATAGAGTAGCTAGATATGATTTGTGGGACAAGTTGCGTGAGATTGCGATTAGTATGGAGGGGTTACCATGGCTTGTTAGTGGTGACTTTAACATTTTTGCATGATCACGAGAGGATTGGTAGTATCACCGATAGGTCGGATGAGATGCTTGATCTTGCCTATATGATTGCGGATCGTGAATTATTTGATGCGGGGTGTGAGGGGCCTATCTTCACGTGGGCTATAAAGGGCTTCGGAGAGGATTGATAGGGCTTTGTACAATGAACACTGGCCGATCGTTTACTTCTTCTCGTTGTTACGCATTTATCTCGTGTTCGCTCGATCATGCTCCTTTACTCATATCTGTCGGTTTGCACCGCATGTGCCTTATTCTTCTTTCCGATTTCAAAGATATGTGGATACGTCACCATACTTTTTGCGGGTTGTCAAGGAAGCATGGGGTATCCCACATTGGTTGTTTTGGATTGAGGAGCTTGCGACAAGTTGAATAGGGTCAAGCGAGACTCAAGATTTGGAATCACCAGGCGTTTGGTAATGTTTTTGATCGGGTTAGGCCGGCCGATGAGGCGGTTTCAGCTGGCTCGAGCTATTTATGATAGTGATACGTCTCCGACTCATCCCGGCCGAGCTACATCGATGTGTGGCCGAGTATGAGCTACGTTTGAAAATAGAGGAGGATTTTTGGCGCTAGAAAGCTCTTGTTAAGTGGGCGAGAGGGAGCGCAACACTAAGTTTTTCCATGGTTTTGTTAAGCGAGAAGCGGTGTCGCTAGGATCCACTCGATTGACATTGATGGGGTGACGATCACACAAGATTCTGAGGTTCGGAAGTTGGCGGTTCGATTTTTTCGATCTTTATTGACTTGACTTGGAGTATCCGACTCCCCTGTCGATGAGTTCTTTCCCGGCTTCCGATTCTCCCAATTGATCTTGATGGACTTTGTGATATGCCGACGGCTTAGGAGGTTCGATATGGTGTTTGGGATTGATCCGTCTAGTGTTTGGGCCGGATGGATTCCTACCATCTGTTTTTCAAAGATTGTTGGGATTTAAATCGACCGGATGTTGAGGATGCGGTGGTTGACTTTTTCTCGGGTAATCTCATGCCGCCCACGTTCACGGCTACATCTATAGTTCTCATTCTCAAGGTTCCTCACCCTAAAGTGGGTGAGTTTCGCCGATTAGCTTTGTGCAACATGACAAATAAGATTATCTCTAAGATTATGAATGCGCGTTTGGTCTCGATTCTGCCTTTGATTGTGTCGCCGAATCAGAGTGGGTTCACACCCGGTCGTGTCATCTCGGATAACATATTGCTCGCTCAGGAGCTTATCCATGATATCAGCTTAGCCACGGAGACTCCTAATGTGGTGATGAAGCTGGACATGGCTAAAGCTTATGATAGGGTGCAGTGGGACTTCCTGTATACAGCTATGATTCACATGGGCTTCCCCGTTCGGTGGATTGATATGGTTGGCGATTGTATTGAGCAATGCGGCTTCTCATTCGTTAATGGTATCCTTCGATATTTCCCTTCGACTCGGGGACTGCGGCAGGAGGATCCTCTATCTCCTGCCTTGTTTGTTCTGGCGGCGGAGTATTTATCTCGGGGGTTGGATTCCATTATTAGACGACATCGAGATATGATTTATCGGACGCGACGAGGCTTTCCTGGTGATCCGCCTATGTTGATGATGTGGTTATCTTCACTAGGGCGTCGAGGATGGTCCAGTCACGTTGAGACACTTTCTCGGAGCACTATTCTACTACTTACGGGTAGGTGGTCGATTACGGAAGAGTAGATTCTTTCGCCCCACGCTACATTGACAGGTGGGAGCACTTGGTGCATGGCTGGTTTCGGCTTCGTCCAGGGATGACTTGCCGATGACTTATTTGGGTGTCCCTTTGTTCAAGGGGCAAATGACGAAAGAGCTCTTCCTCCCCTCGCTATTCGAGAGGATGTTAGATAGAGTTGCGGGGTGGTCGGTCGATCGGCACTGTCCTTTGGAGGTAGGCTTGCTCTTATCCGGAGCACGCTAATGGCCACTCCATTGCATATTCTTGAGTCATGTAACCGCCGAAGACGATTCTTCATCGCTTGGAGCAGATCATGGCTAGATTCTTCCAGGGGCTCCTACGCGGGGATGAAAAAGACTTCTTTGGATCGATTGGGATGATATTTGCCACCCTATTTCTAAGGGTGGTTTGGGGGTTGCGCCGACTTTTCCGATATTGCGACGCCTTGATTTACAAGTTGTGGTGAAGATTACGTGAGGGCCATTCTCTCGGGCCTAGTTCTTGGTCGCAAGTATTGTTATAACGGGCTTGTCTCCTCCTGTAGAGCCCTTTGTAACTCATAATGATAGTTATCGGTGGAGCGCTTGAGGCGGGTCGGTATTCGTGCCCGGGGCGGATTTTTGGTCTATTTGCAGTAGTAGCCGCGTCAAAGATTCGGGATGATACTTGGCTTGACACGGGCCGCTTGCGGATCATTGTTTGGATCGACCTTTGGGGCACATGACAGTTGATTGGTTTATTCGCGATGGTGAGTGGGATCGGGATAGATTGTATCAGTCTTGGTTTCCAGGATGTGGGCTTCCCGAGAGTCTCATTGAGGATATTTCGGGGTTCCGATTCTCACGGGTCTGTGGATATCATGCGGTGGATGCTTACCTAGGGTTTTCTAGTGACGATTTGGCCCTATGTTGATGATATGGGTATTTTCACTTGGGAGTCCGAGGATGGTCTCGTTACGCTGGACACTTTTTGGAGCACTATTCTGCTACTTCTGGCACCGGTTAGTGTTCGAAGAGTAGATTCTTTCGGCCTCACGATACATTGACGGATGGGAGCACTTGGTGCATGAGTGATCGGCTTCGTCCGGGATGACTTGCCGATGACTTATTTGGGTGTCCCTTTGTTCAAGGGGCAAATGACGAAAGAGCTCTTCCTCCCCCGCTATTCAGAGGATGTTAGATAGAGTTGCGGGGTGGTCGACGGCACTTTGTCCTTTGGAGGTAGGCTTGCTCTTATCCGAGCACGCTAATGGCCACTCCATTGCATATTCTTGGTCATGTAGCCGCCAAGACGATTCTTCATCGATTGAGCAGATCATGGCTAGATTCTTCTGGGGCTCCTACGCGGGACAGAAGAAGACTTATCGGATCGATTGGGATGATATTTGCCACCCTATTTCTGAGGGTGGTTTGGGGTTGCGCCGACTTTCTGATATTGCTGACGCCTTCAGTTACAAGTTGTGGTGGAGGTTACGTGAGGGCCATTCTCTCTGGGTCCAGTTCTTGGTCAGCAAGTATTGTTACAGCGGGCTTCTGTCTCCCTGTAGAGCCCCTGTAACTCATAATGATAGTCATCAGTGGAGGCGCTTGAGGCGGGTCGGTATTCGTGCCCAGGAGAGGATCTTTCTGGTCTATTGGCGATGGTAGCCGTGTCGGTTTCTGGGATGATACTTGGCTTGGGCATAGTCCGCTTGCGGATCATTGTTTGGATCGGCCGCTGGGTCATATGACGGTGGATTGGTTTATTCGCGATGGTGTGTGGGATCGCGATAGATTGCACCAGGTCTTGGTCTCCGGATGTGGGCTTCCCGAGAGTCTCATTGAGGATATATACGGGTTCCGATTCTGCTGGGGTCCGAGGATATCATGCGGTGGATGTTTACCTCTCATGGTGGGTTCTCTATGTCTTCTCGCTTGGGATTCTCTCCGGGGTAGAAATGCTCGAACCTTCGTATGGTGCCATTTGGAACGATTCTCTAATTCCTACTATCTCTATATTCCTTTGGCGCCTCCTTCGTAATCGTCTTCCCGTGGATATCAAGCTTCAGGCACGTGGCACTTCCCTTGCCTCACGTTCTTTGGTGTTGCTTGAATAATCCACAATCATCTCCTCAGTCGAATCTATCCCTCACCTCTTTTCGATGAATGATATTGTTCAGTCCGTGTGGAATCACTTTCTTCCTTGGTTTGACACTACACTTCCACACACCACTGATATGATATTATTCCTTTCATTTTGAGGAACCGCACACACGGATCACACATGAGGTACTTAAGTTTCTTGGTTCCCTGCTTGATTTTATGGTTTGTCCGGGACGAGAAAGGAATAGTGTCAAGCATCGACAAATTCCTTTCTTGGCATCTCACATTATTTGGCAGGTGGAGCGGTATCTCCGGATCTTTGTTTCAGGTCGGCGTCTTAACCCATCGATTAGTCCGGATGCTTCCCTATTGTTGGCTTTTTTGCGGGGGAGTGCTCCACCACATGTTCCACGCAGCCGAGGATGGTGACTTGGCGTGCTCCTCGGCTCGCCTCCCGGATCAAGCTGGACACGGATGGTTCGTTTGATCCAGGCACATTGATAGGCGGCGGAGGGGGATTGATACGGGATCACTTGGCGGACTTATGTTGGCGTTTCACAGTTCCTTCTAGCGGTGTCTAGCTTTCATGCCGAGCTACTAGCGCTTGAGATGGGATTGCGGCATGCCGACAATTCTCACTTGATTTGGATCGAGTTGGGCAATGGCGCGGTGGTCACCACGATCACTTCGTGGCCTTGGCTCTTGGCGGAGTTCAACATACACCGACTCGCATTTGGAACATGTTGAGGACCTTCGATGCTCGATTTCCCACATACACAGAGAGGGAATCGACTGCAGATCACCTAGCGGCTTTGGGAGCGGCTGCGCCTTGGCAATATATTGTTGATGAGGGCACGGCCTCTCACCATTTACTATCTCTTATTCGGATGGACCACTTGGGATATCCGAACTTTAGATTTTGATAGATCTTTGGTTCTCTTTGTATTTCCCGATATCTCATTATGATAGCCTATCTAGATATCGTAGTGATATGTTGTTTGTTTTTTGATTTTCTCCCGTCGTGACGGACATGACATTGTATGATGCCTTGATTATTTGATCTACGGTGTAGGGGATCACGCCTCAATCATTCATGCCTCGGGTGTATTTTTTATTAAAAAACCCGAACCCTAAACCCTAAATTCTAAACCCTAAACCCTAAACCCTAATACTAGTTGTTATCAAAATAAGATTAATGATAAATAACAACTAGTTGTTATCAAAATAATATTAATGAGAATAATAAATAAAAATAATTGTAGTAATGATTTGATAATAATAATAATAATAATTAATATTAACAATAATTATAAAAACAAATTCGGATATTACATCCTATCCCCTTAACTAAATTTCGTCCTCAAATTCGATGACTTACCAAAAATTAAGGAGTCGGGGTACTTGGCACGTATCTCCTCTTCACGCTCCCATGTGGCTTCATTTCTCCCATGACGTCTCCATTGCACTTTAATTAGGGTTATGTCTTTATTCCTCGGCTTATGAACTTTTCGCTCCAAAATGGATTCGAGTGCTTCTTCGTATGATAAGTCATCGTTAATTTGCAGGTCTTCATAGTTGACAATATGACTTGGGTCATGCACATACTTTCTCAACATCGATATATGAAAAACATCATGTACACCTGACAGACGTGGCGGCAATGCAAGCTGATAAGCTAGATCTCCGATTCTTTTCAATATCTCGAACGGTCCTATGTATCTTGGCTTTAGTTTTTCCTTATCACCAAATCTTATCACTCCTCTTCTGGTGCTACCTTGAGAAATACATTGTCTCCCACCTCGAATCGTAAGTCTTTCCTTGGCGATCGGATACGATTTTTGTCTATCTTGTGCCATTCTGATTCGATCTTGGATTTTTGCTATCTTTTCCACTGTTTGTCGAACCAATTCCGGTCCCAACATCTTCTTTTCTCCGACCTCGCTCCAGTACAATGGAGATCTACACTTTCTCCCGTACAATGCCTCGTAAGGGCCATCCCCAATAGTTGCTTGGTAACTGTTGTTATAAGCAAACTCCACAAGCGGCAGTAATGATTCCCAACTTCGTCCTATGTCAAGCACACATGCTCTCAACATGTCTTCCAATATCTCGTATTGTCCTCTCGGTATCCATCTCGTCTGTGGATGGTAAGCCGTACTAAACTTGATTTTGTTCCCAAAGCGATCTGTAGACTTCCCCAAAACTTAGAGGTGAATCTTGTATCTCTATCCGACACAATGGACACTGAAACTCCATGTAGTTTCACTATCTCTTGGATGTATATTTGCACATACTTTGCTCCATCTTGAATGTCATTTTAACCGGCAGAAAGTGAGTGACTTAGTTAATCGATCTACAACAACCCATACTTTGCTTTATTTCCTTTAGTTGATCGTGGTAGTCCTACCACAAAATCCATCGTTATGTGCTCCTATTTCTATTCCGGATTTCAAGAGGTTTGAGCAAACTAGACGGTCTTTGATGCTCGGCTTTGACTTGTTGGCATATCAAACATTTCTCCACAAAAGATCAAATGTCTCTCTTCATACCTCGCCACCAAAAAGCTTCTCTTAGATCTCGGTACATCTTTGTACCTCCCGGAGTGGGCTGTACGGCGTACAATGAGCTTCTTCAAGTATCTCTTTCCTAAGTTCTTCCTCTTTAGGAACACACAATCTCCCTTCGTACATCAAAACACCATCATCTCGCTATGACAAACCCTTTTATATTTCCTTCTCGAACTCGTCCCTTCATTTTGTTCAAAAACTAATCTCGACATTGTGCTTCTTTGATCCTTTCTCTCAAAGTAGGTTGAACTACCAAAGATACCAATATTGCCTTTGTACTTCTCGGTGGAGTTATGACTTCAATCTTCGGCTCGCAAACTCTCGTACCAAATGCTCTTGTTGCATGAGTAAGCTAGACAACTCACCTTTGGTCTTACGACTCAAGGCATCGCCTACTACATTAGCTTTGCCGGATGATAGTTTATGGTGCAATCATAGTCCTTAACTAGTTCTAACCATCTCCTCTCGTCTCATATTTAACTCCCCGAGTAAATAGATATTTCAAGCTCTTATGATCGGTGAATATCTCACATTTCCCGCCATACGAGATAATGTCTCCAAATCTTCGATGCATGGACTACCGCACTAACTCCAAATCATGAGTCGGGTAGTTCGGTTCGTGGTGGCTTTAATTGTCTTGAGGCATAGGCAACCACTTTTCCGTCTTTGCATCAATACGCACCCCCAAGCCTTGTTTTGATGCATCATCAGAAATCACAAAGTCCGTGGTTGGGTCGGGAATCGTCAATCTTGGTGCGGAAGTTAGTTTTCGTTTCAACTCTTGGAAGCTCTCCTTGCATTTCTCGGTCCACAAAAATTTCTCTCCTTTCTCGTGAGCCGAGTCATAGGCGCAACTATTTTCGAAAATCCTCTATAAATCTGCGATAATACCACCGCCAATCCCAAGAAATGCGAACCTCACTCGCATTCGAAGGTGTCTTCCATTCATTAATCGCCTCAACCTTTCGGATCCACTTCAATTCCATTTGCGGTGATTACATGACCAAGAAATCCAACTCGGTCTATCCGAATTCACACTTCTTGAACTTCGTGTATAATTTCTCCTTGCGAAGTATCTCAAGCACTATCCTCGATCAAGTGTTCCTCGTGTTGTTCCTTGTCCCTTGAATACACGAGTATGTCGCCTATAAAGACTATGACAAATTGGTCCGAAATAGATGGAACACTCTATTCATCAAGTCCATGAATATCGGGCCGCGCGTTACTCAACCCAAATGGCATCACAACAAACTCATAGTGTCCATATCGAGTCCTGAATGTTGTTTTCGAGATATCACTCTCCTTAATCTTTAATTGGTGATACCCGATTTCAAATCAATCTTTGAAAAGTATCGGCACCCCTCAATTGATCAAACAAGTCTTCGATTCTTGGCAATGGATACTTGTTCTTCACCGTGAGTCGATTAAGCTCTCTATAATCGATACACATCCTTAGTGAGCCATCCTTCTTCTTAACAAATAAGACTCGTGCTCCCCATGGTGATACACTAGGCCTGATAAATCCCAAGTCCAATAATTCTTGTATACGCACCTTTAGTTCTTGTAACTCTTTTGGTGCCATTCTAGGGTGCCTTAGATGTCGGTCTTTGCCCCTGTGTACCAAGTCTATTGAAAATTCAACTTGACGGTGCCTGGCGGAACTCCGGGCAAGTCCTCCGAAATACGCCCAAGAATTCTCGAACAATTGGTACGCGTCAGAGGTGCTAGGTCCGTCGTTGGAGCTTCGACTAAACTTACTAAATACCCCGACAATTCTCTTTCGCCAACATCTTTTGTGCCTTCATTGCTTTGATATAACTCACTCACAGTGAGGACTTAGAATTAACTCCGTAGAATGTAATTTCCTCATCTCCGGATAGTTTGAGTGTTATCTCCTTCTCTTGGCACTTAATGCCCGCCGATACTTACTAAGCCAATTCATGCCTAGAATTACGTCAAAAATCCTTCATCTCAATTATATATATGTCGACTTCTAGTTGTTTCCCCTAATGTTCACGCATATCATTGTCCATTACGTCGCAATTATTGTCTTTCCGGATGGCAAACTAATCTCTAGGGGTACATCTATTCTAGCATCCTTATGTCCAGTTATATCATGAAACTTAGTAGATATAAATGAGTGTGTGGCACCATGTCGAAAAGTACAAGCGCGGTATTCCGGATATTGTTAACATACCTCGACATCGTCATCGGGTTCGATCCGCCTCTTTCTCGTGTCATAGCATACATTCGAGCGGTGCCTCCTTGTCCCCTCATTTCCCTTCTATCTTTCAAAGAAATGGGCAATTTGAAGCATCGTGACCCGATTTTTTGCACATAAAATACTTTCTTTGTCGACTAAATATTCCCGTAGTGATTCCTGTTGCATTTCGGGCAAGTCGGTTTATTGTTTGGTGCACTCGGGCGAGAATTTCCATCGGTTCTTATCTGTTTATTCGATTCCCCATTTTACTCGGCTTTGTCCCATCAAACTTCCTCTTTTAACACAATGGGCCGGCTTGCGGTCATCATCATCCCCACTAGTCCTGCTTCAACTTCATGAGCCCGTCTAACCATCACGAATATTCCAAGTCCCCCTGTGCGGATAGAATTCCGGACAATTGTGACCTCAATCTCCTTCTAAATCTCAAAGCTTTCTTTTAGGTCGAGTATCAACCAGATGTGGTGCAAACCGACATAATTGGTTAAACTCCTTTCGTATTCGATTCACGGTCAATCCCCTTTGCTTGAAGTTCGAAATCCTATTTCCTTCTTGTCACGGTAGGATCTAGGGAAGTACTTCTCCATCACCACTTCCTTGAATTCATCCCCAGGATAATGCATTACGTTCTTCTTCATCATGTTTCTCCAAAGAACCTTCCCCCAATGGTCTGCATCATCGATCGATTGGAAGGCGGCACAAGCCACTCGTTGTTCATCGCTGCAAGCTATAAGTCCGAAAATTCTTTCCGCGCTCTTAACCATTCTTCAACTCTGGCCGGGCCATCACGTCCATTAAAGGTGGGTGGACGGTAATGGCGAAATTGTTCCACCATTCTAGTATCTTGTTGTTGTTATTGTTCCCACTTTGTGGTTCTATACGACATTGAGAATCTCCGCAAACAAGTCTCCGGTAGTAGGTTGGTTTCGATAGAGTTGGGTTCCTTCATTGTCTTGGTTCCCGGTATTGTTCTCGTTAAAGGTTCGGGAGCGACGAGGCACTCGTGGAGGATTTCGTGGAGCCATATTCCTATAATCATATGTAGTACGTTCTTAGTACCCGTCTTAAGTTATTATCGCATAGTAATTGAAATAAAAATAATAATAATAATAAGTCATTTTATATATTAGTACTATTAAGTCAATATAATTCATTATGAGTCTCTCCCCTATTTTTTTACGCGAGGAGCCTAGAATTCGTTCTTCTAATATAGCAAGTACACATGCAATGAGGAGTATGAAATAAAAGCAATAAGACATAATGACATGAGTAATATGTCTTTGCATAATATTGTGACATGACATAACATGAATAAATTGAGTAATGACATAATAAATTTGCATACCTTAAGGAATCCAAATGAGATATGGCGGAGGTGGATGTCACTATACTATATATATATATATATATATATATATATATTAAACTTTTAAAAAGACACTTTCTCTTTTTTTTTTAACAAGTCTACAGAATCAGTAGACCCGCTTTGATACCACTTGTAACGACCCAAATTCTCTAACAAGACAAAAATTTTAACAAGTAGTGCAATAAGCTTAACTAAAAGAACACAATTTTAAGAAAATAGCATATCATTAAAAACTTGCATCCAAATAAACGAAAGTACTTTTAATTCGAACCCACAAGACAGTCATTCAAAAATAAATGGTAACTAAAATTTGTTAACAAAACAAAATATTCCTAAATTTTGTAAAATAAATAAAAACATTAATTTCGCATCCACCGCCTCTAATCCTCGCCGGACTCCTTAACCTGGAAAATATTAATGAAAATGGGATGAGCTTTCAACTCGCTCAATGGGGACACGTTTGTCAAAATTAAATACATCAATAGGCATAATCGTAAACATTCAACATATAATTTAACTTTTACTTTGATCGCCAGATTTTTTATAGTATCATGAGTTCACCCCGAGGATACTTTTGATCCCGACCTTCTTACTGACCCGACTAAGTAAATCGCGGGTTCACCCCGAGGATGCTTTTGATCCCTGACCTTCTTACGACCATAGACTAATTATAACACTGCGGGTTCACCCCGAGGATACTTTTGATCCCGGACCTTCTTACGACCCCCAGGCTAACATGAGTTATTTTCACGTCGCACATAAACAATTACACATATACGAAGCATTTAATAGCGACAAACAATAAGTGAATAGAATATCCCCACCTCAAATAAATGCGGATGTCGGCAAAGAATGCAATAATGCAAGAAAGCCTACTCCTCGTTTTCTTCGTTTGTCTACAATAAATAATAATAAACTATAATTAAGAAATAGTACGGATTTGGGCTAATTAAGAAAAGGGATAGAAAAAAATATAACGGAAGGGTGATTATAACATTGGATGGAAAAATCGTCCGATTTACGATCAATATCTCGATTTCATAAAAACAAATTGTGATCGAAACTTTTCAAGACCCAATTTCAATAAAAGCCCCAAATTATAAAATCCAAAACCCTCCAACATACTTCCCCCCATCTCACGGTCCCACCCCACCCCCACCCCCACCCCAACCTTCCAACATATTTCCTTTTCCCCCACCTCAACCTCTTTGCAATTCCTCCCTAAATTAATCATCGACCTTCCTTCTCCTCTTTTCTTTCTTTTTTTTTTATAAATTCCTTTCTTATTCTCCCACTATTATATTTTCTCAATCCCAACCTACTTCCCCTCACTTACATAACCCATGGCCATCACTACACAATACCATCCATAAGACATTGAACGAGGCGGATCGTCCGCGACGCAAGACCGCGCTTAGTTGCGCGAAGAATGAAAAAGGTTTGATATATTTTCTTCTTCTTCTTCTTCTTTTTTTTTTGAACAAAACTGAACGGTAGAAGGGGAAAAGGAAAAGTTGGGCTGTATAGACTAATTTATGCATGAGAAATAAAATCGAAACACAACACAAGCTTGAAGGGGGAATCGGAAATCACCTTGACTGGGATGTTAGCGAGGCGAGATGGTGAGAAAAGAAAAATATGTGTGTAGGGTGAGATTGTATATATATAGGGTAAAATTCTAGAGTGTGGGATGACTAGGGTTTATGATGGAATCCTACTTGACTTTGGACTTTTAAAGTTGGGGAAAAATTTTGGGCCCATAATGAATTTCTAAATCAACATTTTAAATTGGGTTTGGATACTTATTAATACTAGTTGTTATCAAAATAATATTAATGAGAATAATAAATAAAAATAATTGTAGTAATGATTTGATAATAATAATAATAATAATAATAATAATAATTAATATTAACAATAATTATAAAAAAATTCCGGATATTACATCTCCATTTTGTTGTGGAGTGGTGATACATGATGATTCGTGTATAATTCATTCTTTTTGGAAATACGGACTTAATATTTGGTTGAAAAAAATCACGAGTATTGTCCGTACAAAATTGGTGCCAAATTGATTTTGAATCATTGCGTGAAAGATAGGAAATATATGGTTCACATCATACTTATTTTTGAGTAAATAGATCCAAGAGACTCTTGTACAATCATCAATAAAGGTGACAAACCACTTATATCACGAGATATTTGGAACAGTTGATGGCCCCCAAATATCACTATGGATTAAAAAGAAAGGAGATGAAGATCTTTTATTACTGATGAGAAAATTTGCACGAGTATGTTTCGCATACTCACAAATATCACAATGAAAAGACTGAACATCAAATCCCTTGAACAAATTGGGAAATATTATTTTCAATGTTGGAAAAGACACATAACCTAGCGTCTATGATGTAACCAAATGACATCTTTATTGGAAGAAAAAACAATGTGGACAAAGCAAATAATGTATGCAAGTAATAGAGTCCATTATGTTCCTTAGAAAATCCAATCCTCTTCCCGAACTCGGTCCCGAAATTCACAACAAGAATCATGAAATATAACACAACCTTTTAGATCTTTGGTAAGCTTTTTGTACGGAAACCAAATTTGTAGATATATGGGGAACATGAAGAACATTTTTAAGAACTAGTTTTGGGGTAACCTGGACATCTCCTATTCCCGCTCGTGGTTGTAGAACGATCAACAACAACAATCTTTCTATTGCTAGGACATGGGGTGTAGGTTTTGAATTTATTTGAAATATGGGTCATATGGTCCAGAGCACCGAATCAATGACCCAAGCATTCCTAAGCTCATTACCTAAAGCATTAAACCCAAGAGAGATCGAGCCTCACTGAAAGTGTCAATGAACACATACCATGATTCCTTGGTTGAGAATTGCTAGTTGCTAGTTTTTCAATAGTCCCTAGTATAATTCTCAGCTTATAAATTTCCTCTATACTAAAACCTCCAAACACTTGAGTTGAGCTTGAACCGACACCCGTTCTATAAATGTTTTGATGAACACTCAACATTTGCTACGATTCAAATCAAGTGTCTGTAATAATCCAATTCCGCCATTGGTTTTGCAGAAATTAACATATTCGGTCACTATTTTCGTCCCTTATTTTTCTCCAACTGTCTTTGTCTTGATATCGTATATAAGAGCTGCATCATTGACTTTGGTATACGTCGATGAAGGGCATCCCATTGCCTTCGCGAAGAAAACATGCATGTATCATCGATTTCAGGGAACATGGAATTCCATAACCTCGACATGATCTTGAATATTTTTCTCCCCACGCTTCAAATCCTTTGGTTCCCCTCTCTCGGTTTCTTCTCCAATAGATGACCCAACTTTCCTTTTCCTTTCGAAACGTTCGAATCAATTGAGACCATTTCAAATAATTTTCTCCATTCGATCTATACACTGCTTGAATGTTTTGAAGCTCTGTTGTGCTTCGTGTAATTTGTTCATCGAGATGTAACATCCGCCATGGTTGTGAAGATCAAATAATAGGAGAAAAATAATGAATAGGGAGAAGAACATCGATGAAAGGTGAATCTTAGGTACCAAAGAAATTAAGGTTGGGAATAACAAAAAAACAATGGTGGTATTCTTCATGGTGGTATTATTAAATTAGCAATGGTGGTATTCACTATGCTCAATATCCCACTTCACCAACCTACCCGTAACCTCCGGCTTACTCAACATTGCCTTCAAAAGAAAATTTGTCATCACAACAATCTTATGCGAAAGAAAATAAGGCCTCAACCTTCTTGCCATGGTTACAAGTGCTAAAAACAGCTTTCTCAATTTTAGAATATCCGAGCTCCGCGTTACTCAATACATTGCTAACGTAGTACACCGGCTTCTACATCGATCCTCCTCCGTTATCACCACCGTACTAATCCCCGCTCTCCCACTGAAATGTATAAATACAAGGGCTCCCCTGGAATTGGCTTAGTCAACAAGGATAACTTTGCCAAATACTCTTTTAAATCTTCAAATGCCAGTTGGCACTCCTCATTCAAGCAAACTTTTTGGACTTTCTCAACACTTTAAAAATGGTAAACTTCACTCCGGAGTGAGAAATAAACCTGTTCAAAGCGACCAACTTTCCAAACTTTGCACATCTTTCACATCCCGAGGTGGAGCCATCTCTCTAATTGCTCTCACCTTCTCGGGATTGGCCTCAATCCATGTAACCCAAAAATTTGCCTGACTGACCCCAAATGCACACTTCTTTGGGTTCACTTCATCGATATTTCCTCAACGTATCGAAAGTTTCGCCATGTCTCTAATGTGACTCTCGGACTTCACACTCTTGACTAGCATATCATCAACATACACCTCCATATTTCTCCCTAGCCGGTTGTGGAACATCTTATCTACCAACCTCGATAGGTCGTGCCGCATTTTTCAAACCAAAGGCATAACCACATAGCGAGAAAGTACCAAAGGAAGTAATGAAACTTACCCGCTTCGGTCCTCCTACGCTAGCCTTATCTCGATGGTACCCACGCTAAGCATCCATCATGCTAAGCATCTCACATCCCAAAGTTGAGTCAACAAGCTGATCTATCGGCGGCAATGGGTAATAGTCATTCGGGCAAGCCTTATTCAAATCCCAAAAATCAATGCACATCCTCCAATCATCATGAGTTTTCGGGACCAAAGACACTACATTGGACAACCACTCGGGAATTGTATCTCTCGAACATGCCCGGTCTCCAATAACTCCCGCACCTCAAAGATGCACAATTGCATCTTTCTTGGGACCAAAATTTCTCTTTTTCTACTTCACATGTCGATCTGAAGGGTTTATGTTCAACTTGTGCTCATATCTTTGGGATCAATACCAACCAACTCCTTCGCCGTCCATGGGAACGAACTCAATCGCCTCCCCTCGGGTCTTCCCGAGGTGACTCTAATTTTGGCGACCTTACTAGGGTCGCTGGAACCAACTCTATGGTTAACAACTCCTCATTCGGCATTACGTGATCCACGGATCCCCATCTAACTTGATGAGTTTCTCCTTGACCTTACCATCATCATGAGCTACTCCCATCTCCACCATCAACAACAACAATCTTTCTATTGCTAGGACATGGGGTGTAGGTTTTGAATTTATTTGAAATATGGGTCATATGGTGCAGTAGCACTTTTGAGAATCAATGACCCAAGCATTCCTAAGCTCATTACCTAAAGCATTAAACCCAAGAGAGATCGAGCCTCACCGAAAGTGTCAATGAACACATACCATGATTCCTTGGTTGAGAATTGCTAGTTGCTAGTTTTTCAATAGTCCCTAGTATAATTCTCGACTTATAAATTTCCTCTATACTAAAACCTCCAAACACTTGAGTTGAGCTTGAACCGACACCCGTTCTATAAATGTTTTGATGAACACTCGAACATTTGCTACGGTTCAAATCAAGTGTCTGTAATAATCCAATTCCTGCCATTGGTTTTGCGGAAATTAACATATTCGGTCACTATTTTCGTCCCTTATTTTTCTCCAACTGTCTTTGTCTTGATATCGTATATAAGAGCTGCATCATTGACTTTGGTATACGTCGATGAAGGGCATCCCATTGCCTTCGCAGAGAAAGAAACATGCATGTATCACGATTTCGGGGAACATGGAATTCCATAACCTCGACATGATCTTCGAATATTTTTCTCCCCACGCTTCAAATCCTTTGGTTCCCCTCTCTGGTTTCTTCTCCAATAGATGACCCAACTTTCCTTTTCCTTTCGTAAACGTTCGAATCAATTGAGACCATTTCAAATAATTTTCTCCATTCAGTCTATACATGCTTGAATGTTTTGAAGCTCTGTTGTGCTTCGTGTAATTTGTTCATCGGATGTAACATCCGCCATGGTTGACGAAGATCAAATAATAGGAGAAAAATAATGAATAGGGAGAAGAACATCGATGAAAGGTGAATCTTAGGTACCAAAGCAATTAAGGTTGGGAATAACAAAAAAACAATGGTGGTATTCTTCATGGTGGTATTATTAAATTAGCAATGGTGGTATTCACTATGCTCAATATCCCACTTCACCAACCTACCCGTAACCTCCGCTTACTCAACATTGCCTTCAAAAGAAAATTTGTCATCACAACAATCTTATGCGAAAGAAAATAAGGCCTCAACCTTCTTGCCATGGTTACAAGTGCTAAAACAGCTTTCTCAATTTTAGAATATCCGAGCTCCGCGTTACTCAATACATTGCTAACGTAGTACACCGGCTTCTACACCGATCCCTCCTCCGTTATCACCACCGTACTAATCCCCGCTCTCCCACCTTTGAAATGTATAAATACAAGGGCTCCTGGAATTGGCTTAGTCAACAAGGATAACTTTGCCAAATACTCTTTTAAATCTTCAAATGCCAGTTGGCACTCCTCATTCCAAGCAAACTTTTTGGACTTTCTCAACACTTTAAAAATGGTAAACTTCACTCCGCCGAGTGAGAAATAAACCTGTTCAAAGCGGCCAACTTTCCCACAAACTTTGCACATCTTTCACATCCCGAGGTGGAGCCATCTCTCTAATTGCTCTCACCTTCTCGAGATTGGCCTCAATCCATGTAACCCAAAATTTGCGACTCTGACCCCAAATGCACACTTCTTTGGGTTCGACTTCATCCGATATTTCCTCAACGTATCGAAAGTTTACGCCATGTCTCTAATGTGACTCTCGGACTTCACACTCTTGACTAGCATATCATCAACATACACCTCCATATTTCTCCCTAGCTGGTTGTGGAACATCTTATCTACCAACCTCGATAGGTCGTACCGCATTTTTCAAACCAAAAGGCATAACCACATAGCGAAAAGTACCAAAGGAAGTAATGAAACTTACCCGCTCCTCGGTCCTCCTCGCTAGCCTTATCGATGGTACCCCTGCTAAGCATCCATCATGCTAAGCATCTCACATCCCAAAGTTGAGTCAACAAGGTGATCTATCGGCAATGGGTAATAGTCATTCGGGCAAGCCTTATTCAAATCCCAAAATCAATGCACATCCTCCAATCATCATGAGTTTTCGGGACCAAGACTACATTGGACAACCACTGGGAATTGTATCTCTCGAACATGCCCGGTCTCCAATAACTCCCGCACCTCGGCATGCACAATTGCATCTTTCTTGGGACCAAAATTTCTCTTTTTCTACTTCACATGTCGTCTGAAGGGTTTATGTTCAACTTGTGCTCGGCTATACTGGGATCAATACCAACCAACTCCTTCGCCGTCCATGGGAACGAACTCAATCGCTCCTCCCTCGGTCTTCCCGAGGTGACTCTAATTTTGGCGACCTTACTAGGGTCGCCTGGAACCAACTCTATGGTTAACAACTCCTCATTCGGCATTACGTGATCCACCGGATCCCCATCTAACTTGATGAGTTTCTCCTTGACCTTACCATCATCATGAGCTACTCCCATCTCCACCATCCGGAGACTCTTTCACGTACAACTTCCTTGCCATGTATCGATCCCCAACTTCTCCAACTTGGTCATCCACCGGAATTTGATCTTCAAGTGATACATCAAACAACCGTTTGAAAAATATTAAGGAAGGCCTCCCAATCATCACATTATATGATGATGGTGCATCCACCACCATGAATCGCACCATTCTAGTCTTCATGTATGGTTCCTTGCCCAAAGACACGAGCAAAGTAACCATCCTCAATGGCCGAATCGAACCTCCCAAAAACCAATTAGAGACGTATCAACGATATCCAATTCCACTTGCAAATCTATCTATCTATAACATTCAAAAATAGTATGTCAAAGAGCTACCTATATCTAGGGGTGGGCATCGGGTCGGGTAGTTGGATTTTTGGGTCGGTACCTTATGTTTATCGGGTAGCATATAATGTTACCTAATACTTACCCGAAAAAATTGGTACCCACTTGTCCGTACCCGCTAAGTTTTCACGATGATGCCGATCTTTGATGCTTAGTTGTGCGTAGAGACACCCTTAGCATCTGCTCATATTCTATGACTTCATTCTTTTACTTCAAGAATTTTCTCAAGCATTTATGAGGAGTAGGAAAAGACTCAAAATAGACACCCAAATCTCTACCAAATCCAACATAGATGTGAAAAAGGGGAAACCCAACAAAAGAAATAATAAGTTTCATTAGTTCAAGAACATATTTAAACAATATTACATTGCGAACTCACAAATCCCATTGATTGATTTCTCTAAACTTCAAATGTTGGTACATAGCACTGGTGGGCGTGATTGTGCCGCTATGGTTGTTGTGATAACAAGGGCATCGCTATGGGGGTTGCAATGCCCGGCTATCCTTCGGTCCAAATTGAATATTCGGTCCCACACACACTGTTCAACCCTCATTCACTCTTAAGCACGCTCGCAGCAACAACTCTCATATAACTTTTTTTGGCCCATCGCGAGTCTCCTCCCGACGGACCCCTATCACCATCTCTTCTCGGGCTTGACCCTTTCTTTGGTAATTATTATGACCCTTCCGATAATTACCCTTAGACTTCCTCTTGTACACATACATGAACTCCTTCAAATGACCCGTGCTGGATCAACCTCTATATCTCATCTTTCAAATGGGTACACCGATCCATAGTGTGTTCGTACTCATTATGGAACCTGCAAAATTCTTTACACTTTTCCTTCCTGGTGTCTTAGCATAGGTTTTCGGCCATCTCAAATCTGGGTGTCGCTCAATTTCTATGAAAACATCCTCCAGGGGCCACCGGGGTGTGTACTTCTCGTACCTAGGCCTCCCTCCCATCGGGTTAGGCTTTGGGAGATTAGACTTCTTCGGGAGCTCTTTCATCCCTCTCATCCTTTCTCTCCTTTCTCTTATCCCTCTCTTCACGCTTCATCTTCCTAGCCTCCTCCCGAGGTTGATGTACTTTTCGACCCTTGCCGGAGCTCATCAAAAGTGTGCGCTGTTCTATCACTAGGGATTCAAAGAAATCCCCATCCTTGAACCCCGAGCAAGAGCATTAACTAATATATCTTGAGTCGCCGAGGGCACCTCAAGCTTCTCCTCCGTAAACCTCTGGATGTAGCTCCTTGGCCCCTCATTATCCTGCCGCTTTGATGATCTTTGAATAAAGTCGGTGTTTTTCGATACTTCCTGCCACCGTAAATTACGTGCAAGAACATAGTGTTGAATTCGTCAAAACTCCCGATCGAATTCGGTAACAAATGACTAAACCATTGATGGGTGACTTAGTCAACGTTGTCGGAAACACTGGCACATCACCCCATCGGAGAATCTATGGAGCACCGCAATATTTTCAAAACAAAGACAGGTGATCCCACAGTTAGTGGTGCCATCATATTTGAAGTTCAAAGCGCACGATACGAGGAGGGGAGTTCATCACCATAATCTCCTCTAAGAAAGGAGTACCCTCCTCGATCGGCCTAAGCGCCTCTAGATACCTTTTTCTTCAACTCTCTCATCTCTTTATGCGAGATCATCCATCCTCTCACTCCCTGGGTCCATCTCTCGTGGTCGTTTGAGTAAAGGTCGTGGCGCTCTCATCTTCCAACACCGATGCTCTTCGCCTCGCTCCCCCGGTGGGAGGCCTCATCTCATGCACTGTCCCAGATGCCGGCGCCACCAGTATTGGACAAACTCTTGCATCCAACTACTTACGACTTCTTCCACAATGGCTTTAATGAAGGAAGACATATGTTGGAAGAAGCCGTGTCCTAGACCACCTACACCCATCATTAGATCAACAACCCTGCCCACCCCGGAGGAGGGCAATCAACTCCAATACCGATTGCACGCAGCTGGGAGCGCGCACTTCCTAGTCACCACCTCCGACATCTCAATCGGAACCTCATCCAAGTCATCTCCCAAATTTCGTCAGTACATCTGCGTAGCTACCTTGAACTCACATCTTAAAACTCAATCTCCCATAGACGGCGCCAATTGGTCGGTCCTAAAAGATCCACTGTCCAATAAAACCATGTTCGATGTGTGATTGACTTTGAGACATGCAAAACCACCATTAGAATGAGGGATGAAGGATTTTTCGGCGTACCCACTTCGACGCTCAAGTCGGGATCACTCTAGAGAGAGTATATATGAAAAAAGCAACATAGTAATAGTGTATTGAAAAGTCTAACCAATGGTGTACCTTTTCCATGTCCTATTTATAGGTTTGACAATTAGGGTTGCGTAGGCATCAAACCATGCTAAAACCCTAATTAACACTCAAGCATAGGTTGATTCGTAGACTGACTCCTTGTGCTATTTCTCTTGAAGCTTTTGGATTTTCCGTGCCTTTTTGGAGACTTTGGGAATTTATCAATTCCAAATTTCAAAAAAGTTGTTAAATTATTCAGTATTCCTAATTTTAATACCTCCCGATTTGTGATCGATTGCATCCCACATTTGCGAACCCCTTTCTTGAAAATTGAATTGGCAATTGTGTGGGCACGGGTCAACCATCTTGAATCAAATCATCACCGTGTAATTGAGTGTCCAAGCCATATTTTTGATCAATTTGGGCCACCTGTGAATCTAGCCCATTTTCCTCTTCCAATTGATCCAAATGAAGATGCCCATTTCCTTGTTGCAAGTCACGTCTGGCCCGTCCCGTTGGGCTTCAACACAGGGAGTCAAGGATCTTCTATCGGGCTGGGCATCCTCGGGAGCCTATTTAACCGTTGGGCTACCCTTATCGCCCAAGAGCCCGTCTAAGAAGAATCGCCACCAAATGTTGTCCACTAACCAATGTGCTAGGTTGATGAATTGGGCCTTGTATCTTGGACTCGGAAGACCAAACTCGGGTTGTATTCAATTGACAAGGAGTCTAGAAGGATGAGGCCCAGTTGAATAAGGCCCATTAGATGACCGAGGCCTCTCATATTGGGCTAATCGCAAATCCAAAATAGGAGAGCTGGGGTTCGATTTGGACTTTGAAAAATTCAATTTTTTCAAACAAAAATCCCCCCATACAATCCATGCAAGATTCTCGTATTTCCTTAAATAACGCCGAATGAGCCAAATCAGAACCGAATTCGATTTTAAGGAACAAAATCCCCATGATCCCTCATGCAATCCCTATCCAAATTCTTCCTATGTTGACTTCCATACTTTCTTTGGCAAATTCGAATCTCTGCAAATATTAGGGTTCGAAAATCTCTCCTTATTAATAGCACCCTCCTTATCACCGCACCCTCCTTATTTGTAGATAATTTCAATGCCCCATTACACCAATTTGACTTATTGGAAATCATGGATAATTTCAACTATTTTGGACTCTATTAGCCGAAAAATAAGGGCTGAAATGATTGCTTGAATTCGATGGAAATTTTGAATTTCCATGCCTAGATATAATCGTATCCTTATGTTCCTCCAAATTCAAAGCTCCACCATTAATCATCCCCATCTTAATCGCCCCATATCATCATTATCTCCCATAAAATCAGCCTCCATATCCAAATCAAGTTGATCTCCCAATTGACTTCCATCGCCGTGTTGTTTCCTAAATTATAGGGTTTTCGAAAATTGATGGAAGATTTGTATACCAACTTTGGACCCACCATCCCTATTTTCCTTCTCGATTCGCCTCCAAATCAATACCCAATCGATCCTCCATCTCAAATTCACGAGAATTTGACCCTAAATCCTCATAATCAGCCCCAAAATTGCTCTCATCATCCACAAATCCCTCTAAATCATTGTTATCGAATGAACCCCTTCATGCCTTTGAATCGACTGAATTTCGACCATCTTTAGTGACACTTTTATTTTTGGAAATATCTTGATTTAATACCTCATGTTCCAAGGTATTCAAAATATGGAATTGATTTGAACTAGAACCCCAATCACGGACGTCTTCAAACATCTCATTAAAATAGATATGCTTTGATTTAGAAGCGACTTCAATGATCGATTTATTCAAGAATCCGTAGATTGAGGGTTTCTCTTCTTCACCTCTTTCCAATATAACATCTGTTAGGCCGGGTCGGGCTTAATTGGTCGATTTGGCCTCAAAACCTGGTTCGGTTTGGGTCGATATTCTCCATCGATTCCTTGTGTGCATTAGGGTTTCTAGCATCATCATGTGGAGTTTCTTGTCGAGCGGCGGATTCGAATTTCACCCTCCTTCCTAGCTTGTTGTGGACGTCGAACATGAGGTGGAGGCTTAGGTTTATTCCGTTTATGTAACAATCTTCGATCCCATGTCCAACATGTTTACATTGAGAACATGAAAGGAACCTTCTCATATACAATACGTTGCTCATGAATAACACCATCAAATTGAAGAACAATCTCCTGCAATCTATCCTTCAACAAATCAAGTTCAACACAAACTCGAGCAAATAATAGCCTTGTCTTGCAAGCTATCGGATATAGGGTTCGGTTATAGGGTTCGGGGTTTAGGGTTGAGGTTCGGGGTTTTAGGGATTAGGGTTGAGGGTTTAGGGTTTAGGGTTTAGGGTTTTTTTAAGCAAAATAACACCCCGGGGTGGAGGATTGAGGCGTGATCCCTACCTATAGATCAAATAATCAAAATGTCATATCCCGTCAAGACGGGAGAAAATCAAAGAACAAATAACCTATCACTACGATATCTAGAAAGACTATCATAATGAGATATCTAAACAATACAATGAGAACTAAAATCTAAAGCTCGGATATCCCAACCGGTCCATCCGAATAAGAGATAGTAGATGGTGAGATGTCGTGCCCTCATAAACAATGTGACTACCAAGAAGCGGCGGCTCCCAACTCGCCGGATGATCTGTGGTCGATTCCCTCTCTGTGTATATGGGAAATCGAATATCAAGGTCTCTCAAAGCATGTTCGAATGCGAATCGGTGTATCCTGAACTCGCCAAGAGCGAAGCAACCAAATGTGATCGTGGTGACCATCACACGCATCCAACTCGATCCAAATGCGAAGTGACGGCCGGGCATGACGCAATCCATCTCTAGTGCTAATAGCTCGGCGTGAAAGCTCGACACCGCCGGAATGAGCTATGAAACACCAATATGAGTCTGCTGAATGATTTAGTATCAATCCCCGCCACCAACTATCAATGTGTCTCGATCAAACGAACCATTCGTGTTCGGCTTGATCAAAGGAGACTAAGGGGCTCGCCAAATCACCATCCTCGGCTGCGTGGAACTGTGGTGGAGCACTCCCCTGCAAAAAATGCATTTGTGAGAAGCATCCGGACCAATCCGAGGGCTCAAACGCCGACTGAAACAAGAACCCGGAGGTTTAGGGTTGAGGTTTAGGGTTGAGGTTCAAGGTTGAGGGTTAGGGTTTAGGGTTTAGGGTTTAGGGTTTACTGATTTAGGGGTTTAGGGTTTAGGGTTTAGGGTTCATGGTTTAGGGTTTAGGGTTTAGGGTTTAGGGTTTAAGGTTTAGGGTTTAGGGTTTTTTTAAAAACAAAATAACACCCCCGAAGGGTGGGGGATTGAGGCGTGATCCCCTACATGTAGATTAAATAAACAAAGTATCATACAATGTCATGTCCCGTTATGGCGGGAAGAAATCAAAATATAGGTCCCAAGGGGTGTGAGTGTAAGGTTTAGAAGGGGGTTGAATAAACCTTACAAATTTTCGATTTAGTCCTTTTAAAAGTTCGAGTTGATACTACACAATCGTGTGTCCTTTGTGGACAGACCAATTTAGTTAATCGGTAGAGTTAGTCACTCACCGGACTCGATTTTGTTGATAGAATAACTCACTGTTAAGACCGAATTAGCTCAACGTGGTTTGTTTTTATTGGAAGACTTAACACCCTTAAGTTTGGTTTAGTTATGATTTAATACTGGGTATTAGTACTTAGAGATTATCAAATGGATAGCAAATATGTCAGTAGAATTAAACAAATAAGATGCGAGGAATTAAAGTCTTTGAAATGTAAATGATACGATAAATTTTTATAGAGGTTCGAAGATGGGGTAATTCTTCTACTCTCTCTTCTCCAACTCCTGGAGGAATCCACTAGGTATTGATCGGATACAAAGTGGTAGCAGTCCGGATACAAGTCTTGATCACACAAAATGACTTGATCCTTTGGGACTCGATCTGAGATGCCTTGATCACTCACCTGGCTTCTTGTACGACTCGAAATTTCTTCACAGGGCAGCTTTGCCTTGCTACTACAGCCCTTGCTCAAGTTCTTTGGATTTGATCACGAAGCCCTCCAAAAACTTGAGACTGGTTCGACCTTGAACCTTCCTACAATCCTTTGTGGAGTGTAGACCCCTTGATTCTTGATAATTTCCTCTTCAACTGATTGAAATTATCTTTCCTTCACAGTGAGTGTTGGATTGATTTTCTTCGTAGTGTAAGCTTGAGGATTAATCTTGAATGATTTGAGAATATTTTTGGTTACGGTTCAAATAATTTCTTGAATGTTTGTAGTTCGTCGTCAAGGTAACCTTCTCTCGAGTCATTCCTCGGCCTTTTATAGTGATCTTTCAAAAATCGCCCGTTGAAGAGATAGGCTTATTTTTTAAAGTCACTTGTGGTCGTTGGCTTGTCTTGTTGCGATCCTTGGAATTGTCACTTCCTCGTATGAATTATTCTTGACTTTTGAGTTCGACACGGTGTAGTGCTTTCCATTGGTTTATTCCTCTTGCACGCTTTCGGGGTGAGCACTTCGAGAAAGGTAGCATGGAGATATTACTTGTTTAAGTAATTCTCTTGATTTACGTGCAACGGATCTCTTTCGATTATCTCGACTTGATTGCATTTCCTTGCTTTCCCCGGATGACTTAGAGTCGACTTCCAATCATTGGATGACTCTCCTGTCACTTTCGACTTGAGACTTGGCTATATTTAGGCGACTTGACCGATACTCCACTCGTTGTATCTTAGTTGTTCCTTGATCGAGTCCCTGTCTTCTCTTTCTTTGCCATACTCAAATGTCTTGCAAATGAGTCTTCCTTCAGTCTTGATTGTCTTCTTGCATGTTTGAGCATAGCGACTTAACTCTTTCAGCTTGACCAGCCCTATTTATTACAATGCGATTTACAACAAAAATGGGGTGCCAACTTCCTATTCTAAGTTTTACATGGCATTCATCAAAATCTAAACAATAAATTTCCCAACAATTTCCCCTTTTTGATGATGCCAAAACTTAAAACATTCAAAATGTAAATAGCAAAGATACATACAGATAGTGCATTCACATAGAATGTATGCGTAGAATCAATCCTTTTATTGATCATAACATTCTTGTTCTTTTACACAAATCACATACAAGGTGTATCGAGCAAACATTTGTCTAAACAAAAAATAGAGAATTCTGATTTATTACAAAAGACTTACATAGTATGTATTTACATAGTAAAATACATGAAGGGGTGGAAAGAAACACTTCATCTCCTTCGCTTCACGCCTCCTTCTTTCATCTTCTTTAGTTACGTCATCTTCTCGGTCTTCTTCTTCTCTTTTTCTCATCTTGATCGCTTCTTCTTCATTTTCATATGCCTTCCGGCAGCTTCATCTCTTCTTAATCTCTCTTGTCTTTTCTCCCATAGCTGAGTTTGTCTTTTATTTTCTTCTTTCTATTCTTTTCGCATACTCAAGATTGCTTTTAGCCACTTGCGATTGGCTACTTGGTCAAGACCGGCCCGGTAGATCCCTCCTTTCTTGCACGGATCTATGTACTCAATGTTTTTGGTAGAGGCCTGGTCTGAAACCTCTTCCTCCACCACTGTTTCTTCCTCTTCCTCTCCGGGCGTGTATTGTAATGGGTTCTTCTTCTTTCCACTGAGTGACCGGCGGAGTGACCAAATGAGCGATTGCCGTGAGTCTGCCGCTTGTCGCCTTCTTCACATAATGTGAGACCCTTTTCCCAAGATAAGTCCCAAGCTTGAGCCATAGACATGTTTGCGAAGTATCCTTCGGATGCGGCGTTTTAAATTCATCAACTCGATCGTGGCTCGGTCCCGACATCCGAGATGGCATAAGTGTCTCTGTCTCTTGGAATGCCTCCATGTTGTTTCAAGATGTCCATAACTCGGGCATTCAACCTTCCTTCCACTTCTTCCATCCCCGCTTCAATTGTCTTTCTCTTTTCACCATAGATGCGGAGTGTTGGAGTGGCGAGTCACCGGGAGTTCTTTGTTGATAATATCGATTGTGACAAGACCTTGTTGGGGTTTGTGCAATCATCAAGGTCACATCTTTCGATCCTTCCCCCTCAATGACTTTCCTTTCTTTTGTTTTGACACTTCCTCACCGTCCTTCCCTTCACAAATCGCTCCTTCCTTCTCAACATTAGATCTCTTTAGCGCTTTAAGGTATTCCTCTTCCCCCTTTTTGGCATCATCAAAGGAGAGAGGAACCCCTGAAACATATCTTGCAAGCGGGAAGTCGAGCTCTGATGGCCGAGTTACGCCCGAGTCTGCTGCGGAGTATCGCGTTGCGAAATTCGAGCGTGTAGCATTGGACTCTGTTGAAATTAGCTTCATCTCGGCCATGAGAAGGTGAATTTTCTATCCATGTTTTCTTCCATACGTTGGTGATCACTCTTATTTTGCTCACGCAATGTGACTTTATCTCGGCGAGTGTGAGCTTCATGCATGTGCTCAATGTGTTCTCTCAATTTTGTCTTTGCATCGCATTCTCGGCTCTCCATACCAACAGACTTGTTGAACAATGTCCTGAAGTATCTAGCTTGTTCCACATGCATTGTTTTCTTTGTTGCCACCATTCCCTAATTTTGACTATTATGCCTCTCAAGTCGGCAGTAAGGTTGGCATCTCTGTTGTCCAATCTCATGTCCATCGAGGCCTGTGCCTCTCCATCCGTTCAATTTCGCAAATAATGCTTTGAACACCTCCCGAACTTTAGCCGTTTCCTCTGTTGCGGTGATGGCCAAGCAAAAAAATCATAAGCGGTGGAATGATGGTATCGATGGAATGATAGGATCTCGTATGTGGAAGCGCGTGAGATCGTTTTCGACTCGTCGGGGAGGTCGGTACCTCCCAGAGAGAAAGGAAATGATTCTACAAAGGAATCATCACGGCTAATCGGGATTTGTTCAATGATGAGAGGGACGCGTGAAGTTCTTGTGGAGTCGAACTGCTGCGGCTGGGGAGCTGCGCAGTGGACTCTGTTGCGGTGGGGTTTGTTGTGAAGTTGACCCGACTTTGCTTTGAGCCTCCGGTGTCTCAACGGCACGTCGGTCTGCCTGGTTTCTCCAATTGAGTGAACTGGTCCTCTGCCTTATCGGTGTCATCGGATGATGATGAGACTTCCATTGGTGGCTCATCATCAAAGTTGAAAGTTTGACGAGTAGTCTTGAGGTCGAGACTTGCTCGTGGTTGGAACATCCTCACCGAGTCTTTTGGATTAGTCATAGGGGATGACTCGGCTTCATCGTCTTCTTTCGATCCCGAGAAAGGTTACATCAGGATTATCCTGGGAATCGTGAAGTGCGCCGATCTCCTTTTCGGATGGATCAATGATAGCGGGAGGGATGTTCTCTACTTCTTCTTTACCCCGGAAGTCTCAACCTCCCGTTGGCCTTCATTACCTCCTGCGCAGTCTCAAGCAATGAGGCACTGGACCTCCCTTTCGACGGTGTCGGTGTCTTAGGGTCTTCTGTGGTGGCATCCATTGGAGTCTCAACCCCATGGATTGCACTTTCATCGCCAGTGTTAACTCCCAGGGATGTTCCTTCTTGTGCCTCGACTACATCGCAAAGATCATTAGCCTTCGAGGCGATTTGGCACCTCGGTGAGACAGTCTCAAGCTGTCGAGCTTCGTTGATGACAACTTGTTGTGTGCACGATGTTTGTTCCTTCTCCACTTCGCCTCCTAGATTCGTTGTGGAGTCATCGCAGACATCCTCCGTCCTTGCTGCGGTGGAGGGAGTTTCCCCCTCATTTGGGCGCACCCGGTGAGTGACTTGGAATGAGGTCACTCATCTCCAAACTCCCTTGTTTCTATTGAGTGTTTAGCCGTTGGGGCGGTGGTAAGATACCTTCATTAGGGGTTGGCTCATTGGGGTCCCCACTAACCCGGTTTCATCGCCAATTCCCTTAATTCCTTCTTACGAGTGAGTCAGGGAAGTGGTGGCGAACAATTGTGGCAATATCTTTTCACCACTCCCATTGGATCGATTTCACCGTGTGTTTTGGAGGACTCTCCTGGTCCTCTCCATCATTCTCTTCTCATGAAGAATTCTGGATTCATGCATTCATTGTTGCATTTGCAACTCTTCATCGCGGCGAAGGATCGGATCCTCATCGATGTCGATAATACGTCAAGGAGATGATGTGTGTGTTTCTGTGGTGCGGTGATAGGGGCGGAGATCTTTGGCCTTCTCAAGTGCTTGACTTCATCCACTGTCTCTCTCTTCTCTTTGTCTTTGAAGATCCGCAAGATATCATGCGATTTTCTTCATCCAATGCTTGGACCACAGGTGGTCACTCCAAGAAAGTTCATCGCTTCCTCTTCTTCTTCGATAAACTCGGTAGGCCGTTGGAACTGTTCCTGGATCGACTCAATTTCCACTTCCTCCACTCTCGCAGACAATTTTGGATCTCTCGGATAAAGTGGGGATAGGATCATCACATCATCATCTCTTTCGACTTCTTCTTGTGTATCACCGTGCGAACAACGATTGTGTCTTGATTTGCCTCTGTTGATCACCTTGCCCCGAGACTTAGTTGTTTCATCAATAATCTCTGGGGACTCTACTTCTTCAGTTTCCGGTATTTGCTCCACCGAGTGGTTGACTCGGCCGGTTTCTCAAGCTCGGAGTGCTTGATGATTCTTCGTCATCTCTTAGTTCGTACCAGGGACCTCGGTTTTAGAGAGAGTTTCTTCGAGTCTTGGGCGGGGGCGTCTTTGGTGTTTTCTTTTGATGAGCGGCCGTCTTGGCTTTTTAGTTCTCCTATTTTTGATGACCGGAGAAGATATTTGAGGTTCCTTCTCGGCCGCTTCTTTGTTGGGGCGGGGAGACACGGCTGCGGGGCGGGTGACTTTCACTGTAGGGGCGGGAAGCGAGTTTGTTTTTCTTTCTTTGCGGGAGCGGATCTTCTTAGCATTTGCGAGGGCGACTTTCTTCTTTAGTGGAGAGGAAACAATCTTGTATCTTGAGGGTCACCGATTCCCCCTCACTTGTATCAACTCTTTTTGGCGTAGGCTCTCTTCGTGCGCCGAGAGAGGTTTGATCTCGAACATCCTCTTGTTTACATGGAACGCCTTTCCATGTCGAAGAGGACTCCTTTCACTTCCATCACCGGCCAATCACCAGGCCATATCCCGAGGATCCTCCGGATACACCATTCTCCTTGAAGGATTTGTTCCCTACATTACGCGAGTCTCTCAGTAGACAAACTCGGCCCGATTTATTTTCCTTTCTTTAATGATCGCGGCCATTCACGATCAACTTTGCTTTTGATAGTTGGTCAAAGCTACCAAATTTGATGTCTATGCATTTGGCAACTATGTCCAACAACTTGTGGTAGTCCTCCTTGTGATCTCTTGTTTGGTGTGTAGACTATTTTATCGGCATAGTCGGTTTGGCTACTTCCTCCCGGGCGGCGGCCAGTCTACATCGGCCGTTGATTTACGATGCTCCTTCCGTCGGTAGTGAGCGGTGTTGACCAAATCCTTGGCGAGAGATGGTGAACTTCTTTCCGTGAATAGAGGATTTGATCCGTTCATCATGAATCTCGGCGTTCACGTAGAAGCGTGCGACTTCTTCCACATAGGTCATCAAGAAATCCATCGTCGAGAATGGTTTTAGCCCTGGACGTTTCGAGCTTTTCGGCGATTTTCTTTATAAGGCGTCATCGGACCCCTTGTTTGACCATTCCCTCGAAATCCCACATAGACCCGTGTGGATTTGCTTCCCTAACTTAACGAAATCATAAGTTGATACCATTTTTCAATATTTCACGAAAAGAAACTTAGAAGTTGATTTGAATATAGATAGGGTTTTGAGAGAGTTTTGCCTTGCTTGAGATAGAAATGAAACGTTTTGGTAATATGTGAGAGAAAGCAGACGAAAATGGTTTAAGTATGGTTTTACGAAAGGGCGTGCGGGTGGTTTTGAAATATGATCGAAATCAACGGCTTAGATTTTGCGCCGATTTAGCAATTAATGTCTCGTATTTAATGCGGCGCATTTATATCCAATCATAAGCTTGGTGTGCGGCTTTTGCTGTACACGTCATAATTTTGCCGACGTAATTCTTAAAAACATTCCCGCTTAGTAAAAACGCATTTGCGTTTTTGTCACTTTGCTCATAAATGACTCGGCATCCCTTAGCTCATTTAACTCTTAAGTCACGATTCTCTCGGTGACTCAACCTTGTCGACTAATTCGGTATAGTTGTCTTTTTCGACATGGTGATTCATTTAGGCGATTTTGAGAATTCATCCTTTTTCTCTTTTTGTGTTTCATTTCTTTTCTTTGAGTCTTCGAGCGTCGGCTCACTCAATTAACCTAACTCATGCTTGAGTTCTTCAAATATTGACTCACATAATGGTTTTGTGAATATGCCCAACTAATCTGTTTATCGGTTGAGATATATTCCAAGATGATGTCCTTCTTTTCAACATGATCTCTTATGAAGTGATATCGACATCGATATGCTTTGTTCTTGAGTGCAACACGGGATTACGAGTGATTGCAATTGCACTTGTGTTATCACACATGATTGGAATTTCCTTTTCTTCAACTTCATAGTCTCTCATTCTTTGTCTCATCCATAGGACTTGGGCACAATAGCTGCCCGCAACTATGTATTCTGCTTGATTGTAGAGGTGGCTATTGAATTTTGCTTCTTGCTAAACCAGGAAATTAGCTTTGTTTCCGAGCATTTGACATGTGCACGAGGTGCTTTTCTGTCAACTCGCATCGGCATAGTCGAGTCTGAATAGCCAATTAGCTTGAATCCACCTTCCTTTGGATACCATAAGCCAACTTCTTGGCTTCCTTTCAAATATCTCAAAATCTTTTAGCCGCAATCATATGGCTCTCTTTTGGAGCAGATTGAAATCTTGCACATACACCTACAACAAAGGTGATGTTTGGCACAACTGCTTTGTGAGATAAAAGCAATGATCCATAAGTGCTCGTATCTCGTTTGATCTACGAGGCTTGCCATCTGCATCCATGTCCATTTTGGTGATGTACTCATTGGTATTTTCACGATTTGACTTCTCCTCCATACCAAATTTCTTCATTAAATCTTTGGTGTATTTTGTTTGACTTATGAAGGTTCCATCCTTCAAATTGTTTTACTTGAAGTCCAGGAAGAATGTCGGCTCTCCCATCATGCTCATTTCAAATTTGCTTTGCATGAGGTTTGAAAATTTTCACATAGCTCTTTGTTTGTGGATCCAAAAATGATGTCATCCACATATATTTGAACAAGCGATATACTCTTCTTGTCTTGAATTAAAAAGTGTTCTATCTACTTTTCCTTTTGTGAATCCATTCTTAGTTAGGAATTGTGACAAGTATCATACCATGCTATGGGTGCTGTTTCAATCCATACAGAGCTTTCTTGAGTTTGTATACCTTATCTCCAAGAGTCTTACGCTCAAATCCTGGAGGTTGTTTAACATACACTTCTTCTTCCAATAAACCATTTAGGAATGCACTTTTTACATCCATCGATATACAATAAAATTCTTGTGAGCTGCATAGGCAAGAAACATCCTTATAGCTTCCAATCTTGCTACGGGCAAATGTTTCATCAAAATCTATTCCTTCTTCTTGGCAATATCCTTTAGCTACTAGTCTTGCTTTGTTTCTTACCACAGAACCCTCCTCGTTCATCTTGTTTTTAAACACCCATTTAGTACCAATAACATTTTGATGGGTGGGTCTTTGAACTAATCCCCATACTTTATTTCTTTCAAATTGATTGACTCTTCTTGCATAGCTTGAATCAATGTGTGTCATCCAATGCTTGTAACACATCTTTAAGCTCTATTTGTGAGATAAAGCATGTGAACATAGCTTCTTGTTGAGTTCGGATCTTGTTTTGACACCTTCTCTTATATCTCCAATGACAAGTTTTGGTGGATGGTCTTTCGGACTCGGCTATCTCATCTTCATCTGAGTTTATAATTCCGGCTTGACTTCACATAGGGACTCTTACGTATGGTTGGATGATTCGAAACTTATCGATTGACTCTTCAATGTCTTCTCCATTTACATTTGGCTCATCGAATACCACATGAATGGATTCCTCTGCAACCATAGTCCTTTTGTTGAGTACTTTGTAGGCTTTGCTTTCAAATGAGTATCCCAAGAAGATACATTCATCGACTTTAGCATCGAAATCCTTTAGATTGTCTTTGCCATTGTTATGGATGAAGCATTTACATCCAAATATTCTAAAATATGCAACATTTGGTTTTCTCCCCTGTCCAAATCTCATAGGGAGTCTTTGTCAATGTCATTTTATCATACATCTGTTTTGAGTGTAGCAAGTTGTGTTGATTGCTTGACCCACAATCTTTTTGGTAACCCCGCTTGACTAACATGGTCCTTGCTTTGCTTCTTTGAGAGTTCTATTCCTTCTTTCTCGCAACTCCATTCTGCTTTGTGGAGTCCTTCCCCGAGATAATTCATGACCAATGCCATTTTCAATACAATATTGAGTTATTATACCATTGACAAACTCGGTTCCTCTGTCTGATCTCTTATTTTGATAATGGTTTGGCTCTTCTCATTTTGAATCCTCTTCATCACCGTGTGGTAGTTTACGTAGAGTTTCTTTCTTCTTACACATGAATATTGTCCATGTATATCTTGAGTAGTCATCTACTACCACCAAGGTATATTTCTTCCCACTTATGCTTTAGTTGGTTCAACTGGACCAAATAGATCCATATGTAGCAGTGCAATATCCTTGCTGAAGATGGGCATGTCTTTTCTTTGAATGATGATTTGATTTGTTTTCCCTTCGACATGCGTCACATATACTCTTCCGGCAAGCTTGTTAAGTGTTTTGAAATTCAGGTGACTCAACTTTTTGTGCCACGACCAACTTGATTCGGTTGTGCTCTTTGCTAATAGGCAGTCTTTGGTGTTGCGGTTGACCAATCTACTACATACATGTTCTTTTGTGCGCATCCTTGCAAAGACAGTTTCGTTCGATTCAAGATCCTTGATTTGGCATATACCCATGTTAAATCCAACATTATAACCCTTGTCACGAGTTGGGCGATGCTTAGCAAGTTCAAGTTGAGTCCTTCAACATATGCAACATCTGTGATTTCTAATCCATTCTTCTTGATGGATCCAATGCCTCATATTTCACCTGGAGCTTCATTTCCTCCAAATATGACTTTTGCTCCTTTAACTTCCTTGAATTTTGACAGATTTTTCTTGTTTCATGTCATATGTCCGGAATGCCACTATCCATGTATCGGGTTCCTTGGCACTCAGTTGTTCCTTGAACTGCAATCAAGGAAATTAAGTTTTAGGTACCCATACTTGTGCGGGTCCTAAGGGGTTAGTATTGTAAGATGATCCAACCAGCTATAGCCAAATGATCGGCTCTAAGGGGTTGCCATCTATCGTGTCATAATCATAATTAATTTTGGCAAATTGCTTGGGGATTCTAGGTTCATACAACTGTCTCTTTTGTCTGTATGCATGTATATGTGTTTTAGCAATTGCCTTCTTTGGGTAATTGTGGTGTCTCTGAGTGTAGTGCCTAGGTGCATATGTGTCTTTGATGAAAGCTCTTATACTTTTGGAATGGCCTTTCTTGAGTTCTAGGCCTTTGCCATTTGGGCTTATATTCCATAAAGTCTATCTTTGATAGTTCACATCGTTCAATCGGCTTGGCTTGGATATTTTCTACCATTCCCATCATATGTGTTTCTTTTATAGATTTTAAGGTTTTTGGTAGCTCTGTTTATTCTTTCTGAGTATTTCTGTTTGGAGTTTGGTGACGAACTTGGTGAATTTCTTCTCATTTGTCGACTCAACGCACCCAATCGGCTGTTTTCCTTTTCCTTTATAACCAAGGCCGATTTGCTTGTAATTGTGCTTTGGGTGAATGTGTGTGCACCATTTGGAGTTTTGGATTTTGAGACTCTTCATTGCTTGAAGATCCTTTTTCCAAAATTACTTTTGGAGTTTGACATAGCACGGAGGAATTAAATCTAGCTTTGTCTTGTCTCCACATTCTCTTTGACTCATAATAAGATCATCCAATGATTTAGATGCCTTAGTGAATAAGGCAATCACATTTTGAGGTCATTCTCCCTCTTTTTTATGGCGGCTATTTACGCTATTAGCTTGGCATTTTCCTTTAAACTTTTATTCTCATCGGCTATTTGACTTAGAGTACTCGGCTCCTTAGTCACCGTGAGTTCTGCTCTTGAGTAAGGCTTGTTTTCCTCATTTAGTAGTGTGTGTGAGGATTTAATGTGTTCAAAATCTTTCATCATTTTGCCTAATGAATCATAAAGATCGGTGGGTGATGAAGTGTGTGTGTTCTGATCACTATCACTAGAATACGAGTTTGATGAGTTAGAGTATACCTCATCTTCTTGGTCGAGTTGATCTTGTTCCTTGGCCATCAAGCGGATCGGGGCTTCTTCTTGAGTCACTTGAGTAGTCGGCTTCTTTGCTCTGCAATCAACTGTCTCTCTTGACTTGGTCTCGGCCCATCTCTGCACCAACATTGCCTTTTTCTTTTCTTGTCTTCTTTCTCTCGAAGACCTTTCTTTCTTTTTCATTCTTGTATTTGTTGACTACGGATATGGACAATCAATGGCATAGTGACACTGGTTGCCCTACTGTTCGGCATAGATATTCAACCTTTTGATCGACTCTTTCCATTCTTGGATTGTCGGCCCTTTGATATTCACTTTTTGATGATCTGTTCTCTTGGTTGGCCTATCTTCCCTTGACTTGGAGGGAGCGAGTGTCTTACGGAAGATTAGCGCCCTTGCCTCTCTTGTAGTTCTTATTGAAGAACTTGTTGAACCTTTTAACCATCGGGGCTATTTCTTACGGATCAATGACTTCTTTGATCTCGACTTTTCTTTCCATCCTTAACAATTAGAGCGATTGTTTTGGAGTACAATTTGTCTCTTCCCGATCTTTTCTTCTCGGCTCAAATTCGTAGGCTCGAGATCCGAGAATAGTTCATGGTTGGAGGTCTTCGATAGGTCCATGGAATGTCTCGGTGCCATGACATTCATTTCCCATTCAGTGGGAGACTTTTTAGGATCTTCATACACATTCCTTCTGTGTATATTCTTTTCCAAGAAATCAGATAGCTCGTTGGTGATTTACGTGAACCGAGCATCCGGTTGATCCAGGTTTTCTCCTGCGATCATTTTGAAATTCTCAAATTTTTGTACAGACTCTTGATAATTTATTTTCTTTGATTTGCTCTGAGCCTTCACAAATCAATGTTAGCTTGTCCCATTTCTTTAGCCGTTTTGCATGATTTGACTTTATTGAACATGGCTTTATCGAGGTTTTGTAAAGGATGTCTTTGGCTACATTGTCCAGGTTGTATCTTTTTTTGTCATCATTTGTCCATTCAGTTCTTGGTTTTTCAACCATAGCTTGTCTAGGGCAACATCCTCTTCACCTTCACCAGTTTGTAGCTCTTCTTACTCTGTCACTTTAAGATGCGATAGCCCATCCTCTATCACTATCCACATCTCATCATGTAATCTTTGATAGATGAGCACGCATCTGAATTTTCCAATCATCAAATTCTTCAATTGTGAACATAGGGATGCATGTCAAATTTGCTTCCATGATAATAACTTTTAATGATAAAAGGAGTTTTGAAAACTTAAGTACTAAAATAGACTTTGAAAAGTTTGGAGATCTAGTTCGGTAACCGGTCACGGAAGGCTCAATGAACCAACCGCTCGATACCACTTGTAGGTCCCAAGGGGTGGAGTGTAAGGTTTAGAAGGGGGTTGAATAAACCTTACCAAATTTTCGATTTAGTCAAGTTGAGTTGATACTACACACCGTGTCCTTGGTGGACATCCATTTAGTTAATCGATGAGTTAGTCACTCAGCAGAATCGATCGAGTTGTTGATAGAATAACTTAGTTGTTAAGACTGAATTAGCTCAACCGTGGTTTGTTTTTATTGGAAGACTTAACACCCTTAAGTTTGGTTTAGTTATGATTTAATCTTGGGTTTTAGTACTTAGAGATTATCAAATAGATAGCAAATATGTCGTGAGAATTAAACAAATAAGATGCGAGGAATTAAAGTCTTTGAAATGTAAATGACACGATAAATTTTTATAGAGGTTCGAAGATGGGGTAATTCTTCTACTCCTCTCTTCTCCAACTCCTGGATGAATCCACTAGGTATTGATCGAAGATACAAAGTGGTAGCAGTCCGGATACAAGTCTTGATCACACACGGTGACTTGATCCTTTGGGACTCGATGCGGAGATGCCTTGATCACTCACCGGCTTCTCGTGCGACTCGAACTTCTTCACAGGCAGTGCTTGCCACCCACAGCCCACTTGCTCAAGTTCTTTGGATTTGATCACGAAGCCCTCCAAAAACTTGAGACTGGTTCGACCTTGAACCTTCCTACAATCCTTTGTGGAGTGTAGACCCCTTGATTCTTGATAATTTCCTCTTCAACTGATTGAAATTATCTTTCCTTCACAGGTGAGTGTTGGATTGATTTTCTTCGTAGTGTAGGCTTGAGGATTAATCTTGAATGATTTGAGAATATTTACGTTACGGTTCAAATAATTTCTTGAATGTTTGTAGTTCGGTCGTCAAGGTAACCTTCTCTCGAGTCATTCCTCGGCCTTTTATAGTGATCTTTCAAAAATCGCACGTTGAAGAGATAGGCTTATTTTTGAAAGTCACTTGTAGTCGTTGGCTTGTCTTGTTGCGATCCTTGGAATTGCCACTTCCTCGTATGAATTATTCTTCAGCTTTTCAGAGTTTTGACACGGTGTAGTGCTTCCCATTGGTTTATTCCTCTTGCACGCTTCTGGGACTGAGCACTTCGAGAAAGGTAGCATGAAGATATTACTTGTTTAAGTAATTCTCTTGATTTTGTGCAACGGATCTCTTTCAATTATCTCGACTTGACTGCATTTCCTTGCTTTCCCCAGGATGACTTAGAGTCAGCTTCCAATCATTGGATGACTCTCCTGTCACTTTCGACTTGAGACTTGGCTATATTTAGCTGACTTGACTGATACTCCACTCAGCTGCATCTTAGTTGTTCCTTCAGTCGAGTCCATGTCTTCTCTTCTTTGCCATACTCAGCTGTCTTGCAGCGGAGTCTTCCTTCCTCGTCTTGATTGTCTTCTTGCATGTTTGAGCGGAGCTGACTTAACTCGAAAGCTTAACCAACCCTATTTATTACAATGCGGTTTACAACAAAAATGGGGTGCCAACTTCCTATTCTAAGTTTTACATGGCATTCATCAAAATCTAAACAATAAATTTCCCAACATAAAAAGCAAAACTCCTATCACTATGACATCTATACAGACTATCATAATGATATATCGAAAGAATACAATGAGAACCAATAATCTATGAAAATTTGAAGCTCGGATATCCCAGGTGGTCCATCCAAATGAGTCTTTAGGAGGTGGTGAGAAGTCGTGCCCTCATCAACAATATGATGCCAAGGGCAACAGCTCCCAACTCCGCTAGATGATCTGTTGGTCGATTCCCTCTATGTGTATGTGGGAAATCAAGTATTGAAGGTCCTCGGCATGTTCCGAATGCGAGTCGGTGTATCTTGAACTCTGCCAAGAGCCAGGCCACGATGTGATCGTGGTGACCGCCGCTGCCGCATCCAACTCGATCCAAATCTAAAGTGAGAACTATCGGGCATGCCGCAATCCCATCTCAAGCGCTAGTAGCTCGGCATGAAAGCTAGACACCGCCGGATGGAACTGTGAAACGCCAACATAAGTCTGCCCAAATAATCTTGAATCGATCCCCCCGCCAGCTATCGGTGTGCCTAGATCAAACGAACCATCCGTGTTTAGCTTGATGCGAGAACTAAGGAGCTCGCCAAATCACCATCCTCGGCCTACGTGGAACTGTGGTGGAGCACTCCCCTACAAAAAGCGAGCAAGGGGGAAGCATCCGGACCAATCGATGGGTGCGGATGCCGACCAAACAAGAATCCGGAGATACCGCTCCACCCGCCAAATAATGTGAGATGCCAAGAAAGGAAGGTGTCGATGCTTGACACTATTCCTTTCCGTCCGGACAAGCCATAAAATCAAGCGGAACCAAGAAACTCAAGTGCCTTGTGTGTGATCCGTGTGTGCGTTCCTCCAAAAGAAAGGAACAATATCATATCGGTGGTATGTGGAAGTGTAGTGTCAAACCAAGGAAGGAAGTGATTCCACACGGTTGAACAATATCATTCATCAAAAAGAGGTGAGGGATAGATTCAACCCGAGGAGAAGAATGTGTATTATGCAAGCAACAACAAAGAACATGAAGCAAGAGAAGTGCCACGTGCACGAGCTTGATATCCATAGGGAGACGATTACGGAGGAGGCGCCAAAGGAAAATAGAAATAATAGGAATGAGAGCATCGTTCCAAATGGCACCAAACAGGAGGTTAAGAGCATTTCTAACCCTAGAGAATCCCAAGCGGAAGACATAGAGAACCCACCATGAGAGGTAAGCATCCAACGCATAATATCCTCAATGAGACCCTCGGGAAGCCCACATTTGGAGACCAAGACCTAGTGCAATCTATCCCGATCCCACATACCATCACGAACGAACCAATCCACTGTCATATGTCCCAATGATCGATCCAAATTATGATCCGCAAGTGGCCTATGTCCAAACCAAATATCATCCTAGAAACCGACGGCTACCACTTTGCGCGATAGACCGAAAATCCGCTCCACGGGCCCGAATACCGACCCGCCTAAGTCGCCTCCATCGATGACTATCATTATGTGTTACAAGGGCTCTACAGGAAGACAGGAAGCCCATTGTAACAATACTTGCGATCAAGAAGCGGGCCCACAATAAATGCCCCTCGCGTAACCTCCACCACAACTTGTAATCAAGGCGTCGGCAATATTAGTAAGTCGGCGCAAACCCAAACCACCCTCGAAAATAGGGTGGCGGATATCATCTAATCGATCCGGTGAGTCTTCTTACATCCCCGCGTAGGATCCCTAGAAGAATCTAGCCATGATCTGCTCCAACCGATGAAGAAGCTGTCTTTGGCGGCCGCATGACACAAGAATATGCAATGGAGTAGCCATTAGCGTGCTCGAATAAGAGCAAGCCTACCACCAAAGGGCAGATCTGCGTCGACCACCCAAAGAACTCTATCCAACATCCTCTCGAATCATTGGGAGGAAAAGCTCTTTTTCGTCATTTGCCCCTTCAACAAAGGACACCTGTAAGTCATCGGCAAGTCATCGCGACGAAGCTTTGTCCACTCATGCACCATGTGCTCCCACCCATCAATGTAACGTGGGGCCAAAAAGAATCTACTCTTACGAACACGACCACCGCCCGAGAGCGAATAGTGCTCCAGAAAGTACCTCAACGTGATGAGGCCATCGCCGATGCCCTCTAGTGAAGATCACCACATCATCAACATAGGCGGATGTGTCACTGAAAACCCGCGCGTCAATTAAATCATATCTTTGGTGCTATCTAATAATGGAATCCAATCCAGGATAAATACTCTGCGCGAAACAAACAAGGCGAAAGATAGAGATCCCCTACCGCGATCCTCTTCTAGTCGAAGGAAAGTATCCAAAAGGAATACCATTAACTGAGCAGAAGCCGCAATGCTCAATACAATCGCCAACCATACCAAGAAATCCCATTGCACCTATCATAAGCTTTAGCCATATCCAACTTCATCACCACATTAGGAGCCTCCGTGGCTAAGGCGATATCATGGATAAGATCTGCGTGAGCAATATATTATCCGAGATGACACGACGGGTGTGAAACCACTCTAATTTGGCGACACAATCAAAGGCAAAATCGAGACCAACCGTAGCGTTCATAATCCTAGAGATAATCTTATTAAATTACGTTGCAAAAGGCTAATCGGCCAAAACTTAGTCCACTTTCGAGGGTGAGAAACCTTCGGAATGAGAACTAAAGATGTAGGCCGTGAACGTGGGCGATGAGATTACCCGAGAAAAAGTCAACCACCGCATCCTCAACATCCGATCTGACGAAATCCCATAGTCTTGAAAGAACACCAATGAAAATCCATCGAGGCCCCGAAAAACTAGACGGATCAATCCCAAACACTGCATCGCGAACCTCTTGAGCCGTTGGCATAGCACAAAGTCCATCAAGATCAACGAGAATCGGAAGGCCGGGAAAGAACTCATCGATAGGGGAGTCGGATACTCCAAGTCGGTCAATAAAGACTGAAAGAACTAAACTGCCGACTTTCGAATCTCGAGAATCTGCGTGATCGTCACCCATCATCGTCAATCGAGTGGATCTGTGCGCGGCACCTCTTCGCTTAAAAATTACATGGAAAAACTTAGTGTTGCGCTCCCCGATTGCCCACTTAACCGCAGCTTTTTGGCACCAAAAATCCTCCTCCATTTTCAAAAGTAGTTCATACTCGGCCACACAACGATATAGCTTAGCCCGATGAGTCGAGAGGAGATGATCACTATCATATACAAAATTGACTGAGCCAGCTGAAATCGCATTATCCGCCGGTCGGACCCGATAAAAAACATTACCAAGCGTCACGGTAATTCTAAATCTTGAGTCTGCGTTTGACCCTATTCAACTTGTCTTTGCAAGCTCCTCATTCCAAAACAACCAGTGTGATGCCCTCATGCTTCCTTGACAACAACCGCAAAAAAGTATGGTGACGTATCCACATATGCTAAAATCGAAAGAAAGAACGAGGCACATGTGGTACAAACGACAAGATGTGAGTAAAAAAGCATGATCGGAGCGGACCACGAGATAAATGCGTAACAATAGAAGAAGTAAACGCATCGGCCCGTGTTCATTATACAAAGCCCTATCAAGTCTCTCCTGAAGCCCACCTAGCCCACATAAAGATAGGCCCCTCACATCCCGCATCAAATAACTCACAATCGGCAATCATGTAAGCGAAATCCAACATCTCATCCGACCTATTAGTAGTACCACCCACCCTCTCATGATCATGCAAAAGATATTAAAGTCACCACTAACAAGCCAGGGTAACCCTCCATACTAGTCGCAATCTCACGCAAGGTATCCCACAAATCATATCTAGCAACTCTATCACATTTAGCATACACAAAAGTCAATAAATAAAGTGAGGCAACAAAGCGGATGTCAACCTACTATGTAATAGTTGTGTATGATCAACAAGAATGTCAAAATGTAAATGAGCGTGAGACATAATCCAAATATGATTAGAACAATTACTCAACCCATTATCAAAGCCAAATCTACGACAATAGAACTAAACTCCCAAAGTCATAGGTTCTAAAAGCGCAACAAGAGGCAATTTATGACGATTAATAAGAGCATGCAAATGACGTTGATTTGCTGGATTAGCAATACCCCTCATATTCCACGTTAAGAATTTAATCGACATAATTAACAAGTAGAATGAGAAGAGGATTTAGAAACACACGATCGATTTTGGGGTCGTTGGCTCCCTCCTCCTTTGTAGAAAAATTATGAACCAATTTGCCCGACTATGTATTCTTCTTAGACGATTTTGAAACTTTGTCAACCCTAGATTTTTTGATTTTATCCGTCGTGTCCCGGCTTTGACTCAACAATTTCCATCCTTGTGCAATTTTGTGTCAATTTTTTCTTTATCCGAAATAATTAAATTAGCATCACTGTTCGAGTTGATCATCAATATAATTAGGAGCACTTGAATCAATTAATCCCACTTTAATAACGTAAATAGTGGCCAAAGGAGCGAGTTGAGAAACATGATGGGTTGGGTCGATGGAGACGGCACCATGGGGCGCGTAGGATGATTCGGCGGAGTAGGCTTGGACAACCAACTTGGTTGTCTTTGGATCGCAGCGATTGGTGGGTCAAAGGAGGTGTGAGAGAGTTGGGCTCGGACCCAATAGAAGGCGAGGAAGATTGGGCCGCGTCGTTAGAGAACAATTGGGCCTCATTAAGGCGAGCAACGTTGGCCCAATGTCTCACGCGAACCAACAACCGGGCAAGGCGTGTCGGCGGTGGGGTAAGTGGTTTGGTGAGGCCAAGTTGAAGTCATGGGCTGATTTGATCAAAGGGGGCACAAAGACACCTGGTCCCCGCAGAGCATGTGGGCCGCACATGTAGAAGATAAGGTATTTGGACCAAAATTATTGTTAGGGTTTAGGGTTCGGGGTTCACGGTTCGGGGTTTAGGGTTTAGGGTTCGGGGTTCGGGGTTCAAGGTTTAGGGTTTAGGGTTTAGTGTTTAGGGTTGAGGTTCGGGGTTTTTTTTATCGAATAACACCCCGGGGATGGGGGATTGAGGCGTGATCCCCTACCGTATATATCAAATAATCAAAATGTCATACAATGTCATGCCCGTCAAGGAGGAGAAAATCAAAGAACAAATAACCTATCACTACGATATCTAGAAAGACTATCATATGACACGGCTACCACTTTGCCAATAGACCCGAGAAAATCCGCTCCCGGGCACGAATTCCAACTCGCCTCAAAGCGTCTCCACCGTGACTATCATTATGAGTTACAATGGCTCTACAGGGAGACAAAAGCCCATTGTAACAATACTTGGCCGATCAAGAAATGGGCCTAAAGAGAATGACCCTAACGTAACCTCCACCACAACTTGTAATCGAAAGCGTCGGCAATATCGAAAATCGGGCGCAATCCTAAACCACCCTCGAAATAGGGTGGCGGATATCATCCCAATCCGATCCGGTGAGTCTTCTTCATCGCGTAGGATCCCCGAGAAGAATCTAGCCATGGTCTGCTCCAAGCGATGAAGAACTATCTTTGGCGCTGCATGACACGAAGAATATGCAATGGAGTGGCCATTAGCGTCTTTGCGAATAAGGGCAAGCCTACCATCAAAGGACGATGCCAATGCGACCACCCAACAACTCTATCCAACATCCTCTCGAATCACTTTGGGAGAAAAAGCTTTTTCGTCATTTGTCCCTTGAACAAAGGGACACCCAAATAAGTCATCGGCAAGTCATCGGGATGAATCCGCATCAACTCGTGCACCATGTGCTCCCATCCGTCAATGAAGCGAGGAGCTAGAAAGAATCTACTCTTACGTACCTTTGACCAGCTTGTCGAGAAGTAGCGGAATAGTGCTCGAAAAATGCCTCAACGTGACCATACCATCCTCGGGCGCCCTAGTGAAGATAACCACATCATCAACATAGGCGGATCGTCCACCGGAAAACCTCGTCGCGTCCAGATAAATCATATCCCGATGTCGTCTAATAATGAAATCCAATCCACGGGATAAATACTCTGCCGCTAGAACAAACAAGGTAGGAGATAGAGGATCCCCTACCACGATCCCCCGAGTCGAAGGAAAATATCCGAGAAGGGATACCATTAACGAGAACATAGAAGCGCGAGTGCTCAACATAGCGCCAACCATAACAATCCACCGCAGGGCCCGAAACACTAGGCAGATCAATCCCAAACACCGCATCGCGAACCTCCTGAGCCGTAGGCATAGCACAAAGTCCATCAAGATCAACATAATCGGAAACCGGGAAAGAACTTATCTATAGGGAGAGTCGGATACTCTGGTCGAAGTCAATAAGGGTACTGAAAAAATGAATCCGACTTAATCTCGAAATCTGTGTGATCACCACTCCATCATCGTCAATCGAGTGAATTCTAGCGTGACACCGCTTCGCTTAACAAATCCGTGGAAAAACTTGGTGTTGAGCTCCCCCTCATTGCCCACTTAATCTGCGGCTTTCTCGCGCCAAAATCCTCCTCCATTTTCAAACGTAGCTCGTACTCGGCCACACAATGATGTAGCTCATCCCGATGAATCGAGAGATGGATCACTATCATATATAGTCCGAGCCATCAAAAAGCGCCTCATCGACGCTTCTAACCCGATCAAAAACATTACCAAACGTCTGGTGATTCCAAATCTTGAGTCTCAAGCTTGACCTATTCAACTTGTCTTTGCAAGCTCCTCATCCCAAAAACAACCAGTGGGATGCCCCCATGCTTCCTTGACAACCTCGCAAAAAAATATGGTGACGTATCCACATATCTTTGAAATCGGAAAGAAGAAACGAGGCACATGCACTACAAACGACAAGATATGAGTAAAGGGGCATGATCGGAGCGAACACGAGATAAATGCGTAACAATAGAAGAAGTAAACACATCGGCCAGTGTTCATTATACAAAGCCCTATCAAGTCTCTCCACGAAGCCCACCTCTAGCCCACGTAAAGATAGGCCCCTCACACCCCGCATCAAATAATTCACGATCCGCAATCATATAGGCAAAATCAAGCATCTCATCCGACCTATCGGTGATACTACCAATCCTCTCGTGATCATGCAAAAAGATATTAAAGTCACCACTAACAAGCCAGGGTAACCCCTCCATACTAATCGCAATCTCATGCAAGGTATCCCACAAATCATATCTAGCAACTCTATCACATTTAGCATACACAAAAGTCAAATAAATAGGTTGAGGCAACAAAGCGGATGTCAACCTACTATGTAATAGTTGTGTATGATCAACAAGAATGTCAAAATGTAAATGAGCGTGACACATAATCCAAATATGATTAGAACAATTACTCAACCCATCATCAAAGCCAAATCTCACGAAAATAGAAACTAAACTCGGAGCAAAGTCATAGGTTCTAAAAGCGCAACAAAAGGCAATTTATGATGAGAAATTAACGCATGCAAATGACGTTGGCTACCCGGATTAGCGATACCCCTCACATTCCACGTTAAGAATTTAATCGACATAATTAACAATTAGAATGAGAAGAGGATTTAGAAACACACTGATCGATTTTGGGGTCGTTGGCTCGCTTCTCCTTTGTAGAGAAAATTATGAACCAATTTGCCCTACTTTGTAGTCTTTTTGTCGATTTCGAGACTTTGTCAACCTCGGATTTTTGATTTTATCCGAGTGATCAACACCAATATCATGTTTACCCTTATGCAATTTTGTGGCGGTTTCCCCATTTTTCAAAATACTATAATTGGTGTCACTTTGTGCAAGGAAAAATCAATATGATTTAGGCCACTTGAATCATCTAAACCCACTTCCTTAATAATATAAACAGTGGCTAATGGGGCGGGGTCCACGTCCGGGTCCGGCTACATCCAAGTTGCACGGCAAGGGTGAGTTAGTGGGTTGGGCTTGGCTATGAGAATTATTTGGGCCGGAGGGATGGCCGTGGTTTGTGGTTGGAGAGAAGGAGTTGGACACGGATCCAATAGTATCGGAGGGCGTGCCCTGGGCCGAGTCTTTGGAGAAGACTTGGGCCTCATTAATGGGACATATATTGGCCCACGCTCACCGGCAAACTCTCAAACGGGCTGGAAATGGAAGGGTCGGATGTCGGGTGGTTAAGTGGGTCCAAAAATTGATTTGGGGACTTATTCAAGTGGGACGAAAAATTCGTTGGGCCCATCTTACAATTGTCCGAGCGCAAGGGTTGGAGGAAATACTTGGCCCATAAATGGTAGTGTCGTCCAATTCATAAAGTAGCGAGGAATCATCCACCTTTTGAACAAAGAGAGGTATGGGCGTGGGCCCATGTGAAATCCCATTAAGGGAACAATTGATGCTCAAGTGATCATGCAACGGCGGCATGTGGACGGAAGGGGGCGGAGGGAGGATGGTGTGGTGGGGCCAATCTAGAGTTATTGGTTGAATAAGTCAAAGAAGACAAAAAAATACCTGGGCCCATGCCATTAGTGGACGCTGCACATGGTGAGGTGGAAGAAGGGCGTCGTGAAGCGGTGATCGAAGTCTGGCCCAATGGAATTAGATGGCTCGAATTGGGTGATAGAGGGGACAATAAAACATCTGGTCCCACAGCATTTGGGCGCTACACGTGAAGATGGAAGGGTGCAAAGGCCATTTATATTGTAATTATCAAAAGCAAAAGTGTGCTCAAGATCTTTCACTTTTATGTCATGGAAAGACATGGCCATGGGTCCCACCAAATTCACATTTCCTTACAAATTCCTTGAATTGTTTGTTGGTCAATGAAACCTCCACAAAAGCAAATGGTTCGAATGATGTGGGATTAAAATATTAGTGATGGAGCCACCATTATTGCCTTTGGTCACGCATGCTTCCAAATCCATCGAATGAGTGCCCCATTAATCAAGTTATCTTCCACTTTTTCGTGCGAAGAAATATTTTGCCGTGTGTACCAACTTAGAATAAAGAATATTAGGGACCCATTCTTTCTTGTCCTTATTATGCTGATTACATTCTCAACGGCCAAGTTGCTTTTTTTATTAGCAAAATCTTCTACTTTTGTGATTGAATCTCCATGTTCGAGGCCTGGCTCCAAGCACGAATTGTCGCCCAATGCCAGGTTGCCACGGATCTTTTCCACAATTATGTGTTCACTCGATCATTCGAATGAAAATCTTGAACCTGATCTGGACCCTTGATTAATGGAGACAAGGTATCCGATGGTGACAAACATCATTATCCAAAATCGAAAATCGATTACCACCGGATCCATCAAGTATGGGAGTGACAATCTTCAAAATAGGTATGTTTGAAATTTTTGCTAATTTCAAAATCTCCTTAGAGACCAAACCCGTTTCTCTTGATCCCTTTTTTTTGGACCTTTATCCAATCAAGCTTTTGAGCACCAACTCTAATAGCACCCTGAGTAAGGTTGGGGTTTACGCCTAAAAGTTTTCGAAATATCCGTAGCACCCCTTGACTTATCTAAATTTCCATTTAACCTCTTCACTGCGTAACCCTCGAACCTACTATGGCGGAAGGGCGCCTAACAATGGTGGTGGCCGTGGTTTATTCCCGTTCATGTAGCACCCCTCAATTGTATGTCCAATATACTTGTAGTGAAGGCGATGTCAAGTCCTTTCATAAACAATTTTACGAACATGTGTTGTGCCATCGAACTCAAGAATAATTTTCTCAACTCTCTCCTTGAATAAATCCAATTCAACACAAACCCGTGCCATAGATAATCGAGTGCGAGTAGGCATCGGGAATCCACTTGAAGAGGTGTGCCTATAATCTTACTAATAGCAAATAAAGCATTATGATCAAAAAAATGTATAGGCAACCCCAGTAGACGAATCCCCAGGCCCAGTGCAAGAGGGCTTCCGTTCTAGGAATAAAGGATGGCGTCCACTTGAACACACGCATCGGGCAGTCCCCCTACGACCAAAGAGTACCCATCCACACTTATTATAATCTTCTTCCAAATGTAATTTGATTATAATATGAGAAGGGTTAGCAAAGCTCCAAGAAAATGGCCCCTTCAAGTTCGGAGCGGAAACAGGAAGCAATTCCTTTAGGGTGAGGAATCGCAAAGGAGAACTTACCTATCAAGGTGAGCTTCCATGTCTCATAAAGACGATCATTCTCAGAAGAAGAAAAGCCAGGAACACGTTGTCCATCTTTTTCCTTGTGAGTGCCAATTGGAACGATTCTCTTGGGATCAAAAGGAAGGTTGGATTGAGGAGAAGTTGAAGCGATCACATTTGCATATGACCCATGTTTCGGAGTTGGATTTTCCGGCGGACTAGAACCATAATCCGCCATTGAAGGTGGGAAAAAACCTGGACAAAATCAAAAAGATGAGAGTAGATTAACAAAGCGAAAATTCAAAAGAACAAGAAAAAGATACTAAAAGTCCCTCAGTTGATAAATTTCTTGAACAATCCATGTGAAATCGGCCCAAAACGTGAAGAACAGTGTATGTGTGTGTGAAACAATGTGTGCTAGTGTGTGAGAGAGGGCGGAGCATTTTGGGTGGGGTTAGGGTTTGGTTTACGGTTCGGGGTTTAGGGTTTGGGGTTTAGTGTTTAGGGTTTAGGGTTTGGGGTTTAGGGTTTGGGTTTAGGGTTCGGGGTTCGGGGTTTGGGGTTAGGGTTCGAGTTCGGGGTTCGGGGTTTAGGGTTTAGGGTTTAAGGTTCGGGGTTTAGGGTTCGGGGCTTAGGGTTCGGGGTTCGGGGTTTTTTTGCTCAGAATAACACCCCCTAGGGTGGGGGATTGAGGCGTGATCCCTACACCGTAGATCAAATAGTCAAAATGTCATACAATGTCATGTCCGTCAAGGCGGAGAAAATCAAAGAACAAACAACCTATCACTACGATATCTAGAAAGACTATCATAATGAGATATCTAAAAATAAAAGGAGAACCAATAATCTATGAAAATCAAGCTCGGATATCTCAAATTTGGTCCATCCGAATGAGCGCTAGGAGGTGGTGAGAAGTCGTGCCCTCATCAACAATGTGATCGCCAAGGGCATCAACTCCCAACTCGCTAGGTGATCTGTTTGGTCGATTCCCTCTCTGTGTATATGGGAAATCGAATCATCAAGGTCCCTTAGCATGTTCGAATGCAAATCGGGGTGTCTTTGAACCTACCAAGAGCCAAGGCCACCGAAGTGATCGTGGTGACCACCGCTGCGTCCAACTCGATCCAAATCAAGAGAAACTCGACGGGCATGCCGCGATCCCCATCTCCATGCTAGTAGCTCGGCATGAAAGCTAAGCTAGACACCACCTAGAAAGAACAATGAAAAGACAACATGAGTCGGCCGAATGATCTCGAATCAATCCCCCTTGTGAAAGAATCAATATGTCTCGATTAAGCGGACCATCCGTGTTCGGCTTGATCTGAGGAGACTAAGGGGATCGCCAAATCACCATCCTTGGTCTCGTGAAACCCGTGGTGGAGCATTCCCCAAAAAACTCACTGTAGGAAGCATCCGGACTAATCTGAAGGGCTCAAACGCCTACCGAAATAAGAATCCATGATACCGCTCCACCGCCAAATAATAGTGAGATGCCAAGAAAGGAAGGTGTCGATGCTTGACACTATTCCTTTTCCGTCCGGACAAACCATAAAATCAAGCGGGGAACCAAGAAACTCAAGTGCCTCGTGTGTGATCTCGTGTGTGTGATTCCTCCAAAATGAAAGGAACAATATCATATCGGTGGTGTGTGGAAGTGTAGTGTCAAACCAAGGAAGAAAGTGATTCCACACGGACTAAACAATATCATTCATCAAAAAGAGGTGAGGGATAGATTCGACAAGAGGAGATAAATGTGGATTATTCAAGCAACAACGACAACGTGAGGCAAGGAAGTGCCACGTGCACGAAGCTTGATATCCACGAAGGAAGCGATTACGAATGAGGCGCTAAAGGAATATAGAGATAGTAGGAATAAGAGCATCGTTCTAAAGGCACCATCTGAGAAGGTTACGAGCATTTCTACCCCAAGCAAAGTAGACATAGAGAACCCACCATGAGAGGTAAACATCCACCGCATGATATCCTCGGACCCCAAGCAGAATCGGAACCCCTGATATATCCTCAATGAGACTTTCGGGAAGCCCACATCCGGAGACCAAGACCTGGTGCAATCTATCGCAATCCCACATACCACTCCCGATGAACCAATCCACCGTCATATGACCCGGCCGATCCAAACAATGATCCGCAAGCGGCCGATGCCTAAACCAAGTATCATCCTAGAAACCGACACGGCTACCACGCTTTGCGCGATAGACTAGAAAATCCGCTCTTGGGCACGAATCGACTCGCCTCAAGCGCCTCCACGATGACTATCATTATGAGTTACGGGGCTCTACGGGAGACAAAAACCCATTGTAACAATACTTACGATCGGAACTGGGCCCAAAGAGAATGGCCCTCACGTAACCTCCACCACAACTTGTAATCAAGGCGTCGGCAATATCGAAAGTCGGTGCAACCCCAAACCACCCTCGGAAATAGGGTGGCAAATATCATCCCAATCGATCCGGTGAGTCTTCTTACATCCGCGTAGGATCCCCGGAAGAATCGGCCATGATCTCTGCTCCAACGATGAAGAAGCTGTCTTTCCTTGTAAGAATCTAGCCATGATCTGCTCCAATCGATGAAGAATCGTCTTTAGCGGTGCATGACCGAAGAATATGCAAAGGAGTGGCTATAAGCGTGCTCTGATAAGAGCAAGCCTGCCACCAAAGGACAGATGCCGATCGACCACCCATCAACTCTATCCAACATCTTCTCGAATCACCGGGAGGAAAAACTCTTTCGTCATTTTCCCCTTGAACAAAGGGACACCCAAATAAGTCATCGGCAAGTCATCGCGGGCGAAGCTGTCGGCTCATGCACCATGTGCTCCCACCCGTCAATGTAACGTGGGGCCAAAAAAATCTACTCTTACGAACACCGACCGGTGGCTAGAAGTAGCGGGGTAGTGCTCCGAGAAAGTGCCTCAACGTGACGAGGCCATCGTCAAACGCCCTAGTGAAGATAACCACATCACCAAAGATAGGCGAAATGGGTCACCGGAAAACCCCGCGCGTCCGATAAATTATATCTTTGGTGCCGTCTAATAATGGAATCAATCCCAGGATAAATACTCCGCCGCCGAACAAAAACAAGGCGGAGATAGAGATCCCCCTGTCGCGATCCTCTAGTCGAAGGAAAATATCCGAGAAGGATACCATTAACTGAAACAGAGAAGCCACGTGACTCAATACATTTGCCAACCATATCAATCCACCGAACGGGGAAGCCCATATGAATCATAGTTGTATACAAGAAATCCCACTTTGCACCCTATCATGAGCTTTAGCCATATCCACTTCATCACCACATTAGGAATCTCCGTGGCTAAGCGATATCATGGATAAGCTCTATCGCGAGCAATATGTTATCCGAGATGACACGACCGGGTGTGAAACTACTCGATTCGCAACACAATCAAAGCGAGAACCGAGACCAACCGTGCATTCATAATCTTAGAGATAATCTTATTCGTCACGTTGCATAAAGTCGGCCGAAACTCGATCCACTTCCAAGGGTGAGGAACCTTCGAATGAGAACTATAGATGTAGCCGTGAACGTGGGCGGCATGAGATTACCCGAGAAAAATTCAACCACCGCATCCTCAACATCCGATGTAACGAAATCCCAACAATCTTTGAAAGAGCAACGATAAGAATCCATCGGCCCTGAAACACAAGACGGATCAATCCCAAACTCCGCACCGCGAACCTCCCGAGCTGTCGACATAGCACAAAGTCCATCATGATCAATGGAATCGGAAGCGGGAAAGAACTCATCGACAGGGGAGTCGGATACTCCAGTCAAAAGTAAATAAAGACTGAAAAAGCTGAATCGCCGACTTAGAATCTCGAGAATCTGTGTGATTACCACTCCATCATTGTCAATCGAGTGAATTCTAGCGCGAAACCTCTTACATTTAACAAATTCGTGGAAAAACTTAGTGTTGCGCTCCCCGATCGCCCACTTAATCTGCATGACTTTACGCACAAATAATCCTCCTCCATTTTCAAACATAGCTCGTACTCGGCCACACAACGATGTAGCTCGGCTTTGATGAGTCGGAGAATGATCATTATCATATGCGGCTGAGCCATCAAACAAAGATCATCGGCCATTCTAACTCGATCGAGACATTACCAAAAGTCCGGTAATTCCAAATCTTGAGTCTGCGCTTGACCTGTTCAACTTGTGCTTTGCAAGCTCCTCATCCCAAAACAACTAGTGGGATGCCCCCATGCTTCTTTGACGACACTGCAAAAAAGTATGGTGACGTATCCACATATCTTTGAAATCGAAAAGAAGAAGCAAGGCATATGCGGTAAAACTTGACAGGATATAAGTAAAGGATCATGATCATAGCGAACATGAGATAAATGCGTAACAACGAGGAAAAGTAAACACATCGGCCCATTGTTCATTGTACAAAGCCCTATCAAGTCTCTCCCGAAGCTCGCCTCTAGCCCCAGTAAAGATAGGCCCCTCACACCCCGCATCAAAAAACTCACAATCCGCAATCATGTACGCAAAATCAAGCATCTCATCGACTGTCGGTGATACCACCAATCCTCTCGTGATCATGCAAAAAAAATATTACGATCCCACCGCTAACAAGCCAGGGTAACCCTTCCGTCTAATCGCGATCTCACGCAACTTATCCCACAAATCGTATCTAGCAACTCTATCACATTTAGCATACACAAAAGTCAAGTAAATAAATGAGGCAACAAAAGAAGTTAGCCTACAATGAAGCAATTGTGCATGATCAACAAGAAAACGTCAAAATATAAATGAGCGTGAGACATAATCCGGATATGATTAGAACAATTAGATAAACCATGATCAAAGCCAAATCTGCGACAATAGAAACTAAACTCGGCAAAGTCATAGGTTCTAAAAGCGCAACAAAAGGCAATTTATGATGAGAAATTAGCGCATGCAAATGACGTTGGCTACCCGAATTAGCGATACCCCTCACATTCCACGTTAAGAATTTAAATGACATAATTAACAATTAGAATGAGAAGAGGAATTGGAAACACGATCGATTTTCTTTGTCGTTGGCTACCTCCTTTAGCTAAAAGAGTGTGAACGAGCTTCCTCGATTTAACTCTTTTTTTTTTGGTGACTTGAGAAATTTATCGGCCCACCTTTTATAATGGTTTCATATTTTTTTCAAATTATTGAGACTGTTTAAACGGCTATTATTTTTCTCAACTACTTTTTGTAATTTTGGATCATTTGAGCCAAGCCTTCCCAATTTGCCAATTTCTTCTTGCGATCAACATATGAATCGTCATCATCTTTGCTATTCGAAATCGGTTGTTATTAGGCCATCAACGATTTGGCTTCAATGGGGTTGTATTTGTGGGCGCGAAATTAATGAAGGTGGGCACGATTAAATCGATGGGGACAGATAGGACATGAGACGTATCGATAAAAGAGGTGGGTTGCGGATAATTGTTGTATGGGGCGAAATAGGTTGGGCCTCTTGAATAGATATTAGGCTTAAAGCACATGCTTTGGACCAATCCTTCCCACTATCACAAGAGACCGATTTGGATGCCTTGAGCTGTGGACGATTCGACGATTGGGCCAAAGAAATTGGGCAATTTGGACATGTTTGGGGCGATTGCGGCGGGCGTGCATGAGGTGGGCTGGCAGTCAAAAGTAGCATGGCCCATTGGAATTTGTTAGACCGAATTGGTTGATTGAGAGGACAAAAAACATCGGACCCACGAGCATGTGGCCGCTACACGTGAAGATGAAAGGGTGCAAGGGCCATTTTTATTGTAATTATCAAAAGTAAAAGTGTGATGAGCATCTATCACTTTTATGTCATGTAAAGACATGGCCATGGGCCCCACCAAATTCACATTTCCTTGCAAATTCCCTTGAATTGTTTGTTGGTCAATGTAACCCTCCACAAAAGCGGCAAGTTTCGAATGATGGGGATTAAAATATTAGTGATGGAGCCACCATTATTGCCTTTGATCACGCATGCTTCCAAATCCATCGAATGGGCCGCCCGTTAATCAAGTTATCATCCACATTTTCGCTCGTACCGCAGAGAAATATGAATCGAGTGTATGATGAACTGCCAAGAGCGAAGGCAACGGATGTGATCGTGGTAACCACCGTTCTGCGTCTAACTCTATCCAAATCTGTAGTGAAAATTGTCGGGCATGTTGCAATCCCATCTCCAGTCTAATAGCTCGGCATGAAAGCTAGACACCTTTGCCTGGAAGGAACTATGAAATGCTAACATGAGTCCGCTCGAATAATCTCAAATTAATCCCCTTCCGCGGTATCAATGTGCCTCGATCAAACGAACCATCTCGTATTCGACTTGATTTGAGGAGGCGAGGGCTCGCCAAATCACCATCCTCGATCGGTGTGGAACCTATGGTGGATCACTCCCCTGCAAAAACCCCACCTGTAGGGAAGTATCCGGACCAATTTGAAGGGCTCAATCGCCGACCGAAATAAGAATCCGGAGATCTTGCTCCACCGCCAAATAATGTGAGATGCGAAAAGGAAGGTGTCGATCTTGACACTATTCCTTTCTATCCGATAAACCATAAAATCAAGCAAGAAACCAGAAACTCAAATGGACTCCATTTCAATCCAAAAATCAAAGTTCCAGTTGCCCTGGTTTGGATTAAATCTTCCGGGCTTACCTATTGAATTTTATGACTATCGGGCGTTATTTGCGATTTGCAAAGAGATTGGTGAACCTTTACGGTGGATACTCCAACAGTAGCGTAAAGACACGATTATCTTTTGCTAGAATTTGCATTGAGCTTGATTTGCGAAAGGATCGAATGGAGGAAGTTATTCTTGATTTCATGAAGTTGTTCATGTTTAAAAATTCGTCTATGAAAGGGTCCCTTCATATTGTTCCTTTTGCAAACACATTGGGCATGGTGTAGAGAGTGCTACATTAATGGAAATAAGGTCAAAACACCACCCCCTGTTCAAGGCCTCAACCAAGTCGAAAGGAACCACCTCGAAACCTTAGTGATCAAATGAAGAAGACAACCATTATGGATGGCCCAAACCCGAATTCACATGATAACCCGCCCATAAATGGATAGAGATGAAAAAGAAAGGCCCTAAAGTCACGGGATTTTTAACAAAATCGGTTTTGGAAGTTGCATCCTGTGGGAGTTAATAGAGTTCTAGAAGATTCGATTAGTTAAGCTGTTAGGCGGTTAGTTTGTTAGATTGTTAGTTATGGTTGTTACATGTAACTAACTCTTCTCACTGACTCTCTATATATAGAGCACATACACCTTTGTCTTGTTGTATTGATTTGAGATAATAAAACACTCTCTACATTTCCTTATGGCTCTAGTTATAAGTTTAACATGGTATCATGCGGATCTCCTTGAGTCTTCTCCTAGCGATCTTGCTTTGCCGTTCTTTATGGCATTCACTTCTTCTTTTTCTCTCTGGTTACCTTTGCTCATCCTATTTCTTCCAAGCTCAACCATGAAAATTTTACGGTTTGGAAGAAACAAATACTTGCTACTCTTCTTGCGGTCACCGTCTTCAAGTTTATCTCACCTCCTCTTCTTCTCCTCGGTGCGATTTTTGGCTGCGGTGATGAACGATCCATTTGCTTCAATCCTCATTTTCTCGAATGGGAACAACAGGATCGATTAATTCTCTCATGGATTCTAGCTTCATTTACGAGACATTTTAACTCGGCTTGTTCAATGTGAAACTTGACTTGACATGGCAAACTCTTGAAATCTATTTTGGTGCTCAAATTAGTGCTAAGGTCATCAATTTAAACTTCAATTGCGAGTTTGAAGAAAGGATCTCTCTCCATTAATGAATATGTTCTTAAGGTTCGCCATTGTGTTGATATGCTAACTCTTGTTGGATATCCAATCTCGATAAAGATCATGTTGATGTTGTTTTGGATGGATTACCTCCTGAATATGAAACCTTTGTCTTATATGTTACTACACGCAATGATTCGTACTCTGTGAATCGAACTTGAATCCTTATTGCTTGCTCATGAAGCTAGAATTGAACGATCTACTAAGAGTGTTGAATTGGCAATGGCTAATGTTGCTATCATTAGATCTTCTTCCCACTGGATTTGATAGTTCTCACAAGTACACCTCAACATTTTTCGGCTCCTCAAGAGGTCGTGGTCATAATACCAGGGGGTAGTTTTCGTGGTTTTCATGGTAATGGTCATTTTCTAGAGGCGGAGGTTTCAACTCCAATCGCATCATGTGCCAATTATGTGGAAGAAACAACCATATTGCTCCCAATGCTATTATAGGTTTGATCAAACCTTTCAAGGTCCAAATCGATTTGAAAGCCATCGTTTTTGGGTCATGCTCCTCCAATCTGATTTTGGCTCACACTTCTCGGGTTGCTACTTTCTCTCCTACTGTCTCTTGGTCCAATGGTGTGGAGGAATGGTATCCTGATTTCGGGGCTACTAGATATCTCACTGCAGCTTCTCAGAACGTGATGCATCAAACACCCTACCATGGTACTGAACATGTCACAATGGGCAATGGTAAGGGATTATCTATCAAAAGTGTTGGTTGCTCCACCTTTTCTTCACCTTTTCTTCCTACTCGTACACTAACTCTTTCTCAAATGCTTCATGTTCCACATATCACAAAGAATCGCTAAGTGTTTCCAATTTTTCCAAAGACAACAATGTATACTTTCGGTTTCATCCTGATCACCTGTCTTGTTAAGGATTCCTTTACTCATATGGTTCTTCTCGGAGGACATCTTCACAATGGACTCTATGTCTTTCCACACCACCAGTTGAGCCTTCTCACTACACCTACTTCTAATTCCATTTCTTCTTGTAATAAGTTTGTTTCTCATGTCTATAATGTTCTTTGCTCTAATATTTCTTTTGATGTATGGCATAAAAGACTTGGCATCTAATGATAAAATTGTACATGTTGTTTTGTCTCAAAACTCTATTGCTCATACTAATAAAAGCTCTCGATCTACGTGTCAATCTTGTTGTCTTGGTAAAGTTCATAAGTTTCCATTTCCTACTTCTCACACTAAATACACTGAACCACTTCAACTCATTCACTCAGGTCTTTGGGGTCCTTCTCCAACTGTTTCACCAAATGGATACAAGTATTATATCCATTTTGTGGATGCCTTCTCCAAGTTTACATGGATATATCTACTCAGACAAATATCTGAGGCACTTTCAGCATTTATCAACTTTAAAACACATGTTGAACTTCAACTAGGTTTCAATATTAAAGCTATACAAACAAATTGGGGAGGAGAATTCAGATCCTTCACTAATTTTCTCACTTCCAATGGCATTGTTCATCAACATCCTTGCCCTTATACACATGAACAAAATGGTGTTCTTTGAAAGAAAACATCGTCATATTGTTGATCGTGGTTTAACACTTCTTGCTCGATCCTCTTTACCCTTTCAATACTTGGGATGAGGCCTTTAGAACATATGTTTATCTCATAAATAGACTTCCAACTCCTCTCTTGTCCCACAAAAGTCCTTATGACATCTTGTTTCATCACAAACCTCAATACACTCTTCTCGAACCTTTGGTCATGCTGTGTTTCCCTAATCTCGGGCCTTACAATAACCATAAGTTCTCATTCGGTCCTCCTTGCACATTCTTAAGATTCTGACCTCAATCACAAAGGCTACAAATGTCTTGATTCTCATGGTAGAATCTATATCTCTAGAGATGTCATATTTGATGAATCTCAATTTCCTTTCTCTGTTTCATTTTCTTCCGTACCTCTATTTACACCCACTCATTCCACATCCTTATCCTTTCCCCGACTCTCCTACGACCTTCTTCATCATTTCTGTTGCCTCTCCTACCAACACTTCAAGATTTACCTCTTCCTAGTGCCCCTGCCGACTCATTTAGTCTGCTCAGGGCTCGATCTTTGTTCTGAAGAGCCTACGGAGCCTTCTAACTCTCATTCTATGGTCACTAGAGGCAATAATGGGATCTTCAAACCTAAGGCTTTTCTATCATCCAAGGAACCTGCTACTTCCAGTTTAGCTCTTCAGGATGATAGGTGGAAACAAGCAATGGTTGATGAATATCTTGCCCTCATGAGAAATAATACCGAAATTGGTCCCTCTTCCCTTTGACAAACATGCTATTGGGTGCAAGTGGGTGTTTAGAGTCAAGGAAAATCCTGATGGAACAGTCAATAAGTTTAAAGTCAGATTGGTTGCCAAAGGTTTCAACCAAGTTGCTGGTTTTGATTTCACTGAAACCTTGATCCGTGGTCGACCTACATCTATCGAGTTATTCTTCTTGCTCTCGGTAGAAATTGGGAAATTAAGCGGTGGACATTGCTAATGCCTTTCTTAATGGTGATTTGCAAGAAGAAGTATATATGCATCAACCTCTTGGTTTTGAGGATCCCGACTATCCCCAACATGTTTGTAAGCTTCAAAAGTCTCTCTATGGATTAAAGCGAGGCACCTAGAGAATGGTTTAATAAGTTGTTTGCAAAGATGGTGACTAAGTTTGGGCTTCATTCTACAAAATATGATCCCTCCATTTTTGTTAAACATACAACAACAAGTACTCTTTATGTCCTAGTCTATGTTGATGACATTTTGGTGATAGTAGTGATTCTCGGGAGGTCAAGAATTTCATTGCACACCTCGATCATGCCTTCTCATTAAGGGATCTTGGAGATGTTGATTATTTTTGGGTATTCAAGTCCTCAAAACTCAGCAACTTCTTCTTTTTCTCGGTCCAAATATGTCGGGGATCTCCTCTCAGAAAGTAAACATGCACAATGCTCGAGCTATACATTCTCCCATGACCACTGGGAAAAATTTTCAGCTATAGTGATGATAGGTTTCTTAATGTGCAATTATACAGGAGTAATGTTGGGGCCTTACAAGATCTCACCATCACAGGGCAGAGAAATCTCTTTTGATGTGAACAAGGTTTGTCGGTTCATGCAACAACCTCTAAATGTACATTAGAAGGCGATCAAAAGGATTCTACGCTATCTCGGTGGTAATCTTTGTCGGCCATGGGCTCCATTTTACTCGATTTTTCCTTGCAGTACAACTTGGTAGGATACTCTGATGCTGATTGGGCATCTAATTGTGATGATAGAAGATCCACCACTGGCTATTGTTTGTTTTTGGGACCTAATCTCATTTCTTGGCAATCCAAGAAACATCACACCATCTCCCGTTCATCCATAGAGGCAGAGTACCAAAGTGTTGCCAGCTTGGTTGCTGAGATTACTTGGGTGAGAGGTTTACTTCAAGAGTTACATATCCATACAATCAAGACTCCTATAGTTTGGTGTGATAATTTGAGCACGGTCCAAATGTCTCGCTAAATCCTGTGCTTTATGCTCGTACAAATCATATAGAGCTTGACTTGTACTTTGTTCGTGAAAAAGTGCAACAACACCTGCTTGAGATCTGTCATGTGCCTGCTATTGATCGGTTAGGCGATCTATTTACCAAAGCTAATTCAAGTCTTTGCATTTGGTTTACTTGATCCAAACTCAAGGTTCAAGATTATGATTCCTTGAGTTTGAGGGGTCATGGAGTTAATAGAGTTCTAGAAGATTCGATTAGTTAACTGTTAGATGGTTAGTTTGTTAGATTGTTAGTTATGGTTGTTACATGTAACTAACTCTTCTCACCACTCTCTATATATAGATCGAGATACACCTTTGTACTCTTGTTGTATTGATTTCGAGATAATAAAACACTCTCTACATTTCCTTATGGCTCTAGTTATAAGTTTAACACATCCAAGTCGCAACATACGTATTTTAATGAGACTTTTGAGAGACGTGTGATTTGGGATCTTCATTCAAAGCGATCAGTAATATGATTTCTTCACCAAATCAATTTAATTTGTTGGTTAATTATAAGGATGTGCCGTCAAATGGGGCTTCTACGGGAGGGATTGATCCAAAGAAAAGTCAACCGAATTGTGATAAATAATCATTCCATAAATCAAAGGATTCGGAGGCGGGTTTTAATATTTCTATATCACCCCGGACTTCCATTAAAAATAAGGATATTCTAGCAAATTATTGTGAGGAATTAAATGATGATTATTCGGATAAGGAAGGTAAAGTTGGCACGGATTTTTTGGAAGCAGAGGCGATGAATGAGGATATTTGTGAGGAGCCTGGGAACAAACAAGCACTAAAATCCCCTCCTAAACCGTTGGGATTAGTTCCAAAAAATACTTAGCTGGATTTGATTAAGTTTGGGAAGGATTCCAATCCTCAAATTAAAAATGAAAATGGTAATGGGCTTCAAATTGGTCAAACAAAGGTAAGGGGGAATTTCAGGACGTTAAGTTATTTTCGGATGAAGGAAGTGATGGCACGTATTTAGGGGATGATGATTTGTTGGCAGTGGCAAATCTAGATTGTAAAATGGGGGTACAGTTGTAAATTTGAAAAAAATCCAACAATAATATTTATTGAAAAAATAATAATATTAATAAACTTGTACCCCCATTTTTAAAAATAATTAAAAATACAAATAATATAATACAAATTCCCACAATAAAATTTCATAAAATTAAAAATTAACTTAATAACGCGAATAAATAAAATATATGGCAAAATTTGCAAAAAAATAGAAATATTCCAAATAAATAAATCTAATAAAACCAATAATTCTATCAAAACTATGTTTTCTTGTCTTCTATTTTCTTAATTACGCTAGTTAGTTCTTTTATACATGTGTATTATTTTTTATGTATTGTTACACAATCATCTTTTACAAAAATTTAAACAATGCTTTGTTGTACGACTGTATTTTTTTTATTACAATCCTGATAGGGGTGGGTCTGGTGTGGATCGAACTCAGGTGGATACTTAAAAAATTAAGCATTAAACAACGCACGCTACACTCAATCCCCGTACAAATTTAAATATTAAATAATATTTATGTGCATTTCTTTAAATATTTATCGTACGTACCCCCATTTTCAAAATCCTAGATCCGCCACTGTTTGTTGGATGCCGAATTGGAAAGATCGAAAAATAATCGCAGCATAAATCCAAGGAAATTTTCGAAAAGATTGAGTGATAAACGACCTCATGGATTTGGAGACGAATCTTGGACATATTCAACGGCACCAATTTTGGGGAGATATATTTGTTGATGCTAGCCAAATTGAAGGTGAAACAAAGGATGATTTTCGGTTAGAAGATGGAGAAATCACTATCCAATTCAATCCCATGATTTTAGGGGATTGAATTTATCAAATAAAGAAAAGGATATGCATGCTTTGCATGGGAAATATGTTAGGTGGTCATGTTTCTAATCCTCGGTCGATGGGTACGAAATTCTCCCAACACAAATCAGTCCTATTTTTTCTCAATTAAATAAGCATTTGCGGCTTTGCTTAGTTTTAGCCCAACAAATGCCCGATTCGTCCCCTAATCCACCTAATTTTTCGAACCATATTGCCAACAAAGGGGCCCAAATTTGCATTGCCATCAAGTGGGCCATCCAATTGTCTTTGCACAACCCATTTCGATGGGTCACATTTGCTTTTCTAAAGCCAAAGAACAAAGTTCTTTTGGGCGAATTGCTAGTGGCTACCATTGGTTGGGGCCTTTAAGTCGAGTCCACTCTTTTGATTCAAGTGCACACGCGCCACTTGGGAGATCTACTTCAATGGATAATGGCGAGTTCCTAATGATGATGTTTGACATTGGCTAATTAATTTTTGGGGGCTAAATTAATAAAAATAAATAAATATTTCAACACAAAAAATAATATTAAATACAAAATATATATAAAGTAAGTGAATTTTTGCAAAGTTTGGGGGGGGGGGGCTAAAGCCCCCAATTGCTCCTACAAGGAGCCGCCCCTGATGATGAGGCCAATGATGATGAGATGGTGGATCACATGCATAATGACCTTGATTTGAAAGCCCAAAATTTGTTGGATATGGGAAAGAAAGTGGCAAAAAAAACATGGAATCTAGATTGGATAAGAAGAAAAAATTGGGGACCATTCGGACTAGTGCAAAAAATTCCGGTGCTTTTAAAAAAATTGGAATTGACAAATTTCCCAAGTCTCCACGCAAGCGGGCCAAGTCTGGTAATCTCAAGGGAAGCAGTTCGAGGAATAAATCAAACATTCATTCAGGACAGGATTAATGAGTTGGGGATCACTTTTTTTTTTTGGAGCAGAGTTGGGGATCACTTTGTTTTTATTTAATTGATCAAGATTTTAGAGGGTATTTTAGGGTTTAGGGTTTCTGTAATTCTTAATTTGTGATTTATTGTCTAATTTTTTTTTATCTACACTATCATCTAAAATTGTTATCTTTTAAGAATATATTTGGTTTATATATTGAAAATAGTTTATGTTTTATATAAAAACAAAAATAGGATTGGGAAATAGAGTTTGTCAAAATTGAGAAATAGTGTTTCTCCAAAAAAAATTGCTATTTTGATCAAGGATTCTAACGATTGTGAGAAATTGGTGGCTTGATGCCTATCAGAATCAATAATTGGTATTTTTAAATAATCTCACATTTCTCAACAACTCCACGTTTATCTAGAAAGCTAAATTTCACTAACTAAATACTGTGGATTAATACAATTTATTCTTCTTGTTACCTCAATTTTCTCCGAATTTCAACTCTAAAAGATAAAATATAATCCCAAAATAAAAGATTTTCTCACAATCTACCCTATATACTAAAAGAAAAAAAAACTTGACATATGTCATCACCTCATTAATGTTGGATATTTGTCAAACTTCTCATCCTCCCATTCCACGTGGTGGCAGCACATTTTTGTCATATGACAATCCTATGTACAAAATTAAAAGATAATATATTTAATCAAGATTCTAAAAGATAAAATATAATCCCAAAAATAAAGAATTTGCTCACAATTAGTTTAAAAAAGTCGATGCTGGTCAAATTTATCTCAGGATATTTTTATTAAGAATTACTCCATTAGTTTAGAATATATATTTTTGAAAACACACAAGTATTATTTTAGTTATACATATAGATATAGATGAGGTGCATCGCATGTGTTGAAAACTAGTATTGCTAAACCCCAATTTCGTTCGAGTCCTGTCCAGGACATACCAGAATGTTGCCAAAGCCCACTTCGTATCCTGGTCCAGTTGGAGGCAAATAAAAATATTTGCTAAATGCCAATTTTCAACATCAGGTCCAGTTCGACGCCATCCTATTATACAGAAATAATCGCTCTGTCCACTGTAATCCTAATCTCCAGACTCCATCTCCCCAAATTCCCCAGAAACACAAACGTATTAATAGCGGCTTGGAGACCAATAAGAGAGAAAACTAATTTATTTTCCCTTTATTTTCTTAGTTGTCTCTGTCGACTGTCGTCTTCTTGAAAACCCTAGGGTTTTGAATGACCGTTTCTTAAATCGTTGTCTATCGTTTTGAGATATTGGCAATGGGGGCAAGTCGGAAGCTGCAGGGCGAGATCGATCGAGTTCTCAAGAAGGTTCAAGAAGGCGTCGATGTATTTGATAGCATTTGGAATAAGGTGTTTGTCTTGTGCAAACGCTATTCATTTTCAATATATCTTCCATTTGCTCTAAATTTTAATCGAATGTACACTTTGTTCAGGTTTATGACACGGACAATGCAAATCAAAAGGAAAAATTCGAGGCGGACTTAAAGAAAGAGATAAAGAAGTTGCAGAGGTACAGAGACCAGATCAAGACGTGGATACAGTCCAGCGAGATCAAGGATAAGAAGGTATTCTCTACTGCTAAAACTACATCTAATTAATTTAATTTTTTTATTCAGTCATCTTGGCAGTATCCAGCCTACATCTTTTTATCGGATTATTTGCCTTCCTGGTGCTAGGTTTGGCATTTCATGTTTCCCAGTTAGTTGCCAAATTCATTGGCTGCATTTTTTATTGGATATTTTGGGAATATAATACACTAAATAGCCCCTGGTAAATCTTGAATGGTTTTGCCTTTTTTTTTATGAGACTAATTCTACAATTCTTTTCAAATACCAGTCAAGCTTTGAAGTTCCTTTGTTACAATATTTCTGAAACTTAATTTTCAATTTGGTAGTGTTTTTCGTGATTTAGTGCTGCATTTTGTTTCTCATCTGCAAATTTTGTTTCTTCACATAAGTAGGAAATTTAAAAGTTAACATACCTTGATAACCAGTGTATTATGCCTTGCTCTTTCTATGTCAACACAAAAACACAAGTTGGAGATATACATTTTGACTGAACTTAGTTAGCATCCAATGATCATAGTGTTCATGTTAATGGTTTAATTCAAGAATTGTACTACCACCAGGATAAACTCCTGTCTCAACCTATTTTGTAACTTCCAGTTTCACATTAATTTGCATATTTGCTAACACTTGCAATGTGAGTGTATTTCTCAATCTTGCATGACCTGAGACTTTGAAATTGAGATTCTCTAAACTATTTGTCCTCTCAATTATTGATTAGAGATCTTTCTAGTTCAATACTTAATCTTAATCTGTATGTTAAGATTGTCTTTTTTTTTTTTTTTTTTTTTTTACTTCGTTAGGTCTTTATGGTAATAGACTTTGATGATCTCTCGTGTCAACCTATTTTTCCTTGAAATTCGAGTTTCACAATAAACTCCCACATGCTATAATAATATTGTGGTATGAATATTTTTCTCAATCTTTCACGTTGTGAACGTTTTTGAGATTGTCTGAACTGTGTGTCGTATCATTTATTTGATTAGAGATCTTTCTAGTCCAACATACAGTCTTTTTATGGAAACGTAATTGTGGTGTTATAAGTGCATATTTCTTTAAAATATTTTTTCTTTAAATTGGTTTTGCATTGTTGTCTAGGCTTTTGGTTGAATGGTTGTTGTTTTCAAAGTTACCAATTGTCCAATTTGATATGCTTTTAAGAGTATTCTGGAATGGCTGAAGAGAAAGATATGTTCTTTAAGTTGACTTCTCAAACGTGTAATGGACTTGGAATATGCAAAGAGGAATAAGCCTTTTGGTTGCACCGACATTTCTTAGTTTTATAGGAGTAAATGTGTGGAAGTTCGTGGTTATTAAACCATCAACCATTGCAAGGGAGAGTGGGTAGTGTCTGTTGAATTTTTCAAATTCAATAACCCATCCAAGAATAAGAAATAATTAACTTTCTTGGAAAAGAAGAGACTCTCTGTCATATAACATATTAGAATCTTCACCAATCTCACGATGGCCGCCACACGAGATATGGGGAGAAGAGTGTTTTCTAAGCTCCGCTAATCTTTTGAAGTGTAATTTTCCCCAACTCTCTCATTTAAGTGGTAATCTTTTGTCGGCCAATTTTATTTCTATAACAAATCTTGATGATGGTGTATAATTTATTTTGTGTTGCTCGGACATTTGTGTATATTTGCATGTGTGCACTTTATAGATCATTTCTCCTACATCCGTGCTTTTGTGGTTCTACTCCCTCTGCTTGGCTTGTTAGACAATAATTTCCATTGTTCTGTTGTGATAGATTCAATCAGATAATATCTTTGTTGTTTTCTTACAAAAAGAGTTTGAGATAATAATATTTTCATCTTGTTTAGTTTCGATTTTTCCGACGTTGACAATGGATTTTCTTTGATACTTGTTGACATAGGTTAGTGCCTCTTATGAGCGGCTCGATGGATGCTCGAAAGCAAATTGAGCGTGAAATGGAACGATTCAAAATATGTGAAAAAGAAAGCGAAGACAAAAGCATTCTCGAAAGAAGGCGCTCGCCAACAACCTAAAACGCGGTGTGCATTGCTTTCTTTTCTGCTCTTCTTCTTAAGTTTACATTCAATACTTTCCGACGCGTTTGTCTCTGGATTAAGTTTCATTACAAATAAGTGCAATAGATCATTACATAAATATTGTCAACGAGTGCAATTACATTAATATAATTCCCCGTCATGTGGATTACATTTGTGGTCCATTAAATGGGATTTTTTGCTTTAGCAACAAATACACTCCTTTCTTTGTAATATATCCGAAAAGAGAGCTTTTTTATATGGGCCATAGCTCTTTCATTGAATATATAAGTATAAATTTTACCGATGTTTGGTGGCATTTATCATATTTTAACCTTTTCTCATGATGTAGGATCCGAGGAGAAAAAGCTAAATCGTAGACAAGAGATTGGTTGAATAATGTGGTATGTTCCCGAAAGTTTGCTTGCATTTCGTTCACCTAAGTTGAGTAATTGAATATGTAGCTCTAATAATTTGATTGTTTGACCGGTGAACCTGAAGCGACTAAACCAAATAAGTGTTATTTGTTTGGTTAATTGGTTGAAATTGTCATATCATCATGAGTATGGTTGTTTAGTTTTTAGTCTTTTGTCACGTTTCGGTTTAATTATTACAAAACTAGTGACCCCAAACCACATATAAAGTGTGGAGACACTTTAGATGAGTTAATTAAAAGTTCTAATATCCGTAGAGTTTTTTTTTTTTTTTTTTTTTTTTTTTTAAAATAACACCCCAGGGGTGGGGGGATTGAGCGTGATCCCCACCAGTAGATCAAATAATCAAAGTATCATACAATGTCATGTCCCCGTCACGGGAGAAAATCAAAATCAAGAAACCTATCACTACGACAATTATACAGACTATCATAATGAGATATCTAAAAAATACAAGGAGAACTAATGCGCAATCAAAATCTAAAGTTCGGATATCCCACCGGTCCATCCGAATGAGCGCTGAAGGTGGTGAGAAGTCGTGCCCTCATAAACAATATGATGATAAGCGGCGTGACTCTGACTCCCAACTCCGCTAGATGATCGGCCTGGTCGATTCCCCTCTCTGTATGTGGGAAATCGAATCAAGGTCCTCGGATGTTCCGAATGCGAATCGGTGTATGTTGAACCCGCCACAGCGAAGCAACGGATGTGATCGTGGTGACCACCACCGCTGCGTCCAACTCGATCCAAATCGCAAAGAAAAAAACTGCCGGGCATACTTTGCGGTCCCATCTCCGATCTTTAGTAGCTCGGCATGAAAGCTAGACACCGCGCGAATGAACTATGAAACGCCAACATGAGTCCGCCTTCAATGATCTCGTATCAATCCCCGCCACCGGCTATTAATGTGTCTCAATCAAACGAACCATCCGTGTTTAGCTTGATCGAGGAGATCGAGGTGCTCGCCGAGATCACCATCCTCCGGCTGCGTGGAACTGTGGTGGATCACTCCCCTGCAAAAACTCACCGTAGGGAAGCATCCGGACGTCAATCCGAGAGCTCAAACGCCGACCGAAACAAGAATCCGGAGATACCGCTCCACCGCCAAATAATGTGAGATGCCAAGAAAGGAAGGTGTCGATGCTTGACACTATTCCTTTCCGTCCGGACAAACCATAAAATCAAGCGAGGAACCAGGAAACCTGAGTGCCTCGTGTGTGATCAGGTGTGCGATTCCTCCAAAATGTGAGGAACAATATCATATCGATGGTGTGTGGAAGTGTAGTGTCAAACCGAGGGACAAAGTGATTCCACACGGATTGAGCAACATCATTCATCAAAAAGAGGTGAGAGATAGATTCGACTGAGGAGAAGAATGTGTATTATGCAAGCAACAATAGCAACGTGAAAGCGAGGAAGTGCCACGTGCACGAAGCTTGATATCCACGGGAGACGATTACGAAGGAGACGCCAAAGGAAAATAGAAATAGTAGGAATGAGAGCATCGTTCCAAATGGCACCGCATGTATGTTAGGAGGATTTCTTTCCTGATAGAATCCCAAGCGAAGACATCGAAAACCCACCATGAGAGGTAAGCATCCACCGCATGATATCCTCTCGATCCCGATGTAGAGATCGGAACCCGAGGATATATCCTCAATGAGACTGTAGGAAGCCCACATTTGGAGACCAACACACGATCAATCTATCCCGATCCCACACACCATCACGAATGAACGATCCACATCGTCATATGTCCCAACTACCGATCCAAACAATGATCGCAAGCGGCCTATGCCCAAACCAAATATCATCCGAGAAACCGACCCGCTACCACTACCAATAGACCGGAAAATCCGCTCTTGGGCCCGAATACCGACCCGCCTCAATCGCTCCACCGATGACTATCATGATGTGTTCAAGTGGCTTTACAGGAGACAAAGCCCATTGTAACAATAATTTGCGATCAAGAATCGAGCCCACAACGAATGGCCACTTGCGTAACCTCCACCACAACTTGTAATCGGGGCGTCGGAATATCGAAAGTCGGCGCAATCCCAAACCACCTCGAAAATAGGATGGCGGATACTATCCCAATCGATCCAATGAGTGTTCTTCTGTCCCGCATAGGATCCCCGGAAGAATCTAGCCATGATCCGCTCCAATCGATGTAGAATCTGTCTTTGGCGGTGCATGACCAAGAATATGCAAAGGAGTGGCCATTAGCGTGCTCAGAATAAGAGCGAGCCTACCTCCAAAGGAAAGATGCCGTCGACCACCCAAAGAACTCTATCCAACATCCTGCGAATCACCGGGAGGAAAAGCTCTTTCGTCATTTTCCCCTAAACAAAGGGACACCCAAATAAGTCATCGGCAAGTCATCGCGACAAAGCCTTGTCGATGCACCATGTGCTCCCATCTCGTCAATGTATCGTGGGGCGAAAGAATCTACTCTTCCGAACACTGACCACAAATTTACCGTAGCGGAGTAGTGCTCGAGAAAGTGTCTAAGCGTAACAAGACCATCTCATCCTCGCACGCCCTAGTGAAGATAATCACATCATCGGCGATAGGCCAAATGCGTCATTCGAAAACCCCGCGCGTCCAGATAAATCATATCTTTGGTGTCGTCTAATAATGGAATCCAAACCCCGGGATAGATACTCGCGCTAGAACAAATAATGCAGAGATAGAGGATCCCCTGCCCCGCCGATCCTCGAGTCGAAGGAAAATATCCGAGAAGGGCTACCATTAACCGAAACGAAGCGCGTGCTCAATACACGCCTATCATATCAATCCACCGAAGCGGAAGCCCATATGAATCATGGCGAAAGATACAAGAAATCCCATCTGCACCCTTATCATAAGCTTTAGCCATATCGACTTCATCACCACATTAGGAACCTTCGTGGTGATGTTGATATTATGGATAAGCTCCTGCGCTAGCAAAATGTTGTCCGAGATAACACGACCGGGGGTGAAGCCACTCTGATTTGGTGACACAATCGGTGGCGGAATCGAGACCAAGCGCGCATTCAAAATTTTCGAGATAATCTTATTCGTCCACGTTGCACAAGCTAATCGGCCAAACTCGACCCACTCGGGGTGAGGAACCTGGAATGAGAACTATAGAGGTAGGCCGTGAACGTGACGCGGCATGAGATTTCCTAGAAAGAAATCAATCACCGCATCCTCAACATCCAGTCAGACGAAATCCCAACAAAGGTCTTTGAAAGAACAACGATGAAAATCCATCGGCCCTGAAGCACTAGACGAATCAATCCCAAAATCGCATCGCGAACCTCCGGGTCGTCGGCATACCACAAAGTCCATCCAAATCAACGAGAATCGGAAGAAGACGAGGGGAAGAACTCATCAACGGGAGTGGTCGGATACTCCAAGTCGAGGTCAATAGGGGATGAAAGAATCGGATCGCCGACTTTCGAATCTCACAATCTGCGTGATCGTCACCCCATCATCATCGATCGAGTGGATCCTAAAGACGACACCTCTTCGTTTAACAAACCCGTGGAAGAACTTAGTGTTGCGCTCCCCAATCGCCCACTTTATTGCGACTTTTCTCGGCGCCAAAAATCTTCCTCCATTTTTAAACGTAGCTCATACTCGGCCACACAACGATGTAGCTCGGCCCGATGAGTCGGAGAAGGATCATTGTCGTCGCAACTGAGCCACAACAATCGCATCATCTGCGCGATCTAACCCGATCAAAAATGTTACCAAATGTCCGGTAATTCCAACTCTTGAGTGCAAATGCTTGACCTATTTAATTTGTATTGCAAGTTCCTCATCCCAAAGCAACCGGTGGGAGGTCCCCATGCTTCTTTGACTACCCGCAAAAAGTATGGTGACGTATCCATCTTTGTCAAATCGAAAAGAAGAGCGAGGCACATGCGGTAAAACGACGGGATATGAGTAATGGAGCATGATCGGGCGAACACGAGATAAATGCGTAACAACGGAAAAGTAAACACATCGATCCCAATGTTCATTATACACAAATTTCTATCAAGTCTCTCCACGAAGCCCACCTCTAGCCCAAGTAAAGATAGACCCTCGCACCCGCATCAAATAACTCACAATCTGCAATCATGTAAGCGAAATCCAACATCTCATCCGACCTGTCGGTAGTACCACCTACCCTCTCATGGTCATGCAAAAAGATATTAAAGTCACCACTAACCAACCCGGGGTAACCCTCCATACTAATCGCAATCTCACGCAAACCGTCCCACAAGTCGTATCTAGCAACTCTATTACATTTAGCATACAGAAAAGTCAAATAAATAGGTTGAGGCAATAAAACAGATGTCAACCTACAGTGTAGCAATTGTGCATGATCAACAAGGATGTCAAAATGCAAATTAGCAGCAGACATAATCCAAATATGATTAGAACAATTATATAAGCCATGATTAAAGCCAAATCTGCGACAATAGAAACTAAAATCCGGAGATGTCATAGGTTCTAAAAGCGCAACAAAAGGCAATTTGTAACGAGTAATAACCGCATGCAAATGACGTTGGCTACCCGAATTAGCGATACCCCTCACATTCCACGTTAAAAATTTAATCGACATAATTAACAAATAGAATGAGAAGAGGAATCAGAAACACCTGATCGATTATGTTGTCGTTGGCTCCCTCCTTTAGCTAGAAGAGTGTGAACGATCTTTCCTGATTTTACTCCTTTTTTTGGTGTCTTGGTAAAGTTATCCTCCCCAATTTTTTTTTAATTGTTTCTGACTTTTTCGAAATATTGAGGTTGTCCTCGCGGCTCACTTTTTTCCCAGCATCTTTTTGCAATTTAGGATCATTTGTTTCTGTGGAATTTTTCACACCAAGCTTTTCCAATTTGCCAGTATCTCCATGCAACTGAACATCAGGAATTCCATGCTGTTGCGGTTCGAAATCAGCTATCTTTGGGCCTTCAAGAGGTTGGGTTTCCATTGTATTGTTTGTTTGGGCGCCATAATTAATGAAATTGGCCCGATTAACATTCACCTGGCCCACATCCAATTCTTGATGGAAAAAAACGGGCGAATGGCTGGACTGGACCTCAGCATCAGAAGCAGCGGAATGGGCTTGATAATTAGAGGAGTTTGAGCAAGCGGCTGGGATGGGCTCGTGAACATGATTAGAAGAAAATACCTGGGCCTGATTCAAATGGCAAAAGGCGGCGCTGGAGTCTTTCTCCAATAGATCAACAGATTGGGCTTGGATCAAAGGAGCTAGAGGCGGACAAGCACTATCATCAATATTATCCAATTGGGCCTCCATAGTAGATGATTGCAAATTAAATTGCTGGCCCATTTCCAAATTAATATGAGGTTGATTTAAAAGAATATCCTTACTTCCATATCCATGCAAATTACGTGAGATAGGAAATATACTTTTCATGTCCACCAATTTTGCATGCATATCCTTTGACTTAGTATCATTTCCATGCAAGTTTCCTGTTAACACACGTTGACCATTATCTCCCTTAATATCTCCTTTTCCCAACAAATTCTCTTCATTAAAATCTGCCCCATTACTCTTGTAATCACCCACGTCCATATCCCTGTTCAGTAGAGAAAAATTATTGTGGTCAATATTTTCCATATTTATTGAATTCAAATTTATCAACCCTTCCTTATCCATCATGCACGGTTCTTGTTCCTAAAATTAGAGAGATTCTCAACAGTCAAAGTGAACTCCTCACGAACTCCATGTTGCCCAGCATATTTCGAAAAATCAGGGAATATATTATCAGTTGAGGTGCCAAGATTATCGGCCTTAATCTCGCCTTCTTCCATATCTCCCAAAAAAACCGCCCCATTAGTCATGTTATCACCCACTAATTCGTACAATGAATAAGGTGAATTTTGCTCAATATATTCCACATTATCTGAATTCACTTGGGGCCCAACAGGAATACTTTCCAAATTAGAGGCATGATCAATATTCAAATTCAATAATGGTGGACCCAGTAGACATTCCTTAGTGGCACTTAAAGTGTTATCACATTTAGGACAATCACATAAATTAAGGTCATGCGTATGTGAATCCACTTCAATGGCCGACAATATAGGAATTGAATGAGTAGGACACCTAGACAACCCTTTAACTTTAAAAGGAATATTATTTCCTTTTTCAAAGCAATCCTTATCAGGTATAGTAACATTCTCTTCTGTCAAATTATCTTTATCATCATTTAAAAAATTACCGCACCATTCCTTCTTGTCCATGCACGTTTTATTGCCCTCATTAACGAGGTGGGTCGCACATTCCAAAAAGTATGCGCACGTTCAACGTATGAATCAGAGGTCATCCCCATTAGCTGGCTCCCCTCCATGTTTTTAGGGCAAGACACGTGCATATTAGATCCATTAGAGAGATCCTGGCCCTTTATTGAGTGTTGTCTATCATCCAACGGCTCTATCACTTCGTTAGCAAGGATGGAAAACTGATTGAGAGATGATTCCTCCATATTCGAATAAGAAGCTTGAAGTAGGTATGTTTCGATTTTTTGGCTAGGTTCAAAAGATCCTTAGAAATTACTCCGTCTCTTTTGCTCCTTTCTTATTAACCATAATCCAAGCCGGGTTATTAGTAACAACTTGTTTACCACCATGATTCGAATTACCATTAGGGTTCGAATTAGGGTTTCCAAATTTTTTTGAATTAACTCTTGGCCCCCGTAACTTCTCACTCTCTCCAGTTTGTCCCTTCAAAATAGGACCCTCCGACCCTCCTTGTGTTGCCGGACGCCTAACAGGTGGAGGTGGCTTCGCTTTGTTACCGTTCATGTAGCAATCCTCCAAACTATGACCAATATGCTTGCAAAAGTTACAATAGGGAGGGACTCTTTCATAAATAATTTTCTGGGTATGTCTAATATCCCCAAATTTCAAAATAATCTCTTCAGTTCGTTCTTTTTCAAGATTCAGCTCGATGCAAACTCTAGCAAAAGCAAGCCTTGTTTTACGAGCTGTTGGAGGATCCACTTGAAGGGGGCTGCCCAAAACCTTAGCAATTGCAAATAAAGCATGATAATCAAAAAACTGAATAGGCAAACCTGGAAGTTTGATCCAAACAGGCGCCAAGGGTGCTTCCATTTTAGGATTAAAAGAAGGCGTCCATTTGAGTATACGCATTGGACAGCTCCCGACGAACCAAGTCGTCCCCATCCAAAGACGATTGTAGTCTTCTTCCAACTGAAGTTTGATGATGATGTGGGATTGATTGGCAAAACTCCAAGAAAAAGGCCCTTGATTCCCAAAGAGGATAGACCATTGGCGATTGTGAGTGCCTGAGGAATGGCGAATGAGAATTTTCCAATCAGGGTAAGTCTCCAAGCTGCATCGAGTCGATCTGTCTCCGAAGAAGAAAAACGCAGAACTTTCTGTCCTTCTTCATTTTCAAGAGTGCCAGTTGGAATGATATTCTTGGGATCAAAAGAAAGATTAATCTGGCTCGAAGAAGAACCAGCAACATTTGCATAAGATTTAGGAGGAGGATTATCCGAAGCATCATGACCATCCGGTGAAGAAGAACCGGGGTCATCCATGAGCAAACCTGGACAAAATCAAAAAGACAAGAAGAGAAAACAAAAAGAAAATAAGAAACAAAGCGAAAGATCAAAAAGAACAAACAAAAAGAAACTAAAACTCCCTCCAATTAAAAATCTTCTTGAAGAATCCGTGTGAAAATAGCCCAAAGTGAGAAGAACTGTGTATGTGTGTGTGAAAAAAATGTGCGCTAGTGTGTGAGAGAGGGCAGAGCATTGTGCCCTCTAACAAGACAATTGATTTCTGCTTGCAACGTTTCTAATATCTGTAGAGTTAGTGGATATTAGTGACAGTTAAATCGTTTTTTAAGGTACTTTGGATATCAAATTGCTATGTTTAGTTTATGGAACATTATATGTGGGTATCTCAGTAGGAACTCTGAGTTTTTAATGATTGTTGGATATTGATTTGCATGTAATGTGATTTTTTCATGCTACCTTTTATATAAGCTATCAATAGTTATAAAGATGTTATGTTCCCATTGAGTAGGTCAGCGAGCTGGAAAATCAAATAGATAGCTTTGAAGCTGAAATAGAGGGACTTTCTGTTAAGAAAGGGAAGACAAGGCCTCCCAGACTGGTATGATGGAAGGGAAAGGCAAGACATCTTACTCCAGAACAATTAACTTGCACTCGCATTATGTAAAATCTTTGTTTTGCAGACGCATCTAGAGACATCCATTGTTCGGCATAAGGCTCATATTATGAAGTTAGAATTAATTTTAAGGCTGTTGGACAACGATGAATTGAGTCCAGAGCAAGTCAATGATGTGAAGGATTTCTTGGATGACTACGTGGAAAGAAATCAGGTCTTAATCAAATCAAGTTATTATCTTTTTCCATTGTAAGCTGTTTTGTCATTATACCATATATTCATAGGTGGCCAAGTGTGTTCGCATGATTGGGCTCCTCAATGGTTTTTGTTGTTTGTGATTATTGAAATGATTAATAATCTTCATTCTTGTGTTTCTCATTTGGTTGTAATTATTGATAAAATGTAAAGTTTATAGGTGGTTAAAGCTTGATCTATATTTTCCTTTTGGCATAACTTGCAGGAGGACTTTGACGAATTTAGTGATGTTGATGAGCTTTACAGTTCTTTACCTCTAGATAAGGTGGAGTCTCTGGAAGATCTAGTTACTATTGGTCCTCCTGGTCTTGTAAAGGTGAATGACTTTTCCCAACAGTTCCTAATTCTCTTTCAAAATATTCTGTCTACGCAGCTTTTAGTGAGATTATTTTCCCTGCCACCCACCCTCCCGCTCTTTCTGTATATACATATATGTGTGTGTATATATATATATTACAATAGGTTTCTAGATATGTCATTCCAATTTATTTTCCATGTGTGGCCTGGATTTCAAAGTACATTGTTCGAAATTATCGTCCATCCATGCAGGGCAGTCACTCTGCCCCACTCTGACTCACTCCAATAGAATGCCACTAGAAATGAGACTTTACCCACATGAACAGAGAACAAGCCAGATTAGAATGTGTGTAGTTGTCCCTTTATATGTACTGTCATGATAAGGGAATTTTTATTCGTGTCTGTTGAGATGAAGACATTGGAATAGACGTCCTAATCACTTTCTTTTTATATTTCTTTCTTTTTTATTCTTTTGTTATTGGCAGGGTGTAAGTGCCTCCAGTGCAGTTTTAAGTATGAAAACATCTTTGGCTGCTGCACCTGCCCAAGCTCCAGTATGTTCATTTCCCAATACTGCGTCTTACACTTCCCATGGTCCTTGACTTCCTATTATTATGGTGGAAACGAAGTTATCTTTTTTCCTTTTTCACCCTTTCCACAAAACAACACTAAGCAGTAGTTTTTTCTGCTACTATTAAATTATATGGAATTCATACAAGGATAATGAAGGAAACTTACTTGCAACTTCCAACTTTTTCTACCAAGGTGCCAACATGACTACATGAGTGCCTTGGGCTCCAAGTTAATCAATTTTTGTTGGAGTATTTGCTCACTTAATGCTATTTTTGAATTAATCCCTTAATTGTTATTGGCCTATCTGCAGTTTGTTCTATTATAATAATTGGGAAAAAAGATTCATTAAATCAAATGGAATTGCATATCAATCCTTTAGGTTAACTTACCAAATTGAGAAGTAAGATTTTTATGTACTACAACGGAAAAAAAAGAGAATTATTCAATTAGCTGGAAATTTGGATATGACCCCATTTGGCTCGCAATGATCAAAATACCAAGTTCTATGCAATATTGGCTGTTAGTTTTCCCTCGCTCTTAACCTAAATCTGAGGCTGGTTCTTTTCAACTTTCACTTCATTATGATAATGGTTGATGATATGGTAGATGTAGCCTTATATGTCTTCATCGATTCATTTGCTCTCTCTCCTATACAATTGCAAAATGGCTAAAAATCTTTTGAAATACTGGGAAGACCTGAAAAATATATGTTAAATTCTGTTACTGCTTGCATTTTTTCTTTTCACTTGTAATTATTTGAAGGCTTTTGTGTTCTCTCTATGTAATAGTTTTTACATCTAGCTGACATTTCTGCTGTGGTACCCTTTCCAGGCAACGACTTCAGCTTCCATCCAGCAGGTTACTGCTGCTCACGACCAAGTAGATGAAACAGCTCTGCAGGACGATGCAGTTGCCAGAACCCCGCCTCCTAAAAGCAGTGCCCTTAGTTCTTCTGCACCACAAACACCACCAGCAGGCCATGCACCTCCTGCCATCACAAGTTGGTCAACATTAACTTTGCTAGTCTCTGATTTCCTTTCCTATTTTTTGTTTGAGTTCCAATTTCTGCTTTTGAAAAATCAGGTGCTGCCAGTGTTTCATCTCCAGTAGCTATCCCAAGTGCTTCAAAGGAAGAGGAGATTACGAACTTCCCCGGTCGTAAATCATCACCAGCTCTTGCTGAAACTGGATTAAGGGCTATTGGTAGAGGTGGTTTGCCTAGTCAACCAACATCTAACATCCTTGCGAGCTCTGGCAACACGATTTCCGGCAATGGAGCCCTTGGTACCATGTCTTTGGCTTCTGAAATGGGGAAAAGAAATATTTTGGGATCTGATGATCGATCAGGGAGTAGTGGTATGGTGCAGTCTCTTGTATCCCCTATAAGTAATAGAGTAATCTTGCCCCAGGCTGCCAAGGCTAGTGATGGACTTGGATCAGCTGATACTGGAAATGTTAGTGATGCTTCGATCATGGGCAGCAGGGTTTTTACTTCTCCTGTTGTACCTGGTATGCAATGGAGGCCTGGAAGTTCCTTTCAGAGCCAGAGTGAAGCGGTATGTTTCATTGTTTCTGGTTCCTTATTGTTAGTGATCCTCAGTTTTGCACTTATTGCATCAAGTTTAAAATCAAATTAAAATTTCCTATCTGTTAGAGTTTGTGTTTGTGTCCCACATCGCCAATTTGTTGGGTTGTTATTATGTTTAAATGTGGGTTGGGCATCCTCTCGCCTTGAGCTAGTTTTTGGTGATGAGTTCTACCCAAGCCCTTTTAACGTGGTATTAGAGCACCCATGTTTGGTTTGGAGGCGATGATGGGAATTGGACCCCGACCCATTTTGGATTGGCATGCTCGGCGTGAGGGCGGGTGGCTGTAATTTTGTTTAAATGTGGGTTGGGCACCCTCTCCCCTTGAACTAGCTTTTGGGGATGAGTTCTACCCAAGCCCTTTTAACACTATCGTTCCTTTCCCTTCCAAATATTTTGTCGTTGCTTTGAGTTTTCTACAAGGTATGGAAATATAGTTTGAAAATGTTTGCTTGTGAAAGTAGACAATGTTGTTAAGGTTCGTGAATGCTTCGTTAATTGATGTTAGCTCTTACAAGATTTTTCCAAATATGAGGCACAATGCTGAATACAAGCACCCTGGTACGGTGATGAGTTCTGAACATTCCTGTCAAGAATTAGATCTCATAACTATTGGTGATTCAACTGCTAATAAGCATAAATGTAGGGAGGACATAGATTGAAGCAAGAATGTGAACTGAAGGAATTGGAAAACTTGGTGAAATATGTAAAGGCAAGGCATGGAGATGCTGGTATTGATGATAGATTTCTTTAAATTTCAGATTGTGTGTTTGATATTGTTAGTAATCTAAATGTGGGACTGATATCATGCTTTGTATTTAATACCATATAAGATGGTACAATATTGCATTTGACAAGGGTTCTTACACATGGTTCTTTTTGCTCTATATGCTAATAAACTATGTGCAATTTCCATTAAGTTCTTCTATTTGGAAAAGAAAATGGTCCGTCTTTTTTGCACATCTTTGCAGTTTAAAAGGGAAAAGTTTTGTAACATGCTTTTGGCCAATGATCTTCTCTAAGCTTCTTCTCCAGCTAATGTTGGCACAATCAAGTTTCTCTTTTCCCAATTCAATAATAAGTTGACTTTCTGTATCTCTAGGGGCAGTTTCGTGGAAGAACTGAGATTGCACCTGATCAAAGGGAGAAGTTTCTACAACGATTTCAGCAGGTACAGCAGCAAGGTCAGACTAATCTTCTTGGTATGCCTCCTCTTGCTGGAGCGAAGCAGTATTCTGCACAGCAGCAGAGCCTAATCTTACAGCAGGTACAGTTTCCTTAGTTCTGTCATCGAATACTTTCTCCATTTTTTCTTAGCCTTTTTGAATGTTCTTTTAACACATTGTGGTGAATCTGTGTTGTAAATATTTACCTGTTCAGATGATGTCTACTAAGTGCTGTGTTATGGGTTTCTAAATAAAGTCAAGGTGCTTCGTCATTTATTTTTTTGTCTTTTTGAACTGTGGGCTTTCCGAGGAAAACTCCAGTCGTGCAATCCTCTTTATGATGCGGCCATACATACTTTCTTCATCCTCTCACGGCCCTCTTACTGCTGTAAGAATGAGGAAAAAGAAACAAAGGGATAAAATGTGATTGCCGCTTTTCCACAGCTACCACCTCTAAGAGTATTCTGCACTCAATGATGTAGCTTAGTCGTTTGAATGAAGCATTAAATCTCACAAGAACTATAATCTGTTCTAACATAAAGAAACAGATTTCTAGGAGCTGTTTATACTAAAGTGAACTCTTGTCTATTTGGCATATGCATTTGCGTGTTTGTGGCTGTTACCATGTATGTTCTATTTGCTGTTTACTCCTCCAAAGTTCATTTGTATGCTATAAAGAGACTAAAAAAGAATATGGAGAAAGTCTTCAATCAATGTAATCATCCAACTGTAGATGGCAAATATTTTCGCTTAATTTTTTTAGAACATTTCAATCCCTTTCGAGTTGTTTAATGTATTGAAACTTGTTCACTTGTTATAACCCCTGCCAGTTCAATGCTCAAAGCTCATCTATCTCACCTCAACTTGGGTTGGGGATTGGAGTCCAAGCTTCAGGTCTTAACAGTGTTACAACATCTGCTTCACTGCAGCCACAGCCAAGTACAATCCACCAACCATCTAATCAGCAGACAATCATATCTTCAACTTCTAAGGATGCGGGTAATGTTGCTCACTAATATGTGTTTTGAAGTCTGTCTGTATGCTGAAGCTTGGCACTAAGTTGTTTTAATTTTTATTGACATGAATTAGTTGTAAAGTCAAGGGTGATTTTGTCTATGTTTTTCAAATGCAACCTTTTGGCCCAGAATCTGATAGTAGGAAAAAATCTGTTTTTAAGAAAAAATGAAGACGAAGCAGAAGGATATAATATGCTTTTTTTTGTACTTTTTCTTAATTGAAGGAGACTGCTGGTATTGAGAGAAAAGACAAATCATTATGGTACCTTCTGCTGACTATCAGACGAGACATTTGGTCAACTTTAAAAATTAGGGAATTCATCAACAATCTATGTTTGTATTAGTAAGTTCTATCATAAATGATCAAAATACGTCTATGCTGAATAAAATTTCCATCCAAAAGTTTCATCTTTTTATGATGAAAAATAGTGATAATTTTGTTTTCACTAAAAAGAGTGTGATATAAATGTATCGAGTAATATCTGAACTTGGCTAAATAGCATTTAAGCATCTTAAGGGGACTGGAACATTACTTATCCGAATAGCAATCCATCTAAGTGTCTTTACTTTATGTGGCTGCATAATCTATATCATTTGGAAACAACTTCAAATCATGTCGTTTATTTACTAGTTTGCTATTTTAACTCTATATGCGTTTCTCTAGCCACAGAGTACATTGACTGTTGAGACGGGGATGATGGATTTGTACCCGTATGACACATTTAAAACTTCAGTCCATTTTCAAGTGTTTTCTAATGACAGAATAAGGTTTCTAGGTTTTGTGTATAATATTTAAAATTATAGGTTTGGGCATAGTTATTAAAGCGATAGGCGAGGCAAGGCGACAAGTCATGACCTAGGTCCCGATGGCCTAGGCGACAACAACTCAAAAACATTTTATATACTTAATTATTTATATTCTTCTAAAAACCAACTATGGAAAATAATAAATCATATCAAACATTAATAAACTATATCAAACACCAATATCAATAATCAAATGGGTTTTCACTTGCTGGTTTTTACTTTTCACTTTATGCGTTTTTCACATTGAAAACGGGTTTTTGGCCATAGAGCCCTAAAGTTTTTAAGGGTCTTTTTACTAAAAACTCTTCTTATAATTTTTTTAGAGAGAAAAATCCAAAATCGCCTTGGCAGGAAAAGCAGCGCTTTTTCTTGCCTTTCACCTCTCCCAAAACCGAGGACTAGGCGAACCAGGTGGTGGTTTCACCATTTTTGTGGCCCGGAGGTGCACCGAGCGAGAAACCATGGCCTGTGTCCTAGGCGGGCTTTTAATAATTATGGGTTTGGGTAGATATACAATTTTTCAGTAAACCCTACAAAATTTCTTAATGCAATTGTCTGATTGCAAAACCCAAAATCCTAATGGAAAAATCTTCGTACATGTGCAGAAACTGGCCTTGCAAAAGTGGATGAATTGCAGCAGCAACCGCCCCTCACAGAAGAATCATCCGCAGATTCTGGTTCCAATTCTGGGCTTGGAAAAATCTCATGCAAGAGGATGAATTGAAAGCTTCTTATGCTTTAGATGCTGCGGTATGTGTAAGATCCTTATTTTGTTTTCTTGTTTTTGGAAATTCATCTGTGACCTCTAATTCCGAGTTTGATCAGGTGAAATTATAGGCATGATTGGTAAATGGCTATATATTATGATTTTTTCTCTACTACTGTGTATCCCGGGTGCTTGTGCTTTTGGCCCTCCAACTCAAAATTATAAGCGTGGATGTTGATAAGACCCATCCATTTAGTAGCAACTTGGGATGGCACTGTAAGATTGAGATATTGTGATTAAAATGACTTCTCTATTATCCCAAGAACTTGGTTTCATTATGGTTCAATCATTGTTGTGTATTTATTATAAAGTCGTTTGCAATCAATCTTCGTGCATATCATGAAAACAATTTGCTGCTTTGCAATTATTTATGAGCAGGCTGCAGTGGCTGCTGGCTCGCTTGCTGAACCTTCCCAAGTGATCAGGGAAACTGATCTATCTCCGGGGCAACCTTTGCAACCGGCTTCATCTTCTGGAAGTCTTGGCGTTATTGGTCGAAGAAGTGTATCTGACCTTGGCGCTATTGGAGATAACATTAGTGCATCTACTGCTAATTCTGGAGGAATGCATGACCAATTATACAATTTGCAGATGCTCGAGAGTGCTTATTATAGACTTCCTCAACCCAAAGATTCCGAACGTGCAAAGACTTATACTCCTGTATGCAGCTCACTTATTCTAGATTTGTTTCTCCACCCATTACTTTCTTCACTATTCCAATGCTTGCTTTGGCAATGTACAGAGACACCCGCGGTCACCCCTCCGAGCTATCCTCAAGTACAGGCACCTATTGTCAATAATCCCGCCTTCTGGGAGCGGCTCGGTGCGGATACTTATGGCACTGATACCCTGTTCTTTTCATTTTATTATCAACAGGTTATTTGGAACTCTTATCCTCTTTATTTAGGCATACTTCACCTTATAGTAGTTTATTGTTCTTGATCTTGTTCTGATGCTAACCCTTATCTGCAGAATACTTACCAGCAATATTTGGCTGCTAAGGAATTGAAAAAGCAGTCTTGGAGATACCACAGAAAATACAACACATGGTTCCAACGGCATGAGGAGCCAAAAGTTGCCACGGATGATTTTGAACAGGGGACATATGTGTACTTTGATTTCCATATTGCCAGCGACGAACAACATGGATGGTATGGTTCTCATTTCCCATGTTCGATTTGCCTATTAACTCCATATTTGTGATTGCACTTCCAATCATGGACTAAATTTATTGTCTTCTCTTCTTGTTACTCCATCCGCCCATCTTTTATATTATGAAATGTTTACATACTCTATTTTTGACTGGGAATTCCTGATAGGTCATTATTCCTGTAACCCATTATTGGCATTATTATGTTTAGCAGTTTATTGTGTTTGAATTTCTTTTGATACCTTGCCACATTATTTTGAAGATTAGGTTAGAGTCTATATTTGTTGCTTCTGTCGTGTCTGGTTCACCTAACTATCGTCTAACTTTTTTTTTCTTTTTGTTCATTTTTGGTTTTCCTTTTCCATTAGGTTGTGGGAATGATGGAGTTTTAGGAAGTTGATTTTCAGTTTATGACACAATTTAGCATGTTTTAGCAGTTAGATTTGCGGGATTGATGAAAATTTACTATGGTGCCTTCTGTTTTCATTGACACATGTTTCTTACCTCTACTTAATGGAGCTTTAACTTACCCAATTTTATTACTAGATGCTGATTCAGCACGTGGCCTGACATAGGTATATAAATGTCTGTCCTTCCGTATATTGACCTCCTGTTCTTCTGCCACATCCGATAATTCGCTTCAACTGCTTTTGCTTTCAATTGTCACTGAGAAGACTCGAGATTCAGAGACTTGCCAGTGTTAAATGTCTGGCCAAATCTCTGATTATTATTAGGTTGCCTTGCCACTAAAGTTCTAGCATTTTAGATTAAAGTTCCTGAGCTGTAGCATGTAACATGTGGTTTGAGGATGTTGTGATGCCTTTTCTCTTCAAAGTACATATGGATATGGTGGGTTCATGAGGGTGCTATAAGATACCAAAACTTACTTTACTATGATGGAAGTAGTTTGACGAATGAAGTGTGACTTTTTAGATAAAATATGATTATGCATATGTTATTTTGTTTACAACAGATGTAATGGGATTCTAAGCTTTGTATCACTGAGGTCTCCTTAATGATATTGCTGTTCAAAATCTGAAACTAGGCTAATTTTCACGATAAATTGTATGAGTGAATTGGAAAATTTAGTGAAAAAGTCATTATTGATGCAAAATGCATTTTTATTGATGGAATGGGATTATTTGTTGCTCTTCGTTGATGGTACCAAGTCAGAAAGGATTTAAACGTGCGGAATGAAGGCAAACGATCAGTTGTCAGCCTTTTACGCAACGCGTGTGGTATGCATCCTTGTTTGTATCTAAAAGGTCTTTGGCTGCAACCAATATCATCTAATCCTATTAACATTCATCAATTCACTGAAATCTATAACTGATTCAACTATTGAGTAGATATTTCAAATGATCCCCAGGCATAGTGGTCTGATTCAACATGATTGTGGCAGAGGTTTTGCTTCTCAGGCTGAATAAGATTACCGAAGACTTGAAGCTCTAAACTCGAAATGCTTGCAGATATTTTTTTGATGTTTTTTCACTAGTTAATGGGCTGTTGCATTCTTCTTTTGAATCCCAGGTTTTCTGGACTAGGTTATTGTGTTCCGTGGACAAACGAGTTATATTCTTTTAACTTTGATAATAATTTATTGGTGTAACAGTAACTTGGACTTAAACCAATATGGATATGGTGGGTTCATGAGGGTGCCTTCTGTTTTCATTGACACATGTTTCTTACCTCTACTTAATGGAGCTTTAACTTACCCAATTTTATTACTAGATGCTGATTCAGCACGTGGCCTGACATAGGTATATAAATGTCTGTCCTTCCGTATATTGACCTCCTGTTCTTCTGCCACATCCGTTAATTCGCTTCAACTGCTTTTGCTTTCAATTGTCACTGAGAAGACTCGAGATTCAGAGACTTGCCAGTGTTAAATGTCTGGCCAAATCTCTGATTATTATTAGGTTGCCTTGCCACTAAAGTTCTAGCATTTTAGATTAAAGTTCCTGAGCTGTAGCATGTAACATGTGGTTTGAGGATGTTGTGATGCCTTTTCTCTTCAAAGTACATATGGATATGGTGGGTTCATGAGGGTGCTATAAGATACCAAAACTTACTTTACTATGATGGAAGTAGTTTGACGAATGAAGTGTGACTTTTTAGATAAAATATGATTATGCATATGTTATTTTGTTTACAACAGATGTAATGGGATTCTAAGCTTTGTATCACTGAGGTCTCCTTAATGATATTGCTGTTCAAAATCTGAAACTAGGCTAATTTTCACGATAAATTGTATGAGTGAATTGGAAAATTTAGTGAAAAAGTCATTATTGATGCAAAATGCATTTTTTATTGATGGAATGGGATTATTTGTTGCTCTTTGTTGATGGTACCAAGTCAGAAAGGATTTAAACGTACGGAATGAAGGCAAACGATCAGTTGTCAGCCTTTTACGCAACGTGTGGTATGCATCCTTGTTTGTATCTAAAAGGTCTTTGGCTGCAACCAATATCATCTAATCCTATTAACATTCATCAATTCACTGAAATCTATAACTGATTCAACTATTGAGTAGATATTTCAAATGATCCCCAGGCATAGTGGTCTGATTCAACATGATTGTGGCAGAGGTTTTGCTTCTCAGGCTGAATAAGATTACCAAGACTTGAAGCTCTAAACTCGAAATGCTTGCAGATATTATTTTGATGTTTTTCCACTAGTTAATGGGCTGTTGCATTCTTCTTTTGAATCCCAGGTTTTCTGGACTAGGTTATTGTGTTCCGTGGACAAACGAGTTATATTCTTTTAACTTTGATAATAATTTATTGGTGTAACAGTAACTTGGACTTAAACCAATTTGTTTGATAGGGGCCTTAACATGATTGTGGCAGAAGTTTTGCCTCTGAGGCTGTATAGGATTACTGAGTGCGTGAAATCCTACGCTTTATAATGCATTTTGGGGGATAGGCAGATCATTTGTGTTGATTTGATTGTTAATGAGTTGTTTTGCCTTATTCACTAGAGTAGGAATGGTATTCTAGAGTGCTTAGTGTGTAGACATTTGGAAGACGTGACTGTGTTGACTTGAATACCAGGTTTTGGTGGACGATTATTTTGGTCTCTGGAGACGATCGTTATGTGCTGTATATCAAGACTTTGGTCCCTAGTTAGAACAAGTCAGTGTTGTGGTTGTTACTGAAGTTGTAACTGCTATGAAAGTTAGCTTAATGGTATAGGTGACACGTTTCTTATTTTAAGGTGGTGCTGGGTGAAGCTCTAGGTTGGTGGCGGGCATAAGCTTATGGAGTGATTGCAATATTAGTCTCGGTTTTTGTTGTAGGAGGTGAAGAGGTTGTTTGTTCGCCTGATATTGCACCTTGAAGAACTACACAAACTGTGGTGCCTGATTTTAGGCATGCCTCCTGTGAAAGGATTGCTTATATGCTGCAAAATGGTTGGAACTCTGGTGATTATGAGCAGGCATGCAATTGGACATTCATTGTCATGTCCCAGAAGTAAAGGGTTCCTTTGTTTTGTTCTTTATGTTATCATAGAATGTCATCCCTAATATATAGGATCTTTATTCGATGCCTGGGTATTGTGAATGTGTTCTCTGCTGGTAAGCAAGTTTTTATTTTGATTATCTGAATTTGCTTGAGAGTTTAGAAACAGATGATAAGGATAATCTAACTAGGCTATCCTCTTTGAATTTTGTGTTCGTATATTTATTCAAGTGTAATTTATATCTTCATGCGCAACTACAGTTTATCAAACTCTCATTGATGATCTATTTGTTTCTGTTTTTGTTGACTTTTGTTTCCTTGCTTTTCACTCAGGTGTCAGAGAATCAAGACAGAGTTCACATTTGAGTACAGTTATCTAGAAGATGATTTAATCATATAAATATATCACATTTGCAGTAAATCGTCTTCTAATTCTGGTTTGTATTGGCCATTCACGGTCTCTTTAGTGGTACTAACTAAGCTGTACAAGATCCATTCAGACATCATGGGTTAGGGATAAAATAAAATTAGCCAAGTCTGCAATCAAGTGAGGTAGTGCGTTCTGTTATAACTTATTTTATGTCTTCTTGAACTTGTATTTAGTCTGCGAGTTGGCTACTCATTTTCCTGTTTATAAAATTAGTTGAACATGCAAGAGCTGCACTTAGCTTGTTACCGGTTTACAGAACTATCCAGGCTTCGATTTTTCTGTAGTCAATTGTACTTCTTTTTTTATTTTGTTAAGCAAAGTATTGATTAACAAGATTTCTTGGTACATCTCTACAATGGTTTAGAGAACATTGTACTCGACAAACAAGGCAATGGTCCATTTTGTTTCCGCTGTAGCAACTAATCAGTTCTGGAATTTTTATAATGGTAAATGACAATCCTGCATAGAAATATAAAATATGATAAGGTTAGACGGCTGTAACCATATCCGCACCATGGCTCTTCCTCAAGTCGAAAAATTGAGTGCAAACAGAGAGGACGGTATAGAACTGAAAATCAAGATTACAGATTTAAAATGTTAGATTAATGAAAAATGATAGGGGAACACTTGTCATCCAAACATATGCATTTTTGCACATTGCCTTTTACACTTTGTCATCCAAAGTATTTTATTCTTTACCATCCAAAAGTGTCCAACGGTTCGAACCGAATCGGCAAATCGGCGGTTTCGAACCGTGGTCAACGGTTCAAAACCGTTGACTCGGTTCGGTTGAACGAACCGTAAACCTTATTTTAAGGTTAGGTTACGGTTCCATTTTCAAAACCGAAACCGCTTTAACCGGGCGGTTTTACTATTTTTTTATTAAAAAAACTGATTTATTTGAAATTTGAATTTTCAAAATTCAAATTTCAAACGATCACAATGTGACCGTTTGTGGCGGTTTAAACCGTAAACCGGGCGGTTTCGGTTAAAACTGGCGGTTTTATTTTTTTTTTTTTTTTGAAAATTCAAATTTTGAAAAAATCAACGGTCAAGATCATTTGACCGTTGAAAACAACGGTTTTAACCAAACCGCGATTTGACCATTAAAACCGCCGGTTTTTCGATTTTTTTTTATTTCAATATATTTTTCCTATAAATACCCCTTATTATTCATCCATTTTTCCTTACACCAAATTTCTAATCTCTCAATTCTCTACATTTTCTACATTCTAATCTCCTAATTCAAGCTAAAGTGTTTGATTTTCAAGTTTAAATTTCAAGTTTCAATTTAATTTTTAGTAGTTTCATACTTTTAATTTCATTATCTATTTTAAAAAATGTCGAGCCGTGGAGGATCTTCCCACAATCTAAGGGCAAATGTTTGGCGTCCGACTCCGAGCAACAACCACCACCACCACCACGTTTTGAAGAAGCTTTCGATTTAGCGAAGATGAAATCGAAGCTTGTTTTGCTAGTTTGCAACAAGAAGGTGAGGCTCAACCGGAATCGCAACCGCCAACTCAAACTATGACGCGTCGGTATTTGCGCCATTAGAGCAATTTTATGACGCGAGGATACCAAAACGTTCGAGAGGAGGCGCGACCCCTTATCTTGAACTTGATACATATTTAACATCTCCTTTTGATTATAAACTGAATTTGTAGTAGGGAAGTCAAAGTTCGATTTGTTAGAGTGGTGGTCAAAGAGGTCTTCCTCTTTTCCTATAGTAACATTAATTGCAAGGGAAATATTAGTCGTTCTGCCTCAACCGTCTCCGTAGAGCAAGCATTCATGAGGAGGTTATATTCGGATCCTAGATGATCTAGATTAACAAAGAGAAAATCTAGAGGCTCAAGCGTTGCTCCACGATTGAACAAACGCCGAGGTGCGTGAGCAACACGTCAATTTTGATGATTCCGGAATAAGCGACAATCTTGATACCGGATCAAGCAACGAATCACAAAATGATTGAAGAATCACGTTGCCACATTCCGAAGGTAAGTAAAAGGCAAGAGAACTACGTATGGTTTGATTCCTACATGAGGATACATAAGCAATTTTATTTCAATATTCAAAGTTAAATTTTAATTTTTTAACTTAGAATATTAAAATAAAACTCAAACCCATTTTATTTTTTTTCTTTTCTCCTTTCTTTGTGGTTTGTACTTTGTAATTTAAATTTTGTACGAAATTGTATTAACTTGTAATTTTATTTTTAAATTGTACTTTGGAATTATAATATCTTAGAATTTTTCATTTTGTAAATTGTAAGTTGTAATTTTACTTTTAAATCAATAAAATTAAATTTTGTGTTACTCAATTTCATTTCCTTCATCAATTGTGTTAATTTATCAATTGTGTTAATTTATTAATATTAAAAACTCAAAAATTTTAAAAAAATAGAAAACCGGATAAACCTATAAAATGGAACCTAGATCCTTTGAGTCAAACAAAGTCCTTATTTTTCAAAGTATTTACCTCACATATTTCTATATCGATAATTTATTCTTTTTACAAGTCAAATCCTAGATCTAGAAATATAAGCAAGGAATATGATAATTAGAATTGACTATCGATTTCAATGAAACGGAAATTTTAATGATCTTTCGAGTTAACTATCTAAAATGTTAATGGTTTCCCATTAAAATTTAAATTTTGATTATTTTTAAAGTATAAAAAGTCCAATCACATCATTTTGTTCAAGATATACGTGTGAGTATGTAATAAGATATATATATACATATATATATATATATATATATATTAAGAGACTATTACGAAAATAGTAGCTCTTATTTTTCCCGCTCTTTTTCACTTTCTAAAAATAATTTTATTTTTATTTTTCGTATTTAACTAATAAAATGAGATTTTATTATCTTTGGTGGTTAACTTTCTTTAAACAAATCATTTTTAAAGTTATATAAAAGATAGAGTTATATAAGCTTTCCAAATCGTGTGTGCACCGCATTAATTATTATATTTGTCTTTTTTTTCATTTTAAACTTTAATAATATTTTTGTTTTATATCGGTTTTTGGCGTATAACTTATCCAATTAATCATCTTTTTACGATCTTCAATTTGACACTTATATTGCATATATAAAATAAAAAAATAAACATAATAAATAAAAGAAAATATATAATACATCTATACATTAGTTTATAATGGGCTTTAAAAATTATGCATTTGAGCTACTAAACATCAATTTGTATATTCATGCATTTCGACTATGTATAATACATGTATAGTTTATATTTGAGCTTATCTCATTTCTTCATAATTATATATAATTGTATTTAAGTTGATTAAATTCAATCAAAAAATATTTATTTTAATTGAAAAAAATATCTCAAAATATGTATCCAAATATATTTATATATATTATATATATACATACATAGCATTATAATTATATATATTCATGTAAGAAGAAACAAAAATTTATTTAATATGAAATTATATTCATAGTAATGTATATAGAAAATTACTTCTTATCTCTATTAAGATATTTTTCGTGTTAATAGATTTTTAATATTTATTAGTGTATTTTAATATTCAACTTTAAAGTTGTACATTTTGACTATTAGATATAAAATTGTTTGTTTGATAATTTTTGTGGTATATGCAAATATATCAAAATGGAATAATTTTTATTTTTCGAAATGTTTCTTTTCCCCTAAAATTATGTTTCTAAATGTGAAATAAGATTTTTATTTAATTCATTTACTAATTCTAACAATTATTTAACTTTTTAAACCCTAAAAACGTTGGAAGTTGAAATGACTTTATTTGTTAATTGTATTGAAAATACAATACATTAATATCTAGCATTGGGAAATTATATGTTTTTTCCAAATTGTTACTTTCTTATAGGTAAATATGTTCAATAAATAGATACAATTCACATTCACAAAATTTATTATCAACCAAGTTTATTGTCCTTAAAGAGAGTTTTTAATATAATAATTTATTTTTATATTGTTTAATTGTATCTCTATGATTTATAATCTAATTATTAAACTTCTATTTTAAATATTTATTGAAATTATGAAAAATTTGCAATCACTAAAAATTATTTTTGTATAAATACAATCCGTGAATTGTCATCCTGAAAAATACCAAGAACTCAAATAGAACATAATAAATAAAAAATCCAAATAGTACAATAAAAATCTCCACAACTAAATTTCAAAAAAAAATTAAAACATAACTTAATAACATGAATAAATAAAATATATGGAAAATCAGCAAAAATAAAAAATATCTCCAAAAAATAAATCTAATAAAAACAATAATGTTGTCAAAACTATGACTTGTTGACTGCTATTTCATTAATTATTATACTTAGTTCTCCTATTATCTTATATACACATGTTACCTTCTCTTTTATGTTATAATAAGCTTTTGCAAAAAATTTTGCCACCAATCTACACATACAAACAACTTTGGAAGATAAATTTTCATCTGAATTTACTTGCTATAACCTTGAAAAACAATGTGACACCAATTTTTACATTTATTAAAAATCTAGACATGACTAAATCAAAATAGGCGATATAGGTACGCCTGTACGGTATGAAAAATCATTTTTCGAAGATAGAACACAAATACACAACCTTGTCTTATTTATAATTATTAAGCAGGATACTTTTTTTTATTGGACTTCATCAATAAAAAACATTAAATAATATTCCATGTCTATTGTTTGATGCTATATCAAAGTTATTTTAATGCATGAGATATAATTCGTAGAATTATTAAAAAAATACACACGTCATAGTATAAAATGAAAAAATATACACCTGTGCATCGCAAAGTAAAACACTAGTGAAACATAAAATGATACTGAGATGAACGACATTAGATATGGGTACACGATCAGATAACAGCCTACTTAATTACACAGACGTGCTAAAACATGGTATCATCATAGATGAAAATGAAAAACATAAATCTAATGAATGATGAATCTTGTAAAAAATGATCTCATCATATTTTGTTTTATGATATTTGCTCATAGCCTGCTACATGATGCCGCCTCCATCAATCACCCTCTTGCAATACGCCAAGCTAGGAACAACTTAATAATTGTTGAGGTATATGCCTTGTGTAAAAACAGAGACTTCAAGTCATACAAGGAAAATCAATTAATAAATTGAAAACCAAGGCATACAAGAAATAACTAGTTTACCATTATTTTTGTTTATTTTGGGAAATGCAACCAAATTGGATCTTGTCAACTAAAAGTTAAGACTGTTTTGTGAGTATAATAATAGGGCAAGATGAAATAGTCAAGTGTATGTATGTTCATGCAAAGAAAGTAAGCAAAATGTGCAGCCTTCCCTACTTGCTTTTGCATCTATAAATAAAACATATAATGCTCTAACAAAGGCAAGCAAGCGAAATTGGCCGGACCTTATTATCCTGCCCTTGCATCTATCTGTAAATGGAGCTTTGACATTTCATCAAACGACTTGCACACAAAATATGAATATATAAGTTTCATCTGTCAAAGTATTCAATACACTAGAATATTATGACATGCCTGGACTTTTAATGGTTGAGATTTTACTGATTCATCCATCTAAAGCTACTTTGAACAAGATTACAACGCCAACTTGCACCAATTATGCAGAATTTTTTCAACTCTTTGTGCATAAGCACATATACACCAGATCGATCAAAAAGTTAAGCCACAGATGAAAATTAATCCTGATTTGCAACATAAGATTGACTTAAAGGGATATTTTTCTATAAAATATAATTCGAAATCAAAGATTTACTCAGAACACAATATGGGTGATACATGGACGGATATCAACTGAAAACCGTGATATCAATCAGGGGATGAATAAAAGACATCATATAATTCAAATAAAAAACAGCGATTTTTCAAGAAAAAGCCCGCCCATCCATCATCGCTGCAATGGAAATTGGCAAGCTTCGGCGGCAGGCAGTCTTCATCGCAGTAGAAGCAGAGAAAGACGGGTATGGAGTGAAGCAAACCAAATCAGAGAAATGCGAACAAAGTAGGAGCCTCCAGCAACCAAGGACGGAGGGCGGCATCCTAATTTTCACAATCACTAAAAAATTTGGTACTCTCACACCATTCCCTGCCCTCCCACCGCCACCTGCTCAGATAAGATCAAGTAGTGTGATAGAAACCCTTCCTCGCATTACCTCTTGCTATATATAGTCATTCTAAATTTCCTAAATCCCACAAACGCCCCTCTAATTTCCACTTACTATTTCATTGCTAATAATGATTCGCGAGGGCATATCTGTCAAATTAAAAAATGAATTGCTGGCCGAGAAAACCCTAACCCTACTCCCTAATTACACCCACCCACCCCCTACCCTCTCCCTTCTGCTCTCTTCCCGCTGCGATTTCCGAACTACCCTCCCTCTCTTTCAGTTCTCTCCTTGTCAGTTGTACTACCCAAGGTGATTCTACTTATCTTCTTATTGGTCCCGTTATGGAGCTACTGTATATGATTTTTGCGTATAGTTTCACAATACATGTTTATGCTGCTAATTGGATAGCTTTCGATCACAATTCCTTTTTCTTGGAGCTAGGGGGCGGTGGGTAGGGATCGGCTTGCGTGTGGAATTCACTGAACTTTCCAGCATGTGCTACACATGTTGGGTTTCTTGCAGGCTTTCCTCATAATGGGTATACCGTATCCTCTTCGTTTTCCAGAAAAGCTTAATTGAAGAGTGAGACACCATTTTTGATAAATTAACAAAGTTTGCACAAAAAATGTAATAAAGCCGATAACCTTTTCGATCTCTAGCTTGAGTTTTTTAAAAAGAAAAATGTCTTTTGGGTACATGTGCTCTTCAGGCCACATAATTAGAATTTTTAAAAGCTTGATCTTGGTTCAAGACCAGGATCCTAGTTGTATTGTACTTTAATGGTTAAACTTCTCGCTTATTGCGAATCCAAGAAAGAGGGAAATTTGCTCCATAGCCTGGATTCATGATCTTTGCCTTCCTGTGTGTAATTGTTGGGTATTATGTTTTGGCAGTCACAGCTGAGACCCAAAAACTCCAATGCATCTAAGTTCATATTTCTGCAAAATACTATGTTTTGTTTCTTTCTTCTTCTTCTTCTTCGTAAGTGAGGCCAAAGTTTATCTTTTTTTACTGACTGATATTTTTCTCCTTTTCACCTTTCCTCCCACAAATATTTTCGTTGTTTTCTTAGGTTGCTGATTCTGCAGTAGTGGCCATATCAGGACACCCCACAGTCACATTCTCTGGGTTCAGGGTTGTTGATAATGGCAGAGCCCTCAAAAGTCATTCATGTTCGTAATGTGGGTCATGAGATTTCTGAGGTATAATATCTCCATAGACCTATGCGGCTTTTATAAATTATGGTGCACTTTCAGATTTCGCAGTTTGTTGGTGCTGCATGCTTGAAAGAATTTTCATCTATCTTTATATTCACAATTGGCATTTAATCTAAAGCTGAAATAACGAATAGATAGCAAAAATATATGGAACAGTAGTTAGGAAATGGATGAGGCTTTGTCTTTATATAATAGGAACAACAAGGAAATTGTATATATATGGATGAGGCTTTATGTTTATATAATTAGAAGAAATTGTCCTTTATTAGTAGGCTAGGTAAAACAGATCCCTATAGAACCCAGATTAGACAGAATTTGAAATATCAACTGATCTGTGATGAGCTAATGCACTTCAGTTTAGATCTTCATCAAGTTCTTTATAATCTTAATAATCTATTTTATGTGATTCCAAATGATTCTACAGTGTACCACAACAGAATTGATGTGTGGCTGTATTACTAAATTAGCTGTTCTTTTGAGGACAATAAGGGTAATGTCATGTGATTATTAATGCTTGCTTGTGTTGTACCATTATTACAATTTGCACATGACTCTTCAGCTTGTTTATTTTGCGAATGATATAGTTCAATGAATGTGGCTTATTGTATTTATATGTCGATTCAAAAAGATATTGGATGCTAATTTTTCCTATCCTCAAAAGTTAGTGTAACACCCCACTTTTTTTATAAAGGATTTTTGAGCGTTATTAAAGTAAATAATGCATATATTTTCTTTTTTCAAAATAAATGAATAATTCGAGCAGAAGCCACAATAAAATTTAAAAATAAATTACTAACAATAAGTCTTAAAGCAAGTTTATATTATTCACTAAGATTAGAAATTGATCCTAATAATATTGCAATAAATTAAAAGAGAGTATGTCATATCTGTTGAATTTGAAAATAAGTCCATAGTTCTTGAAATTGAAATAATTAAAAGTGAAGATATCGGTTGTCCCCTGCATCAGCATTGCATCCACCCATGTAGTCTGAAAATAGTTTGAATAATAGGGGTGACTTATGCATACTCAATAGAGATTCTAATTGTCCATATTAGATATAAAATAGCATGATTTAATGAATTCGAGCACATATATTTTGCCATCTTATATATCTTGCCATTGGCCGAAGCCAGCACATATAGTGGCGCCACTGGTCGAAGTCATCATATATCCTTTGTCATTGGCCGAAGCCAAAACATATAGTGGCGCCACTGGCCGAAGCCATCGCATATACTTTGCCATTTGAACACGAATAAACACATAGATTTTTCACATATATCATGCACATCGAATTCATCAATTATATTCACATTGTCAAACAAGGAATTCATTAATAAAGACAATTAAAATTTTGCACTTAGAAAGTGTAAAGAAAATCCCTACCTCGATTAGTGGTTAAACACAACGATGCTTGAACGGGCAATTAAAAGTCCTAATTGTTCGGTTCCTCGACACCTTTCTTCATTCTCCCCCTACTCAGCCCGGCGGCGAACGGGTCTCTACCGGTAGAAAACACCACGCTTTCGTTGCACACCCACTCTGCATACACACACACACACACACACCGCGATTCGCACATACATACCAACTCATCATCTACATCAGCCAATCACCATTTTCGTCGACCCATGGCTGCCCTCTCTTCTCCGTCAGTCTAGCCGGCGACGTAGCCCCCACACCTCTGACGCACATACGCACACAAACATATTCGAGGCGTACCCACCCAAATCACATTAACTTTTTCCTCATTTGTCAAACTCCAAAATGTAATGTGCAGCAAAAAAAGAACAATAAGGTCCACTTCTCTTTCCGACTTTGAAGGACAACAACTAGAGACGAGAAATTAAGAAAATCATTAGACAAGGCATCTAGTGGAAAGAGAAATTATTTACTCCTCCCGTCCCAATAAGATAGGCAAGTAGAGTATTTAACACATATTAAGAGAACACTATAAATATGATTGGGGATCATAATCTTTTTTCATATTCTTCCTACTTTGTCCTTGCATTAAATGGGAGTATATCATTATTGGTTTGAAACAAAGTGAATTAAATAAGGATAGTTTAGTCTATTCTTGTGTAATTAGTACTCTCAATACGGAAACAAACCAATAATTTGGGACGGACGGAAAAAGAAAGGTGGTCTATCTTATTAGGACGGAGGGAGTACTACCTTTGGCTAAGAATAGATAGAGTTACATGTTTTTCCAAAAAAAAGATACAGGCTTTGCTATGTGACATTAATGTCGAAAATGGGAGATGAAATGTGGAGGTTTCACTCTTATGCAAAAGGTGTTGAACATCGGTGGGGGAAAATGGAGGTTTTTTTCATTCAAATTGCCAATGTGGAGTAGTGGGTTTTGTGATTTCTATTTCCTCTTCCCCAAAAAACTAATGTCAACGTGGGATAAAATTAAGGAGAAGTTGTTGGTTTAATAAATGCCGGATATTTTGGTATAATACTAGGAGGATATTAGCTATAGCCCTAGAGATTAAGATTATTTGTTTGTTGTTTAAAAATTCAAATAAAAAATCACCATCTCAACTAACACAGACTGTTATAATATATATATATATATATATATACTCTATAAAAATATAAATCAACATTTATTCTTATCATTTATAAAAATGAATTAAATATTTAATACAACGTAATAATAATAATATTAGTAATATTATAAACAAATATTACTTATTTAGTAGGATCAAGCTTATCTAAATGGATTTTTGGTGAGTTTGATTCGAATTTGTGTTTTGATAAATAAAAATATAGGACTGGACCAGAATGGGCTTGAATTTAAAATGGGCTGATGGTGGTCCAACAATATTATCTTGATATAATAAAAGAAAAATATTAAGACTAATAATAATATTTAATTATAATATTACTAGTAATAACATAAAAGATGATAAGATTCAAATTTGATAAATAAAATTCTACATGATTTTAAAATCCAAAGAAATACTTATATGGGCTTAATAAATGGACCCTTTTAAAAATAAATCATCGCGCCCAAAATAGATAAATAAACCTAAAGATTTTCTTATAATCAAGATTAAAATCGTAAACTCCATAATTAACGATCCAAATATCTATAGTTGTGCTTTCGTGGGATAAAAATATGAAGGAAATATAATCGGTAATTTCAAACTAGTTGAATTGTGACTAAGATTTAAGCTTATTTATTTGTGTTAAAAATCAAGATAAAAATCTCCTCTCAACTTAAAACAAACAATTATACTATATATATACTTTATAAAAATATAAATCAACTATTGTTTTTCTTATTTACACAAATGAATAAAATAATTAATACAATGTAATAATAATATTAGTAATAACATTAATATATATTCTGATTTAGTGGAACTCGAATTTAAATTAAATGGTGTTTGAGCTTTGATAAATCAAAATATATGACTGGACCATTGAAAGAGTTTGAATTAAATTGGATTAATGGTGGTTGAACAATATTATCTTAATCTTATCTTAATTTAATAAAAGAAGAATACTAATTATAGTGTTACTAATAATAACATAAAAGACGATAAATATCAAATCCTAAGTTGGGTATTACAGTTAGTGTTGTATAAGGCTCCTCACAAAAAGTGTGAGTCCCAACCGTTTGTCAATTGGTGATGAAACGCCTTGAGAATAAAAGAAATTAGGAAGTATTTATATTATATCATTTTAAATTTCTAAGCAAGTTTATCATATTACATTTCTGTATTTTGTTGAGTGCAGAGAATATAAAAACATCTATTGCTCTTTTGATAATTTTTTTTGGTTGCATAGTCCGCCTAGGTTTAATCTTTGATATTATTATGCTTTTCCAGAATGACTTGCTGCAGCTTTTCCAGCCATTTGGAGCCATCACCAAGCTTGTGATGCTTCGAGCAAAGAATCAGGTTGTGCTCTTGAAAATATGTCCATTGAGTTGTGCTTTGTTTGTGGCCACAGTAAATTGTTCTGATTTTTTTCATATCAAAATTGCAGGCACTCCTCCAAATGCAAGATATCCCTGCTGCAGTAAATGCATTACAATTCTACACTAATGTTCAGCCGAGCATAAGGTATCTTGATAGATGATTTTACGTTTTCCTTTTCAGCTTTCCAACTTCATTATGAGAATGCTCCTTTCATGTTTTGGTATCATCTAGTCTGTTACTGAATTTTCTTATTGGATATCAGGGGAAGGAATGTTTATGTTCAATTTTCATCACATCAAGAACTAACAATTATGGATCAGAATGCTCAAGCACGAGGAGACGAGGTGACTATTATGCTGCACCATGTGACAAATTTTCCTTGAATGTACTGATGCAATGATCAAGGTGTATTAAAGTTGCAAGTAATTTGGTAGCTTCTTTCTTGGTCAGTAAAATTTGGCATGCGCATGTCACATAATTTATACAAGATAAATGGAAAATGCAATGAATTGTAAGAGTATAGAAAGATTAGAGATACAATCAAGTATCTGTCACTAATCCCTCACCCTCCTTTTTTTCTCCTTTTTTAGTTTTAGAATATGATCTGAAAGAGAGAGAAAATGTGGATTTGACGTCCATGAAACTCTATTCAAATTCAAATTAGATAGATACTTATAATAGATAATTGAAGCATGGGGATAGAATCAGAACATGCTGGTATAGGTCAAGAACTATCATTAAATGGGGGCTATTCTTCAGAAATTGGGATATTACGTATAGGACCATTGGATGCTCTAAGTAACCATTGGTAAAGTGCAAATAAAATATGGGTTGTATCTATTTGGAACTTAGGCAATGGACAATTAACATAGGGTAGTTTTATATCAGAATAACTAGAGACTAGTTCTGGTTTGAAGAAATGTTAAAGTTCCATGTTAAGCGATGGATCTAGTAATAATATTACCATCTGATGTGAATATAGAATAAATCTAGCAATAGTGAAACTTAATTTACCCTATAACATTGTCTATCATCAACTAAAAGCATCACAAAAACCTTGAAGTGAGATTCATGTAATTTCACAATATTTAAGAAGCCTTGTCATCAGCAACAACTACCAAGAATATAAACCTAAGGCACTTGTAGATGACTTCTCAGCTATTGAATGTTGTACTAGTAGCCATATATGGGGTATTATCTTATATTAAATTTCTGATTTCCTTAAATATCTGTTTCGATGAAGTTTTGGTAAAAACTTAAGGCTGAAGATGAAATTTGTTGCTTAAGAAAAGTTATAGTTCTTGGATACACTTGTCTTTTATATATTGAAATAAGAATTAGAAGTATGGTATTGGCAATGGTTATTCATCCCTGAGAAATATTTATGTATTAAGGGCATGTGTTGCTTTTTCTTCTTGTAAGTATCTCTTGTTGGTGACTGAAGATACTATATCATCCATTTCCTGGTGAATTGTTAATTATATCTTCCGTGATGGCTTCCTTTATTTCTTTGGAAGGATATCTTACATTAGTGTTCTTTAGGTGATTGGAGTTCTTTAACCTGTTTTCCCCTTGTTTGAGTTAATTGTGTGTCATTTTTCTTTGGCTGAGGTTTCTTCATATTCACATTCTAATGGAGGTTGCATGATCTAAAAAAACATCACTAAGAGCAGTATTAGACTATTAGTGCAAATAAACCAATTATTTCTTTTCTTAAGCTCTTGATTTCTTGTTTCTCATATATTTATTTTGTGTGTTTGGATGTGACTGATTGCTTGATGCTGGTTATTCTAGCTCTATATGTCCATTTTCTTTTGTCATTCTGTATTCTTTCCTATTCATTCCCTTCTCTTCTCTCTCTGCTGTCTCTGTGCTGGTTTGCTGTTGGGGTCTTCTCTCTCTATTCTCTCTGTATGCTGGTCTGCTGTTCGGCTCTCTCTGGATATCAAGCCTAACCGAATCCTCTTAGTTACGATACATCACATGCTATATCCTATAACTGTGGAAGTGCTGCATCAAGTTTTTTCTCCTCATGGATTTGTAGAGAAGATCGTCACCTTTCAGAAGTCGGCTGGTCAGCATCTCCAAATTTTCTCTTTTCTCACTTTCTTAATTTTGATACTGGTTAAGGCTTATGAAGAATGTCTTAACGTAGTGTCAGCCTTTATGATGAATAACTCTTTATGCGTTTGCGCCCTATTCTTTCACTTTCATGAGGGATCTATTTAATTGAGATATGGTGTATTAATATTTATGCTGTTTCTTGCCGTGTATGAGATCAGAATCTCTGACCCTATGATTCCATTATTAACTGTTAATAAAGTTATGTCGTTATTCCTGTTAGATACTCTAATACTGCAAATTGTGTAGGTTTTCAAGCTCTAATTCAGTATCAATCACACCAGAGTGCTATTTCTGCAAGAAACTCTCTTCAGGTATATTGAATGTCAAACTATTAGTTTGACTTACTTATATGACATTGAGACAATTTATATTACTTGCTACAGGGACGAAATATTTATGATGGTTGCTGTCAGCTGGACATTCAGTTCTCAAAGTGAGTTGATTTTAAGATGTTTGTTACATATACATGTTTACCATGTCCTGCAATTCTTCTTGCTGCTTTGTTGTATAGTCACCAAAGGCTTCTTTTTCTCAGCCTTGATGAATTGCAAGTGAACTATAATAACGAGCGCTCTAGGTAAGTTTATGAGTTAAAAAACATGTTATTTGTCTATTTTTCGTTATTGTGGTGCAATTAACATTTCTAAGTTCATGTTCTCTTCTTGGTGTAGGGATTTTACAAACCCTTCCTTGCCTTCAGAACAAAAGGGCAAGTCCTCTCAAGTAAATGCAAACTTCTCTAGCACAACATTTGACATTGTTTAGCTTTTTGGTCATTGAGACTTTCTGATTGGGTATTTAAATTCGGTTCCTCTTTATGGCAGCCTGGATATGGCGATGCAAGCATGTATCCCCATGCAGGTGCTTAATTAGCTATCGTATGATTTTTATATTATTCAGTTCCTTTTTTAACTCTGTCAAAACTCTCTAACCTCTCTCTCTCTCTCTCTCTCCTCCCAGTTGGATTTCCGCAGGTGGGTGCCTTGCTGCATACTAGGGCTCAAACTAATGTAATGTTCTTTAACAACACCCCTGCACAACATATGTGCGGCGATTTCCTAAACATCGCATGGAAACTTAACTGTTTCATTTCTTTACTTTTAAGAATTTATCATGTCCTTGCCACTGTAATTCTTAGTAGGTATGACCTCATTTAGCTTATCTTTAGTAATAATGTTCCCTTTATATCTGTCATCTTCCATCTTGGCTGACTGAAGAAGAAATGGTAGACATAGATTGAGTAGCATTTACTAATGTCTGGTGTTCGGTCAGAATGGTTCCTTTATATAATGGTGCTTAAGAATGTATCAGTATAAGTGTAATAACTTATTTGCTCATCTGACTTATCTGCTTTAAATTATGATTTGCCACTCTGGTGAACTCACTGGGCACTGTTTCCAGGGCATACACATACTCTTCTAACTGTTGCTTATTGTATTTGTGCTGGATATTTTTATTTTTGTTGTTTTGTCTTTAATTGTAGATGGGAAATGCTGCTGCTATTGCTGCTGCCTTTGGAGGCGGCTTGCCACCCGGTATAAGTGGTACAAATGATAGGTGCACAGTTCTTGTATCTAATCTGAATCCTGACGTGAGCCTTCTCTCTCTCTCTCTCTCTCTCTCTCTCTCTCTCTCTCTCTCACACACACACACACACACAAAATTTGCACATGCTGGGCTATTATCTGTTTCATTATTCTTTCAGTGCTTGGAATTCTAGAATTCAACATTGAAACTGTGCTCACTCCATACATCTTCTTACCTTCTTTTGCAGAGAATAGATGAGGATAAGCTTTTTAATCTGTTCTCGATATATGGGAACATTATAAGAATCAAACTTCTCCGAAATAAACCAGATCATGCATTGGTTCAAATGGGTGATGGTTTTCAGGCAGAATTGGCTGTTCACTTTTTAAAGGTTGAGTAAACTTCTGCGTTTTACCTTTGCTGGTTGACTGATTTGGAATGCATTCTGTTATCTTGCTGAATCAGTTATACCTCTTCTAATTCCCACTGATGAAAGTGATAGTGAAAATGGGAATCATTGCAAGAGTTCAATGGCCTTGACTTATCTATTTGCTGCTTTAGTTTCATGACTTTCATATTAATGTTGCTTTTTGATGATTATGCTGGTGAACTTGCATCTTTTTTTAATATAGGGTGCCATGTTGTTTGGAAAGCGCTTGGAGGTGAATTTTTCAAGCATCCAAATATTACAACTGGAGCTGAGACCCATGAGTACGCCAACTCAAATCTCAATCGTTTCAATCGAAATGCGGCCAAGAATTACCGGTATTGTTGTTCACCAACCAAAATGATCCACATCTCCACTCTCCCCCAGGATGTGACTGAAGAAGACATAATAAATCACCTGGAAGAGCATGGAACAATTGTTAGTACGAAACTATTTGAGATGAATGGAAAGAAGCAGGCTCTTGTCCTTTTTGAAAATGAGGAGCAGGCTACAGAAGCCCTTGTCTGCAAGCATGCTACATCACTAGGTGGCTCAACCATTCGGATTTCCTTTTCTCAGTTGCAAACCATATGAGACTTCCTGCAAGAATTGGAAGAAGTGGAGCTGTGGGCAGTATGTTTCCATTCCCAAACCTGAATTCACTACTTTTTTTTTATTCCCCCTCTTAAATTTTGACATGTATTGGCTATCTTCTCTTCCACTAACACTTGTACGATAATTGTTCCTTGTTTCCCTTTCAAATAATTCATGTTTGACCAGTGTTGTAAAAACCGTCCTAGGCGGGCAAAAATTGGGCCTAGCACCTGTCTAGGTGGCCAAAAACGGACCTAAGCGCCTGCCTAGGCGGGATAGGTGGCCAAATATCAGCAATTTTTTTTTAAGAAAATAGTTGTTTTCCTAGGGCCCTGACTAGCGCCAGGCGATTTCTGGAACCTTGTGTTTGACATTGGAAATCCTCAGCTGTAGCCAGTAGCATGTGTTTTGAGTATTTTATCAGTTATCATTAGTACCTATGCATATTTCATTAATCCAAACTGGACAGCATGGATTCTCCATGTCTTGATACCCATTCAGGCTCTGGAACACATTAGCTGACATGGTTGCAAAATTGTGATGTTTCTGATTTGCTATTCAGCATGAATATAAGCATTCTCCATTGTGTTGGAAAATATTGTCAATTTCAAAAATAATATCTATACACGAGTGACTTGTGAAAGTTAAACATTTACATTCAAAACTAGCTGGTATTCTGTCCCAGAAGGTGATTTTGTTAATATTATATAAGCAGTATTTACTTACAAAATCTTCATCAGTGAAATGCGCTAGTTGTATGTTTATCTTAGTTATGTTGTTGTAGTGATTTGATTAATGGTGATATGGTGGAAATGTTGTAGTCACTTTATTTTAACTTGTATGGAAAATCTTTAATGTTTACTTTCCCACCTTAGATGTGTACCAACTGCTTGTTTTTTTGGACCAATCAGCTTGGTAAGAGTATTAACATGATTATAGCCAAGATATTGCCTTTGAGCATGAAGAAGGTTACTAAGGATCGGATCTCTAATCCCAAACCCGGAGTGCTTTTGTGAGGACGTGCAAAATCGATTATGTAGTTTTGATAGTTAATGGGTTGTGGCATTCCTTGTTAAAGAAAGAACGGTATTTGATGTGAGTGCTTGGTGAGGCAGACATTGCGAAAGCATGTCAGCTGTATCTTATAGGAAGGGTGCTACATTAGTCTGTATTTTATTTATGTATAGAAAAGAGTAAGCTGGGAGGTTGTATTCAACTGATATTTCACCCTGGGGGCTTACAAGCTGTGATGCTTGATTCTAGGCAACGTGTCGTCCTGTGAAGGGATAACATTCTAGGCAAATTTCTTTCAGTTTTGCATTTCATATATATATCCAAGTAGTTGTATGTGGGTACACATTGTACATTTGTTTGCATATGCCCATATATGATTTACCAATCGCCATTGGTGAATATGTAAATTTCTGGTTTTGGTTACTTTTGTTTCTTTTCTGTGACTCAGGTGTCGGCGGAGTTCACTTTTGAGTATATGATGTTGAAGATGATCTTCTAATCATAATTTTCTAATTCAGACATTGTGCTCCCGCCCTTCCCCTTTGGCCCCTCTCTAAAATATAACTGGCTGGGAATCATACTATGGATTGGAGACAGTAAAATTACTTGTCTGCAATACAGTGATTGTATTTGTGCAGTGTAATTTTGTAACTGATTTTTCCATTGGATGTCTTCTTTGAAATTAGTTTGAAAATTTATGTTTTTTCTTATTCTATTTTAGAAAGTGGAATCATGTTTGTTTGAATTTTTCTTTTTTCCTTTTTTTCTTCTTCTTTCTACGGAAAGAGTAACATCCCCAAGTTTTTTATTCTAGCTGGCATCAAAATTTTCACTTAATTGAAATTGGGTTAAGTTAGTTAAGTCCCTTCTCAAAAAAAAAAAAAAAAAAAAAAAAAGTTAGTTTTATCGAAAGAGAGGTCTTTGTAATTATAAAAGAGAAAATAAAAATTTTATTATAAAGAAGCAAACATGGCAACAGTTTTTTGCCATGTTCTTCTATGGCACCGACCAAAGCTCCCATTTCTAAGTCCCATCTTTTCACCCTATTCCGGATATAGTGTATCGAGATTTTCTTCTCAAGTGCAAAAACCTAAAAAGAAAACATGAAAATTGTAGTTAATTACAGAGTGATTGTTTATTATAAGTAATTCTATGTAATCAATAAAGTTCAAAAGTACAAAATAGTTTTTGACCATCATGTATAGTATTCATTGATGCATATCCAGACACACTACGATTCGAAAAGAAAAAATCATTGTTGCTGATCCAAAATAGGGAATGGATCTTTTATTTTGGAGTTTTACATGTCGGCCAGAGGTTCAATAATATATCACATTTTGTTAACTCATATAGTTGTTATTGGCGATATCATCAGCAATACTATTCAACAATAACAGTATCGTTCAGGATGTTATATTAGATTGTGAAGTTATATTTCTATTTTCGGGATTGCTTTGTGAACCTAGCTAGCTTGTTGATGTTTTATTATGTTTACAATGAATATTTGATGGTCTAATACTAGTGAAGAATCTTTTAATATAAAAAATTTGTGAAACTTGATTAGTATTTGTGCACTAAAAATTATTTCACAATGTACAATGAATACTAATAATTTGTGTGTGTTGTATTATTTGCAATTACATTGCATTTGTTGTTTCAAATGCTTTCCAAGTTGTTTCCCCTACTATATATATGTGTGTATATATATGGAGCTTCCTTCTTAATTCTTACCTATAGGAGAGAGTCCAAGATCCTTGTGGTTACGGATTCACTCCTTTAGAACATCTTAAAACGGATCAATCAACATTGTTATCTTCTAGCAACATGGTGGAGGTTTGAATCCCAATGGAAACAATTCGCTTCTTAGGGAAGACTAGAAGGGGCACAGTGTGGCATTGGGTCTCTTGTGTGCAGATGTGTATAAGCATTTTTGAAATCTCATGGTATGGGCCTTGTGCGAACAAAAGTATAAATATTTTGTTGGGAACCTAGGATTAATTAAGGCACATCCACTATTTATATTTTTTCAAGACACTAGAGATGGAGTTTTAAGGGCCCATAATTAATATGTGGAAGCCAGGATCATTAGACATAAAATAAAAGGGGAAAAAGAAATATATGTGTATGCATATGTAGAAATATATATTAAAAGATGTGTATTGTGTGGAGTGAAGGGCCAATGTAACAAGGTCAATCAATGTATTGGATAGAGCAACGTGTTGTGTTGTCAATGACACATAAAGTGGCTCATCTTCACTTTATCGCAAAAACAAATCAGTTGCACTATTTATACTCATTCTAATTTCTATGCTATACGCAGCTGCGTGAAGCATTATACCCGTTTCAAAGAAATGATAGATGAAGTTCAATGTCAATAAACAAATACTAATTAACTATTATATTACGATTAATTTTGTCTCCCTCTCTTTCTATCCTCCCTCTAAAAGTCTAAATAGCCGTTGGTACACCTTCCTGTTTTGTTTTTTTGTTTTCAAATTTCAATTTTGAAATATGGAAGCCTTGCCCTGATAATGATATTATAGACAAAAAGTGGATGGGCCCTCTCTGACTTATGACCTTTTCTAATTTTTTTTTTCCTAACACCACCCCACCAATTCAGATTACATCATTGCTGCTACTTGTGTGTTTATCCTTAATAATTTAATATTGTCCCTTGAAATTTCTAAGCAATCCCCTCCCTCACATTCACCCTCTTTTGAAATCACCATTCTTAAAACCTGCCAGCTTCCCAGTTTCATCTGTTATCACTGCATTTATTGGTTGCTCGTCCAGATCCAGCTAGTTACCCGAATAGAGTTTTGAAGCGGGTCGGCCCATCGGCCCAGTCACCTAATACCCAATTTGGAAGGCGGTCCGTGCGGACACTACACTGCTATTTCTTCCTTCCTTCCTTACAATAAAAGGCTTCCTAAATCCTAATCTTCCTTCTAGTATAATAAAAGTTAAAACTACCAGCCCCGATCCCTATAGGCCCTATATTTTCTCCCTCTCTCTCCACTACTTCATCCTCCGTTATAAACTACTGTAACCTTTTTGGGCAGTTCAAAGCTCCACACGTTTCAGCCCCCACATACTCTCATATTCACATTTATATATTCTTTCCCCACTCTTTTCTTTTCCGCGTTTAACTTTTTTCCTTGTATACGATTCTCTTCCCTTTTCAGCTTCTTTTGCTGGATTTGAAGGATACTTAGATTTGGCAAAAGAATTGCTTCTTTAGTCGCTCTCTTCCCTAGAAAAAGAGGGAGGAAAAAAACAAAAGCTCCTATTTTTATCTTGCAAATAATGTCAAGATTTTGTCTTTTTGTTTATTTGTTATTGTTTTGGGTTGTTTTGGATAAAGGGTTTGTCGTTGAAAGCCTCGGTGTCAACTGGGGCACTATGGCAACCCACAAGTTGCCGCCCAAGGTGGTAGTACAAATGCTCAATGACAATGGAATTAAGAAGGTGAAACTATTCGATGCAGAACAGTCCACCATGAGCGCTTTGGCTGGAACCGAAATTGAAGTTATGGTTGCAATCCCTAATGACCAGCTTTCTGCTATGGGCAGTTACGATCGAGCTAAGGAGTGGGTCAGACGCAATGTCACCCGTTACAATTTCAATGGCGGTGTAAATATCAAGTACTGTTACTTTTCTCTCTGTTTCGATTTTCCACTTTCTTATTATTGGATCTGATTTTTGAGTGTTTGAAATCCTGGAGGATTGATTGATTGATTGATTGATTGATTACAACATCTGTTGAAATTTGAGAATGTTTTAATAAGCTCTGGTTTGGTAGAGCTTCATTTTTGGATTCGATTTGTCTATTACCGCCAATCCCTTCCTGCTTTTGATTTTATTATATTATCTGCTTCTCTTGAGGTACTATGGAATTTGATTGGTAGTTTACTTTTGGTCAATTCAATTTTATTATGAGGATATTCATTTTGTTTCTTCTTCTTGCTGATAGAATTAGCAGAACTGCACCTCAATTGCATCTGTACTGGGGTTATTATTGTTCATTGGATGGCTAACTTGTTCTATTCAATTTGGAAAGGTGTTATGACTTTATATTCAAACAAACATAGGATTTCAAGGAAGTTGAAGCTGCTCTATTATTTTTGCCATGTTAAATTGGCTGCTATAAAAATTATGATCGATATTTTGAGCCAACAATTTTAAAAATTATCTTACCATTTTCTTTGAGCATATTTGAAACTATCTTTCCATTGCAATATATCAGATTCTGAATGTACTTTCGCAGAAGAGAGGCCACAAAAGTTTTCTTGCCTTACTCTTATGACTTTCAGGAACTTGCAAATGCCAAGGAAATTTTCCCTTTTCTGGTATCTTGTGCAACTTTTTCCAGAATTAATCCCCAAACTAATAACTTAAAATGAGGCCTTGTGTAAGTTTTCGGTGATTGGGTTTGCTGTTAAAAATCGTATACTGTTCATAAAGGAACTATAGAAGAAGCTTTTTCTTGAAATGCCCTATTCAAGAAAAAATTTATAATGCTTTTCCCTTAAGGCGTCCATCTATATTATATGAAAAGTGTACCATTCCAGAAGAGTTTGCACTGAGAGAGCTTGTTGTGTAATCAGATCTTGTAAGCCATCAATTGATTTGTCTCATTCTGTATGATGTACATTTTCCTTGAGAACCTTTCATTCAACATTTTCTCTTGATACAATTTTTTTTTTTTTTGTGGGGGGGATTAAATCTAGCGGAGACTATCAGTAGTTGTGGTATAGATTTAATGACATTGTGAGTCTTTTGGGTTTTTCTTAACTTTGTGCAGATATGTGGCAGTAGGCAACGAGCCGTTCCTTACATCCTACAACAACTCATTTTTGAACACGACATTCCCAGCTCTTCAGAACATTCAGAACGCCCTAAATGAAGCCGGGGTTGGGGACTCCATCAAAGCAACCGTGCCTTTGAATGCTGATGTTTATGGTTCACCCGAAAGCAACCCTGTCCCATCGGCTGGAAGATTCCGGACAGACATCTCTTATCAAATGAACCAGATTGTTCAGTTCTTAAACCAAAATAAGGCGCCCTTCACCATCAACATATATCCTTTCTTGAGTCTCTATGCCAACGAACACTTCCCTGTCGACTATGCCTTCTTCGATGGGGTGAGTAATCCCATTGTTGATAATGGAATTCCATACACTAACGTGTTTGACGCCAATTTCGACACCTTAGTTTCGTCACTAAGAGCGGTGGGGCTCGGTGATATGCCCATTATTGTAGGGGAGGTGGGGTGGCCAACGGATGGAGACAGGAATGCAAACATAAATTACGCTTTGAGGTTCTACAGAGGGCTTTTACCGAGACTTGCAGGAAACAGAGGAACCCCTCTTCGCCCGGGTTATATAGAAGTTTACTTGTTTGGCCTTCTTGATGAGGATATAAAGAGCATAGCTCCGGGTAATTTTGAGCGCCACTGGGGAATATTCAGGTATGATGGACAACCTAAGTTCCTATGGACTTGTCTGGACAACAATCAAACAAGTATCTTGTGGGCACGCAAAATGTGAATTATCTTCCGGCGAGATGGTGTCAGTTTAAGCCGGATGCCAAGGACTTGAGTAAACTTGCGGACAATATTAATTTTGCGTGTACGTTTGCAGACTGCACTGCCCTTGGGTATGGTTCATCGTGCAACGGATTAGATGCCAACGGTAATGCATCATACGCGTTTTAATATGTATTTCCAGGTCCAGAATCAGAAAGACTTGAGCTGCAATTTCGAGGTCTGGCCATGGTAACTGAATCGAACATATCACAGGCCAACTGCAATTTCCCAATTCAGATTGCTGTTTCGTCTTCGTCTAAATTGTCACAGCTGTATCTGCCATTTTTGACTGCCTTCTTCACGCTATTACTATTGTTGCGATAGATCTTATTTTTTGTAAATACCTCAAATGAACTACTTTTCATATTTATTATTTCAGATAGTGATTTGTGTTGAGAGACTATTGGGTAATATTTACCCCCTCCTATTGGCACTTGAGTTGAATTTTAAATAACTTGGTTTACTCATCATAGAAATGAGTATTTGATGTGTTGCTCGTTTTTAGCAGTAGTAGTAATTTCACTTTTAAATCTTGTTTTGTTTTTTTGGGTAGTTTGTGCCTTATTATTTACTGAATTTGTGTTCTAAAGAGTTCATACAATTAAGGCATAATTACAAAAGACCCCCTGAGGTTTGGGCTAATTACAGAAAAACCAAAAATGTTTCAAAATTACAAACAAAATTACAAACAGCTGCCTCATGTTTGATTATGCCTTAAATTTAAGGGGTTAAGTGTAATTTTTCTAGGAATATCATGGGGTTTTTTGAAATTTTTGTTGTTTATGAAAGAGAAAATATAAGATGGAATCAAACCTCAAGGGTTTTTTTGTAATTTTTAAACATTTCTGGTCTTTTTTTTTTTGTAATTAACCTAAACCTCAGGGGTGTTTTGTAATTTATCCCTACAATTAATTGATAAAGGGAGTGATCAGCTGACAATGAACTCACTACTCAGCTGTGGCATGTCAGTGTAAAGCTGTCCTATGGGTTTGTCTTGAGAATTAAGAGTGCCCATAAAGAGACTCATCTATTAAACTTCTAATTAATATTTCCACTTTGTTTGTTATTAAATAATATAACTTAAAATCTTGAATATCCTTTTCAAATCTCAAACTTTTTATTTATTTAAAATGAATTAGCATTGTCAAAATAACTTAATAATAGTGATGTGAACAAAACCCAAACTGCTTGGTTGTAACTTTGTTCACATATAAAACAAGTCAACAATAATAATTATTAGCTCTAAAATTCCATGCACGCTATTTTTTGTAAATTTTCCACAGATAGTTGCATTTATGTCGGCCAAATGATAAGATTGTTGTGACAAAATAGTCTTATGCACATCACTTTAATAAAGTATTATCATAGATTTAGGAGGCATGTGAGTGATTGATCTTCGAGCACTTGGCATGCAATATCACGATATTAGTCAATATTGATACCATGAAGTGGTATTCATTTGGGTTAGAGTCAGTTGAGGTCGGGCCACTAGTAAGCGAACTGAGATACTTTAGTTCGGGGAATCTGAAAAATAACATATGTTAGCTCGTCAGAGTGGTCTCCAGTTAAGATCCCCCGATACTTAAATCACTTTAGAATTTTAGATCGTGATGTGGCTAGAAAGTAGAAACTTTTATGCAAAGTCAAGGCGTATAAATGAATAACCTTAGTCCGGTAAATTTATGGAGTTTATATAGGGTTGATCCATCTAGGCCATACAGATTATCTCCATGAGGCACGATCACATGAGCTTTCTAGTTCCATCAAGTATCCTAATCAACGACCAAGAATTTGTGGGTCGCTCAGACCTGGATTGTGAACTAGACCAGGTACCAAATAAAAAGATGTGTATCTTATGGCTTGTTCGATATTTTGCCTATAATTTGAAAGTAAATGGTATTCTTAGCCAACCATTTCATTACTTCGCCAGTTAATCATTTCACTGTTGAGTAACAAATTTGGGTTGTTGATTTTGAATCAACTCTCCTTAGTTGCTCAAGCTTCCATGAACTTGAACTTGTCTGCAAGTATTGTGGCTCAAGAAACTAGTGTGTATGAGTTCGGTGGATCTTTTTCTTATCATGTTTCTTGAATCCACAGTATCGTTCCGACAACCGTTTTTAACTTCTCGTCACAATCTTTTGTAGATTGCTTCTATTTTCACTTCGAATCATTTTGAAGTGGATCATCTTTTCTCATCATTTTGAAGTGGATCATCTTTTTCTTATCATTTTTCTACAATACCACGATTTTGTTCAGACTGTTTCAGCTTCTTGTCACAATCTTTTTAGATTGACCCCTATACTATCGCTTATCACAAGACAAGTGTCACGCTTTCTTCAAGGAACGGATTCCTTCCAAGCTAAAATGTGATACTTAGGATGGATCATGGATCAATTGCGCTTACCAACATTTAGATTTAAGTAGGCTTTCAAATAAGTTTGATTTTAATCTTTGTAATTAGAAGGATATATTGATTCATTTTGTACTTGGAATAAAGGATGTAACACTTCGGAAAAACACGTTCCCAAGGCTCAAAACCAAGGTCAGAATGATCTCTGCACACACACACACACACGTTCCCTGGTTCTTAAAGCTTGAGTCGAGAAGGGAAGATGGGAATGTGGTCAAGGCGAGGAGTAGATGTCACCATAAAACTAATAGTATTGCAGGACCAAAAGCTTCATATACAATCCAAAAAGAAAATTCTGCCAAACAAAATGGCATCTAAAAAGGAAGGGCAAACACATAAATCATGACATAAAAACAAGATTTCCAGAATGCATCAAGCTCGCGGAAGCAGGATAATAAGATCTCAAAACCTTAATCCTCATCCATCCCTCCTTGAGGTGGGGGCTTTGGACCACCAGCTGGTTTTGCCATTATGATCTGCACCAGGAAAAGTAAAACATTTAACAATTATTATACAAAAAGATTGCCTAACAAGAATGAAGAAAGGAAAGAAATGGCAAGTAAATGGACATAGTTGCACACAGATACAAAAAAGAGAAAATATGATTTGGGAGGGAATGGCATGACCAGTTTCTTGTTAGCTGATTTACCTGATCTACTCGCAGGACAGTACAGGCAGCATCTGCAGCATACTTAAGGGCAAAGAATCTGCCGAAAAGAAAAAATACAATAAGTCAATCATAAAACAATGCAAGGGTAGTACCAACTACACCAGACTGATATAGCTCCCTACTCAAACATATAATATGAAAGCATATAATACGCAAGCAAATTCATGAGTCAAGATCCAACTGCAGAAGACAGCATGTCAATGCCACTGAGGTTGAGTATGCCTAATACCTACCACATTGTTTCGGCAAATTTGGATCTTTAAAACATTTTTGTAGGGCAGGGAAGCAGTTTCGGGTTGCATGAGAAATTTTTAGCTAGCCCATACTTACAATAATATATACTGACAATCATTAAATTACCTTATGCTGCTTATTTAAAGTATTTTGATGAGTAAAACATCAGGCATGATTTATTGGTAACATTTTACTAACCAATTGGATTTAAGGATGTTTTGGGCCTCTTTTATTCAAATAGAGATGATTACCAGCTTCTCATTTAAGTCATAAGAAAGAAGAGGATGTGACGGGTTAAAAAGAACGGATAGCGTTGGGGGCAGCACAGCTAATGGGTCAATGGGAGTGTTTGCAAACACTAAAAATAAGTGCTTTTTAGTTTTTGCTTAAAAAAGCAGTTTTCAGTGTTTGCATACACCAATTTAATCAGAATCTAAAAGTAGGGAGATGAGTGCTTTAGATTCTGCTTCTACTTCTAGTTTGAATTTTACAAATAAATAAGTACTTTTACTACTTTTTTACCAAACACTCTCAACTTATCATTCTCAACTTTTAATTCTATTTTCAAACACTACCAACTTCTGATTCTCAACTACTTCTAATTCTGCTATAATAAATCACTTCTTCTAAAAACAGAAGTTTTTGCAAACACTCCCTATATAAGCCAAGTTGAGGTGGGTTATAGTCCAGCAAGATGCTAACCAGGATTGGTTTGGCCAAACCCACACCAATACTATCTATTATCAATAACATTTTCTTTATCAACCACCAAGGGATATTTTACAGAAGAAAAGATAAGTCAAAATCAATAATGTTCACATTATTCCACATTTACAAGCTACATACTTGGTGATGTGGAGATCCCATATTTTCAAGGTAGATACATCCTTGCAGACACCTTCCTCCAAGTCAATGCCCACTTTGGTGTTACCAGATGCATGTTCAGCATATAAAGCTGATATAATTTCTATCGCATTAAGCCCAGCATTCTCGGCCAATGTCTTAGGAATCATTTCAAAACTTTCAGCAAATTTTGCAATTGCATACTGATCAATCTGGAATAAAACAACTTAGTCTTAGAAACAGATGAATCAATCAAACACAAGAAATAGAAAGTATAGAAACAATTCTAGTTTTGCAAATTCAAAACACGAATATAGCATAACACCTAATACAGCAGTTATCAAGGGAGAAAAAGAAAAAAAAAAAAAAAAAGCAGCCATGATTTTCCATACTTGAGGAATAAAATTATTTACTGATTCAGATTGAGTATCATTTCACACTCAAGCAAACAACTCTTGAGCTACTCTAGATACAAATCAAGCAAATTTCTTAGGCAAACATCAAACAAGAAATAAAATATATATTTTGTTCTCAAGCAAGGCTACATGCCAAAAATGAGAAACGCCAAGGGTGGTGAATGTGGTGGATGTAATTTCAAACAATCGAGAGGTATTTTTTGTCCTTAGGGAGGTTTGATAATCTACTCAACTTTTTAGGAAGTTAGAGATCATTACAGACTCTTTAAAATACCAATTTCCTTTAAATCAACAACCTCAATGCTAATGGTATTGCACGAAAAGCTGCAAGTTGGGGAAGAAGAGTTCCGGATAATCCGAAAGGAAAGAAAGATAAGCAATTTCCAACATCCATAAGTTGTAAATAAAAATATATCAAACAAATACCCGGTTTCTTTGAAAGAAAATTCCTTCAGCCTTTTAGCTAATTCAATTTCAGTAGCTGCTGCTCCAGGTACTATCCGACTATCCCTGCACATTGCCTGTGGAGAACAGCATAAGAACCACAGTGAGATCTTTTGATCAGCATACTGTAAACTGGATTCAAAACTAGAGAATTAAAAAAACGATAATTTCTTATTCTCTGATGATAACACAAAACAAAGCACAAGAATTGGTGGAACATCATAATTTCATGAGGAACAAAATTACCTTGTATGCATTCACACCATCATCAACTGCTCTTTCAAGGTCATCCAATATGCTGTCAGTGCTACCTCGCAGCACAACAGTGGAAACAGAATTTCCACCTTGTTCATTTTTTACAATTGTAACCTATCAGACATTAAAAAATCCAATATCACTTATGATAGGAGTAACAGAATTGGGAATGAATAACCAAAGTATAAAGCAATCTTGTTTATCATACTCTAGCCCCGCCTATTTCCTCCACTGAAATAGAATCAACATATCCAAGATCATCTTGATCTGGCTGACTTAGCTTTAACTGCTCCCAAAAAAATGCAGATTGTTAGGGGAGAATAAAAATATCATGCGCATCAATCATTCAATCTAATTCAATCTGTCATGCTTACAAGACCAACGGCACCAGTAGTGCGGCAAAATCGTCGTAGTTCAAATTTGGAGCTGATTTTCAACACCATGAGCCTACAAAATCATGTTTCAGATGTGCAATTAACTACAGAGAACCAGAAAACATGCTTGCACAAGGTTACAATGATGATGAACAAATTTGGAGAGAAAACTATCTTAGATGAAACCAGATTGAGCAAATAGAAAATAAATTGAACTATAAGGTTCTCAAAGCATGTATATTCTGAGAGACTTGATGCAATAACCATAATCCCAGCCAGGTAAGAAGATGGTGGCAAATATGAGTTCAATCACCTATTATCTCCCAGTGTCCCAAAACCCGTGTCTAATCTTGACAATTAATAGGGAAAGCAATATTCTCCCAACATATTAGTGAACAAGAAAACAACATAACCAAAAATTAAGGGTGTAAAAAGAAGAAGAAAAATGGGGAAGGGAAAGAAGTGATTAAAGAAAAAGTCATCTCATATGCATGTGAAACCTAGAAGAGGCAATAACAGGCTTGTCAATCATCTTATATGCATTAGAAACATGAAGAGGCACCAATAGATTATCAGTACCTGCATCCCTGCTTCTCCATCCCACAGAAAAAATGAACTAAATATACACATTACCACTACACCACTTGCCCTATCTAATCCAAGATAGGGAAACAACAGTACACATTACAAAAGGAAGCATTGACTTGAATAGGCATCGAAGAGATGGAGCATAAAGAAAACCACTAGTTCTAAAAGGCATTCTATAAATATTAAGGATTATTCTCAACTGAAGTAAATTAAACACCACAGGGAAACAATTTACTAAGAGGTATAGAATAGAGATTGTACTTGTAGCGCTCACAAAAATGCAATGCCATTTCCCCAACTGCAGCTCCACTAACAATGATCTTTGCACCGGAATCTGCAACTGCTTTAATTAGCTCCTCAACCTTAGCTTCTTCAGTCTTTGCATAATTCTCAAGCTGCAAAGTAAAACAATATGGGATTACATACTTCAAGAATATGTGCGGTGCAATCATATATTTTTAAATTTAACAAGACTTGAAATTTATAAGCCATGAAAGCACATAGGTCTAAATACTTCTTAAGTTTCTTACAAGAGGCCAATCAGGAGGTTTGTTGGTTCGAGAAAGGTCTATAAATAAACCATCTCAGAAAACCAAAGTTCAAACAATAATTTGTGATTAGTGCAGTACTAAAATTTAGAAACTGATTTATGTAATACTATCATTTGTTTGTTGTCAATGCCCCACGTGAATAAGTTATAAGTTGCAGAGTTTTCTCAAGAAAAATGATCATACTCCCCCATTCACAACTAAATGTCCTGCTACATTCAAATGCCCAATTCCTTTTGGGATTTTCATTAATAAATGCCTCCTTCCTTAATTTGGAAGTTAGATGCAGATAGTTGACAGATCCAAAGATCAAGCGGTAATGCAAAAGATATATCAACATATATTCACAACCTAAAGGGTAGCTGTCAATCTAGATTCTCAACTTAAACAAAGGCTTCAATATAGCCACTGCCTCGAGTGTTTCTGGATTCTTAAGGAAAAAAGTGAAATGAACAGAGTGGTTTTGGCCCAGAAAAGAGTAGTTAGTGAACTGAGGAGTAAAGTCATCCTTTTGTTATTTGTTTCTCAGTCCATATTTTATTATTTTATTCAACTAAAAGCAGGGGTAGGAAAGCCAGTTGCCAACTTCCATTAGAATTTTCTCACAGTCAATAGCCAACCAGGGCTGTTTAATTGTAATTTCGAAACCTCAAGAGGTAGATTTAAAAATTAGGAATTTAGGCATGCCGTAGGAGAGTTGGATGTAATTAACACCTGAATAAATACAGAGAAGCACAAAAGGCCGAATTGCCTGGCTCTCAAATCATACTCAAATGAGCAATGATATTACATTAGACTACTCAGGATAATTCATTAAATCACATATCGAGCAAAAATACATCAGTATATGGTAAAAAAGACAGCATACGTAGCAGTTTCTTAAAAAAAATTGAAAGGAGAGTGAACTCTTGAGGATACCTGCTCAGCACTATGAATAAGAACAGTTCCTTTCGTTTCTGTAGCAGTTGTATCAACACCCCCAACAAAAACAGCAACCTAACACAGTGAATGAAAATGCGTCATTTGTGGTGCTTCATGCTTGTGGGCCATGCAATGCAATCCAGAAACTCGGTAAAGATCGATTTGTCCATGAATGCCACGAACATTAAACCGAAATGGAGCAATTAAGTGGCAGGCTAAAGACATTTCTTCAGATCAAGCAGGGCTCCTCTATCATGATTTATTAGTGCTCTCTTACAATCCCCCTATCCTGCCACCAACTCCCAAATTGCTGACTTCTTAAATTTTACTGATGTTTCAGGTTTTTCCTCATGATTTACGCATGAATAAGATGAACTTTATATTGTCTACAAGCAAGCACCATAGTTTACCGTTCTGGTAATTTGACAGTTTATATATTGAGCTGTTTACATGTTTAACAGCAATGCCAACAAAAAAAATTATAATAGTGAAACTAACACAGGATTTGACCAATTGCATAACCCCATGGCTTTCCAAGATGTATCACAATAAATTATGAAACTGGCATTTGACTAATATAAAGTAAAACTTAAGCTTTGTTGGATGCAAGGAGGAAAATAACACAAAAACAGTTAAGCAACAGCAAGTATAGTGGCTTTAATACTCACCTTGGCCTTTTCCATTCTCTTTATAGTCCCAACAGCATCACTCTTCAACACCATACCCTGGACTACTGTGGAATTTTGCAAACCTCCACCCAATAGCTTTGCAACTCGCACATTATCTACATTGAAATTTGCTGGGTTCTTGGGGCAAACTTGTATACAAGCCTTCAATGAAAAGCACATTGCCACTCAGTCCTATCAAAAGATAGATTTAAAATTGTATACAAGCAGTATAAAAGGTGAATTTACCTCAGCAATGAGAGGGCATAATATATCCTCTTGTCCAAATTGTTTGCTGGCTACTGGAGATCTCATTCGTGAAATTACTTCATCTTTGTCTCTCACGTTCATACTTTCAGAACCTTCTTCGACCAATTCCTCCAGTATCTTAATAGTCTGCAACAGCATGAAAGTAAGATTGGCAATCAACAAGAAAAGGTCATGAATGCTGTTCATGATCAGTACAAATGACATTGACAATTTTGAACCTTATTAATTGCCTTTGTGTATCCAACTATGATCTCACTAGGGTGCAATCCCATCCTAATGAGTTCCTCAGCGTTTTGAAGAAGTTCCCCAGCAAAAGAAACAGTCAAATTGGCTCCATCGCCAATTTCCTCTTGCTAATGTGCTTTCCCAGCCAAAACCAGAAGTTTGGCTGCAGGATGCTGAACCTCCAGTTCATTTACAATTGTTGCAGCATCATTTGTGATAAAGAGCTTATCCAAATGATTAATAACCATCTTATTCATACCTTAACAAGAAAAGAAGAGTGTATTGAGAAAAATGGATGAAAAGCTAAACTTATCAACAAGAGTGAAAATGTTATAAGCTTTCAAAATACAATCAAAAGCATATGAAGACTGGAAATAGAAGTTTATATATATATATATATATATATATAAGGAATTTAACAAAGAAACACAGTCCTCATTAATCACAACCTCTCCCCCTTGGGATAGATGGAAAAGAGAAAAGAATGACTCCATGAACATCTAGCAATATTCCCTAGTCAATCAATCTAACAATGGGGTGGAAGGTACAATGTATAAATCCATAATAAATTGGTAATCATCAGTAGATATCATTTCAAAAGCACAGACAACCTCTAAGTGAACCAAGATATTCAGATGAACTGTGAACCAGTCACATTTAATGACCAACAGCTCAGCATTATTAACCAGGAAAAAAAACTCACTAGAAAATCTATATTATTAAATTACCACAAAAGGTTCCAACCCATTTTCCAGAGAGAGAGAGAGAGAGAGAGAGAGAAAGTTCAAAAGTTGTAGAATGTGTAATATAATTCAGTTCAGTCTGAAAACGAAACAAAGTTGTGACTGAATTTTAATACAGCTATGGTAATGTTAGTGAGAGATCTAGCATTTCATTATAAGCCTTCATTTAAGTTTCTCCAAATGTTCCCTGAGACTATCAACAGCTTAAAGTGGCTCAAACCTCATGAAATTGTAATCTACATATATCTGCCCCACTTCTAACCATAAGATGATTTTAGTATATTTCAAGCAAGAGACACTACCACAATCCTGTTCTATTTCAAGCTAAAAACTATAGCCTTGTTTAAGTGTCACAATAATATTTTGTTTTCCATCACCATTAAGTGAATGATAAAATAGACACAACTTTGTTTCACAATTTTCACCTACCTTATGATTCAAATTAACCGAAGTAGGATTTGCGGAATCTGATTTAAAACATTTATGAAAATATGAATTTATATTCATATATATATATATATATATACACATATAACTCAAGTAAATCGGGTGAAACTATATCAGATCTTATCATATCCTATTCTTAAAGTTCTCAATCAGGCCCTGCAATTCATGCTTCGTGTGAGCAAAGCTAGTCTAGGCTTCATTGTGGTTTGACTATTGAGCTCATAAAATACTTATAAGCTATCTAATCTTATTCTTTCGATTAGAATTGAGCAAAAGAATTCTAGCAAATAACACCTAGACCTAAAATGAAGACACTTCTTTTACTCCTACTAGACTTCACCAAAAAATGTGTATTTGGGCCTTGGGGCATCAAATAGTTCCACAAGGAAGACACTATTTCATACTTGTTCACGCTTAGGGGTGTAAATGGATCGAGTCGAGCCGAACACAGTGTTGTTCAAGCTTGTTTGAAATTTAATCGAGCTTCTAAATTTCTGTTTGAGCTTGTTTGATTAGTAATCGAGTCGAGCTTGAACGAGGCTTTAGTCGAGCGAATACAAATCGAGCTCGAGTAGCTTGATATTTTTACACATATTATGTTGTTTTTTACTAATCGAGTCGAGTTCGAGCCGAGGCTTTATATTTTATCGAACGAAAAATTGTGTTCAAGCTTGGTTCGTTGTGCTAACGAACCAAACTCAAACGAGCTTTTAACGATCGATCTCGAGTCGAGTGTCGAGTAGCTTGGTTTGATTTTCACCCCTACTCACGCTCACCAGAAGCATATGAGTGTGAAATGACCCAAAGTTAGAGGAAGAGACCTTTGGGAAAAAACCCAAACGAAGGTCATTACATTCCAGCCGAGCGGCACATTACGCAAACAAAGCTCAGGTCTGCTGCGTGATAACATGCTTTTGTTCGGACGGACAAACACAAAAAATGGTTGTCCTAAGATTTTTCTACTAGTTTCCACTAAAGCCTATTAAAACAGGAAATTTACGACTGTACTAGGCTCGTCAACCCCATTAGAAATCAGATTGAAGCTAACTGAATCACATAAAGGGGGAAAAAGGATGACATTTTCAAAAATGAGAAGATATTCGGTGAAGGGGGGAAAAGAATTATGAAGAGAGCGAGATAGATAGAAAGAAACCATTGGGGCCGAGGGACGTGCGAGTAATGGTTGAAAGCTGCTTGCAGGCGTCGATGTTCTTTAGCACCGCCTCGTCTAGCCCGGACAAATGCCGGTGCCCCTCTTTCAGCATTGACTGTATCCCGTATGGCTGCATCGAAAACCCTACCATTCTATCGACGATCGAGCCTTGACTATAGCTTCTTGTTCGGAATGAGTTCTCTACAGCGTCCACACAGCGATAAACTGGGAGAAAGTTGGGAGTGATGTGCTACGATCTATTACTGGGTCTGGTAGGATGTAGAAGAATGAGAGTGAGAGAAAAACCCTAGAAACCCCACTCACAACGACACAGTACACCTGTGGATCCCTTTTCTTTCTTTAATTAATAATTTTTGCAAAACGTAAAAATATAATTAAACTATATATTTTCTTCAAAAAAATTAAACTCGATATTAACTAATCTATAAATTATAATTCGCTAGTTTTATTAAGTTTATTATAATTCAATTCACATATATTTAATTAATAGTGGTAAGAATTTTAAAACATTAAAATTATCAATTAAACAAAATATTAATTAATGTATAAATTAAATTAATTTATGAAATTTATTATAATTCAATTAACATACATTTAATCAATAAAAATTTATAGTATTTTATCAATTCAATTGTTATGTATTAATGCAAGTGTATTTACAAATCAATGAACATACGTTTAACAAACTAATAAGTATTGTATTTGACCAATCTAATCTATTGAATATAAACTACATCTACTAAATATATATTTTAATTCTAAATAGAACAAACAAATAAATTCATTATTATAGCATTAATTTAATTTGATATATATAACTCATTGAGTTAGGTTAAAAATAATTTTTATGTATACAGCACACAAAAATATTTGAAAAACTTTTTTGAGATATATTTATATTTTCCTTATATCTTTTTTCTTTTTGACAAAAAAAGAAAAATAATTTTATATTGTTCTTTTTCTCTCTCAAACCCTATCTCATTTTCTCTCTAACCATCTCTCTTTTCCTCATTGTTAAGGGGTGGTTTTTGGCCATTTTTGGCCGGAAATCACCCCATCTACATCTTATTATCAATTTATTTACTAAATAAGTGGTTTCCACATAAATCTGGATTGTTTGCTTGTTTTGTTGTTTTTTATTTTGCCGTCTGGTGCAGCGCTTGGTTTATCACCATCTTGGTGCGGTGTTTTTCTTGTGTGCACGATTCAAACAAGCAAGTTTTCGATCCGGCGGACAGAGATAACAAACTAGATTATGGTCTTCAACAGGTTGCAGATCTGGAATCATATGTATTCTAGACATTATAGAATTTTCGAAATTGTAGGCTTTAAGCGGATTTTTGTTATTAACCTAGATGTTATGAGTTTTTTCATAGTTAATCTTCCACGTTTTTTAACAGTTTTGTTTATGTCAACTATCGATGTATTGCTAGTTTGAATTATTTAATAAAATTATTTTTTTTTTTTTGTCAAAAAAAGATATATTTTATATTAAATCAAAGCGAGTACGTTTTTTTAACAACGGACATTAATATTTAATTACAATTCATTGTGGGATCAATCTTGTGCTCCAATGATTGAGACGTGTGTTATAAGGACGAATAACCCGGGTTCGACTCATATGAGCGTGTGTGTTCCTTCCCCAAATTTCCCCTATTGTACTAAAAAAATTACAATTCATTGTCATTTCATATGTAATCGTATTAGAAAACATTATAACAAAAGAAGCATCGGAAACTGCGACGCCCGCATTGTGCAACTCCTATGCATCGACCACATCATCTAAAATAAATAAGAATTAGAATCGCGAGTTAAAAACTCAATGGGAAATCTCCACTATAATACTCTAATAAATAACCAGAAGGTCGACACTAAAGGTACTTCCCGTATTGACACCAAAATACACTTCATATATTGACACTAAAGTGTAATTCTCAAATCGGCACTAGAGTGTACTTTCTAGTTCAATGGTCCGTCACTTACCCTCCTTTGATATTAAGTCTTTAGTATTGCTTTGAATTTGAATGAATTGAGTTCAATCGCGCCACACCTAACATGTATCTATCTCAAATATCACAAATCGACGAACAACTATATAATATTTGAAAACTTAGTCTCCAAGACCAAGTAAAGTACAATAATCTTTAAAGTAAACTTTCATTAATCAATGTTTACGTACTTATATACTTAAATTATCATGTAACACATTTCTAATTAAATTTTGAATTATTAAACAAGTCTCTAATCTCTAATATTTGAAATCATATTTAATCACAATCAATAACGAATAATAATACTTAACTCGATTAATCTTAAGTAATCAGTGTAAATCAAACTTAACACTATTAATCTAAACTAATGAGTTCTCTCATTGCCACTAACTTTATGTAATTAATCTTAATCATTATTATTATAAAATTAAACTTAATCATTATTAACCACAAATGCCATAAATAAATTAACCAATCAAGATTAACATATTAAACCTTCATAATCAACTAGTCATCTAATAATCACCTAGTAAACATAACTAGAGAAAGAAGATATATTTCAACACATGTCCTTGAATGGGGGACGTGACCATCACCTAGACACACCTAAAAGACACAATATTAGGGCAAGGCCTAAGTTGTGGCCTCCCTTACATAGAAGAAAGGGATCTTAGGGCTTGTTTGGTACCTAGGGCAGTTTGTGTATATAATAAGCGAACAAATGTACGTACAAAGCTAATAATATGAGCTACAAGTGCATTCCTGAAATTCACAATTATTTAGGGGTAAAATATAGGCCATGTATGGTCCTGTTTTCAAACTCCATTTTTCCATTTTTCAATTATTCCGAAAAATGAAATTATGTTTGTTTAGGGAAGTTCTTAATGGAAATGAAGTCATTTTCAATTTTCACATTTTTTGGAAATATTCTTTTGGAAACACAACCAAATAAATTTTCACAAAAATCACACAAATCTATGTGAAAACAATTCGAAAATCATAAACAAACACTTTTTTACTACAATCACGTAAATCTATGTAAAAAATACACTTTAGAAATTATAACCAAATATATTTTCAAACACAAAATTTAGACAACAAGTAGCCACACATTTTCGATCTTTTAAACCTGGAAATTGAACTTGAAAATACAATCCCTACAAGGCCATACATTCTCCCTCCCAATACATGGGGCATTTTTGGAAGAGGCATTTTTGAAATAGCAGTTTGGAATGGATCCAACCCAAGCTGCGGTTGTATAATAACTCCTATTGGGCTATGATAGCCCAGTCATGGTGGATTGCGCTTCAATGGGCTTTAAATAGCATGGGCCATTATCATAAATCCAAAACCACTGATTAATTGAAATTATCTAATTTTCTCCTTACAATGAGAAGCCCAAACAAGGACAGGGAAAACAATATAAAATTTGCAGCTCTGTCGATAGTGCAAGTTTAAAAAAATAAAAACTAAAAAGATAAAAAGAAAGAAGAGTAGAGAGAGCCACAGAGGGCAGGCAGGAGGCAGTAGATCTATATAGATGTTTTCTTGTGTAAAGAGAAATTAAGAGCACTGTTTTAAATACCGGACCGTACCGGCGGTTCAACCGGTTATACTGGGATCTGGTGGTCGTCCCGGTATAATAAGGCCCTAAAACCGTTTTGTGGTTAAACCGGTCAATCTGGGTCAAATCGAAACATACCGCCAAAAACGGGTTAAATACAGTTCAACCGGTTTTTGCAATTTTTTTATTTTTTGTGTTTATACTTTTTTATAAAAATAAAATTTATAAACTTAATATTTAATATATTTATGTCATTATTTGAAATTTGAGCTAAATATATAGATATTTTCCTTTTAACTATACATATATACAACTTTTCCTTTTATATTTATGAATTACATCCATATTTTATATAATATAATACCAAATATAATTATTTTTTATTAAAAACGGTAAAACCGGGTAAAATTGACGGTTGAACCTTCCGACCGGTTGAACCGCTTACCGGTGGCAAACGGTTTAATTACCGGTACGGTATTTAAAACACTGATTAAGAGGATAGCCGCAGAATACCATATCGAGCCCCCTTTTCATCCAAAAACTTCATCTAACATATCATCCATTTTCACATCCCCATTTTTAGGTTTAATAAGTGCCATGGGTGTTTCAGTGAAGATCTGTTATTGATCGGCTGATCGAATTTGTTCTTCAACTTGCTTTTGCTGTCTGTTATCTCCGATCCTCTTGCTTTTGCTGTTTTTAGGTATGATATTTGATCTGTAGCGGCTTCTTCTTTTGAATCTTTTTCTTATTTATTTATTTATTATTTATTTCTTTGTTGTTGTTGTTGTTGTTATTTCTTTAAAATTAAACTTTCTTTTTTAGTAGCGGATGTTACAAATTTCCTGGTTATCGGTGAATCATAGAATGCTTTGCGTTGGGCTTATTAATTTATTATTCTGCTACAAATTAATACTTATCCGGTGTGCTCGCCCAAAGGCTTTCATGAATGTTTACTAACTACCCATTGTACAGTAGAGTTTTTTTTTTTGTTTCTTGAACTGTCTTTTGTGGATGTCTTAACTTAAGCTGAATTTTATTTTGTTGCCTTACTTTTTGTTTGAAAAATCTTGATTTGGAACAACTTATCTGCTTGTGCTTAAATGTAAGCAAAATCTTGCTTAAAATTAGCCATTCTATTATACATGCTGTCTTTTTTCTCAAAGTTTTCACACCCTTTGAATGGCCATGATTTTTGAAAAGTTTGAGCTTTATTAGTTTGTTTGTGGTTTTTGACAACTTCAAAATTGATTCTTTATTTGTATTGTGGTTTGACTTAGGTGACTGCAGATTTGAGCAGAAGGTGTGGGAATGAGTCGGAGGTGATTTTGCATGGGTGACGATGCCAGAATTGCGTAGCGGAGCACGGAGATCAAAACGGCTTGGTGATCTCCATCCTGCCCCTCAAACCGCTGATCAAGAAGAAAAACTCCTTGCACCTGCTCGACTAGAACCAGAAGGAGAGGAAGAGGGAGAGGTAATGCAGCTGCCGTAGCAAAAGGGCCTTCTGCAGCAACACCCACTAGGCCAACTGCTGCTGGTAGAGGCAGGGGGGTTAGGTTGATAGATTTAGACCCAGAGCCACCTCGTGAGGTTCTTCCTCAAACTGTTGGCCTTGCGGCTGCTGAACCAGCATTAAATAGAATAGAGGGCGTTGCAGATAAGGAAATTGCAATGGATGGTGGGAGTGGGGATAAAATAATGGGAGTTGAAGAAGAAGCAAGTACAACTCCAGTGCCTGAGAGGGTAATATCTTGTTCCATTCACATTCTTGAATATATTTATGAAATACTTTGATATTTCCCTGATTGATGGGATTTGGAATTCATTTTTGAAGTTATTTTTGTTCCTTATTTATTGCACTTTGGCAATTTTTGGCTATTAAGTCTATAAGATTTGTTGTCGCAGGTACAAGTGGGTAATTCTCCTGTGTATAAGACAGAAAGGAAATTAGGTAAGGGTGGATTTGGTCAAGTTTATCTTGGCAGAAGGGTAAGTGGCGGCACTGAAAGAACAGGACCGGATGCAATTGAGGTATCATTCGACACATGTTGTTGCCATATGGAAATTTTCGGGATCTTATCATTTTGTGAATTCGATCTGAAATATTACTGTTTTACAGGTTGCATTGAAGTTTGAACACCGAAGCAGTAAGGGCTGTAATTATGGCCCTCCATATGAGTGGCAGGTGTACAAGTAAGTTCTCTGCTCTTAACTTGAGGATCTTATCTTTCTTTGTCATTTTAATGGTAACTTATTGATATTTGTTTTCTTTCATAAAAAGCACCGTGAATGGATGTTATGGGATCCCATGGGTTCACTACAAGGGCCGCCAAGGAGACTTTTATATCCTGGTGAGTTTTGATTTTGCATTTTGGCTAGCAGTTTTCTGTATTGTTCCAATGAATAATTTTTTCAGGTCATGGACATGCTTGGGCCGAGTCTTTGGGATGTTTGGAATTCTTTGGGCCAGTCGTCGTCTCTCTCTCTCTCTCTCTCTCCCCCCAACCCCGGCTGTCCTGCAGTTCACTTGAACCAGCTCTTGAATACTGAATCATGAGCAGAAACCGGAATAGGTTTGCCATTTTATCTCCTTGTTATGCTATGTTTTTATCTTGATGCTTAGCACCTGACAGGATGTCTCCAAATATGGCGGCTTGCATTGCTGTGGAGGCTATATCAATTCTTGAAAAGCTTCACATGAAGGGGTAAAACCTACTTGATATAATTCTTACCACGTGTAAATCATATTGTTCCTTAAACAATTTTGTTGACCATCTTGATTCTTGCGTTATTGGTTTTCAAACTGCTTTCTTTACTTGAACACACGATTAATTACCAATACTCCTCTGCTACTAGATTTGTTCATGGAGATGTCAAGCCAGAGAATTTTTTACTTGGTCAGCCTGGAACCACTGAGGACAAGAAGCTGTATCTTATTGATCTTGGTTTGGGTATGATACTCCATCTGTTTCTCTTATTCTGTGTCATGACTACCTTAAATTGAATGGTATATGGATAGGCATGTGGAAAGGCAATGCAGCAACTTCATTTCTCTGCCCATATTTCCTGTAACTCTGTAATTGATATCTTCATCTCCAATAGCGCCTTTTCTCTTGACCATTTCACTCTTATGCGTATAGATTCTCTACTGTTTCTGATATGTTGGTGATGCAGCTTCTAGATGGAAAGATGCATCTTCTGGTCAGCATGTCGACTATGATCAGAGGCCAGATATATTCAGGTTTGTGAAGTTTGTATTCATTTAGGGTTCGATTACTACCTCATGTGGGATGAGGCATGATTGATGAACAATATTGATGAGATATGGGAGTTAGATTAATGTATCAAACAGGTATCATGTGTACGCAATATAGGATTGCTTGGTTGATCTATTAGTCAAACTTAATGTCGCTAGTACACTTTGTTCGACTAATATGTGCAATTGACCAAAATGCCTTTACACTACATTCCCAAATCGACAGCCAATTTCCATCTGAAAAAAAAGACCTATCCTGAAGCCTTGATTTTGTATTAATCTGGTTAGCCTGAAAAAAATTGCAGGCAGGCAATTTGATAAAGAGGATGATGGGATTTGTTTCGGCTGTCCAATTGTTTTCACGTTGATTGCCTAATTCACCGGCACAGAAATTTATCCCAATTTACCGGTCCTGCTGACCTGATAATTATTCTGCTGTCCAATTCAGTATAGAGGATGATGAGGATTTCACATCCCTCCATTTGTGTTTCAACCAAGGGCCCATCATAAGGGGAAAGCTGTAATTATGTGGCAAAATTCATGTTTTTTTAAAGATATTTCCCAGTCACCCAATGTTTGCTTGCTCGTTTTATTAATTCATCACCTCGGATGATGGATTTCCCATTGCTAAATAATTGAACTTATTGCTGGGTTAGATATTGGTCTTGGGCTGGTATCCTTCACTTAAACATGGTACTAGCTAGTATCAATAGTATATACCTCCTAATATCACGAACTAAAACTTCTCCTTAGTGGATAGTCCTGGCTTACTGGGAAACTTACAAACTCCAATGGTCCATCCACAGAGGCACAATACGGTATGCAAGTGTGCATGCGCATTTGGGTCGTACAGGAAGTAGGAGGGACGATCTTGAGTCACTGGCGTACACACTGATATTTCTCATAAAAGGAAGGTTACCATGGCAAGGATATCAGGTGAATTGGCATGATTGCTTTAGTAAGTTATGACATCTTATCTCATTAGGTTTAACTTATTGTTCTCCATTCTTGTTTTGGATGATGACAGGGAGACAACAAGAGTTTTCTAGTCTGTAAAAAGAAAATGTCCACTTCTCCAGAGTTGATGTGTTGCTTCTGCCCCGCTCCATTCAAACAGTTCCTTGAGGCTGTTTCTAATATGAAGTTTGACGAGGAGCCAAATTATTCTAAGCTGATATCACTTTTTGATAGTCTTATTGAACCTTGCTCGTCACTGAGACCTATAAGAATTGATGGAGCTCTCAAGGTAACATATAAGGAAAAAGCACATACTAGCATTAATTTTTCTGGATGTATATCTGTTTAGTTAATAACTTTCTTATGTGAAAGTTATTTATATTGCACAGGTTGGGCAAAAGCGTGGGAGGTTGCTCATTAACTTGGAAGAGGATGAGCAACCAAAGAAGAAAGTACGACTGGGTAGTCCTGCTACTCAGTGGATTTCAGTGTATAATGCACGGCGCCCCATGAAACAGAGGTGAGTGCCTGCTGCTAAATATTTGTTTGTTATAGTATCCACATGTGTTAAGTGGCATATTTTGTAACATATAAAACTTGTGCATCCAAATTATGATCATCGTACTTTCAATATCACAAGTTTATGCGAGCACTTAGCACATATGAAAGAAAAAAATGATGTAAAGTATTAATCTGAAGCTTTAATTCAACTAAGCATTGAACCTTGTTTCTGCCGTGTCTTCTTTGAAGTTGTACCAGTTAGTGTAGATTACTTGGACGACAGTAACTATTGAAATCTTCTTCGCTTTCTTTCTCTTAGTGGACATGAATAATAGTCATGTTGACTTGTGATACCTACTGTCATTTTGTCACTTTGTACTAATGATTTTGTGTGTATCTACAGATTTTAACAGAGGGTTATTACTTTTTCACTTCATACAAAACGTTCACTGATTTTAGTGTTCAAATGAGTTGGGTTGTATTTTACTTTCTTCAATTTTTTATGATGAGTGAAGTATATTGCTGATGCAGAAACAGATGGTAGGGGTCGGCCATAAACCTTGTCATGATGCCTTCTCGCTAAAAATACAAATGAACCTAGTTTGTGTTATTCTCCTCGGAGCCTATAGGTGTTTGTGACTGTTTTGTTTTTTTATTTATTTTTCTGAACTTTGCACAAGAGCAACAAGGGATTATGTTTTGAGTTCCTTCCTTCCCTATGTGGGCTTTAGCTTTTTGTTCTGCACATGGAGATCAGTGCACATCAATTCTTCCCAAATATAGCAATGATGTAGTCTCATGCTTGCATAGTGAAAAACATGAGCATGTAAATGACATGAATGGTTTTTTCTATAGTTGTAGTTTTTAAAGCTAAATGTTGAATCTGCTTTGAAAAACCAAAAAGAAGGAAAAGGAGAGATGTGTTTGGTACTCTTGATAAAAAAAAAAAAAAAACTTTCTTGGATTTCCAGAGGAAAGCGACAAGTGCCTGTATAAAATAACAGCAGTTTTCATTCCTTGGGATGGATTGATTATACTAAGTCACATCACAAATAGATAGAGATTTTGAGCAATTTAGTGGTCTGATAAAAAATTAAGAAGACTAGATGTTCTTTTAATTTTATTTGTTTTGCATGTTGCATTTGTCGTGTGCATTTATCCTGTTTGTGTGAGAGTTTTCAATTGGTTGGAAGATTGTCATCTGTACCTGTTCCATGTATTTTTGAGAATTTTCAATAGGGTCATTAGCTTCCAGTTGCTTTAAAAATTTTAGTTTTATGGAAGTGCCACCTTTGGAAACTGATAGAGTGAACTGTTTTATGTTGCCCGTTCTATATTGATACATCAAATGGCTGTTCTGAGTGACCTGAAAGTTTGTTGTGTTGCAGTTGTAATTGTCTCAAACAGAATTGTATACTAGCTCTAGACCTTGTTTGTGATGTGTTTTTCTTCGTGAAGACAGTTTGTTATTTTGTATTTGTAGGTACCACTACAATGTTGCAGACTCAAGGCTCCGTCAGCATGTAGAGAAGGGTAATGAAGATGGTTTATATATTAGCTGCGTGGCTTGACGCAGCAAATCTTTGGGCCTTGATCATGGATGCTGGAACAGGTTTCAATTCCCAGGTGTATGAACTTTCAGCTGTTTTCCTTCACAAGGTTGTTTCTAAACTAATAATTGAAAGTAAATAGCTTTTTGTGGTTTTCAACTTTCTCGTTAGACATACTTGCCTATTTCACTAGTAAGTATTCTGTGGTTCTTAACAGGATTGGATCATGGAACAATGGGAGAAAAACTATTACATCAGTTCTATAGCTGGTGCAGCTAATGGAAGTTCGCTGGTTGTTATGTCCAAAGGTTGGTTGAAACTTATGTCTCTTTTGTGTGCATCCGTTTATCCCTCTCCACATATTATTTGATTGTTTAGATGCTCAACTTGTACTGAATACAAATCACTTGTATTAAAATTTTCAAGGGTGAGATGGTGGTGTCTATGATATTTATGAAATTTAATATTTTCCTTTTGCTTTTGGCTATCTTCCAGGAACTCCTTACACCCAACAGTCATATAAGGTTAGTGAATCATTTCCTTTCAAGTGGATAAACAAAAAGTGGAAAGAAGGTTTCCATGCCACGTCCATGACTACTGCTGGCAGCCGTTGGGGTGTTGTAATGTCTAGAAATTCCGGATACTCTGAACAGGTAAAACTTGATTATTTAGTTGTATGATAGTCTTTGTGGAATCCTGCTATAAATAGTGTATACCGACTAATGGAATGAGTGGTTCAATCAAGGTTGTGGAGCTTGATTTTCTTTACCCAAGCGAGGGAATACATCGCAGATGGGAAAATGGTTACAGAATTACCTCCATGGCTGCAACTGCTGATCAAGGGGCCTTCATACTTAGTATGCCTAGACGTAAAATGATTGATGAGACTCAGGAGACCCTTCGGACATCTGCCTTCCCAAGTACCCATGTGAAGGTACTAAGCATCTCTCTCTCTCTCTCTCTCTCTCTCTCTCTGTGTGTGTGTGTGTGTGTGTGGTTTTTTTGGCATGTGAGGGTTGATGAATTGAGGTAGAATAGCAGATGCAACTTTTCTTATTTTACTTTATTTTTGGGGAACTTGTATTTTTACAGTTTGGAGGGGAAATATTTGATCTTGCTTAAGTCAGTTTTCTTGTGGCCTCGAGATCTTTTCTTAATTGAAAGGTACATCTTGCTGACTATCCTTCTCATTTTGGTTGCAGGAAAAATGGTCAAAAAATCTCTACATTGCATCTATATGTTATGGTCGTACTGTTTGCTGATCTGTATGTATAATCTTTAAAAATTGAAAGCTGGGGGATTATCTGACTCAGATTTCGATTACACTGCGAGAATTAGATTTAGTCCTTTGTCCCAAAAAAACATTCCTTATGCTTGTAAAAGAAATATACTCTTGTGCTTCTGTAAAATGACCTGGGAAACGAGACAGAAGTTGGCGGAGAGAACAATTGTGAAGATTATTCCTATGTAAGCTGATAGTGGTGATTTGGCAGTGCATGCACATAAGCAGCTTTGCCATTTTCACTAAAGTTTATGATGGGATTCAAGTGTTTCATTTCTTTCAACCTTTCTCTTGAAATATGATCTTGTTGAAAACATAAATAATCATCTGTTCAAAACCAAAAATAGGTGTTGTAACTTGTTATGCAGCTTAATTTCTGTGTCTAATCCTTGATCAATTATACTGAAAAGAAGAAATAGGATTTTTACTGGGTTCTATATGCAACATTACAAGCTATTTGGTAATAGTATAGAACAATATGATGATATTAGCAGCCCAACCACCATATTTTATCTCCGGTCATCTTCAAATTGCAACAACTCATTTTACGAAATACAGAAATGATCATATTCGAAAAACCTGTTGATATTTATTTTTATTTTACAAATTACACATTAAGGAGACATTTGTTCAACAAATTTATATCTCAAGGTGTTTTGAATATCTTAAAAATGATATTGTAATACCAGAGCTCGTAGCTTTGGTGGTATCGTTCACTTTTGTAAAAGGTGTTGATCAAATTCCCGACTCATTTTAGAAAAAGAGAAGTAATTATAATTCTAAAATATGACTAGATTTTTTTTAATTAGACTAAACTTTTGGATGATTTTTATAATTTCAAAAAATGAAAATGCTTTCTTGGAGTATAAATCTGTTTTACTTGTGTCATCACACTAGCATTAATTATCCCCCGACTGTCATTCAACTCTCTTGAGCTCATCACGTTACTACAATATTAATCCATGAATGTCCAGATAAATTCCCATCCTATGAACATCTCCAAGAGAGTGCTCTAATTTGCAGCAAAATTTGCTCCAACACTCCGCCATTTGGGAGAGGGAGTAAAGATTTTGCTCTAAAATAATGTAGCACCAGACGGTGTAAACGGCTGCAGATGGTCTAAAGCAAATAACAGTGGGGTTTACGGACTTAGGATTAACAACTCAATGTAACTTGTCCAGAAGCAGAGCCATCTCACCTGTTTAAGGATTCCATATCAACTTTACAATTTCCATTAAATGAAAAAGGTGCAAAAATCATCAATTTAAGAGAGGAAACAATTAAATTAAGCAAGGGACAAATCTCAAGAAATGTGTACCAATTTGTTTAAAATGCAAACATACAGAACCATTAAAACCAACTCACTCCTATTCCTTTTAAGCTACAAGACCACTCTCAGCATTGCCATATAGGACGTCGTCATAAACTAGTTTCCATTGATAAAACAGGAGCCATCAGTAACATGCATTGTTCTACACATTGGACTGACAATTCATAACAAGGAATAAATACCAATAAAACAACAGAAATATTCTATGATCTTCCTCTGCCCCTGAAACCGCCACCACGGCCACCGCCTCTAAAACCACCTCTACCACCTCTTGGAGCACCCCTTCCACGGAATCCACCGCCACCTCTTCCACCACCTCTTCCTCCCCCACGTCCTCCTCCTCTAGAAAATTGTTGTTGTCCCCTGCAAAAATAATTCAACATCAAAATATAAGTGGAATATGTGAATGAAATAGAAAAATCCATCAATAGATAAAATACCAGGAGTGATAGCAATAGCTTGATTGTTACAATTTAAATAACAGTAATGCATTGTTGCACATGAGAGTATCAGCTGATATTGAAATAATAATCGTCCAGACCACATCAAGAGGAGGAAAGGGATCAGGACATGCATCAGATTACAACTACAATGCATCAAATCCTTAAAAGGTTGAAGAATAGAGAGAACAGACTTCTAGAGATAAAAAGTCATACCAATCAATCTCAAATATGAGGTTACCTTAATGTTCACAAGGAAATGTGATTGAGGAGAGTTAAACAAACATAGCCTTAATGACTCATTTTTCCTTTCCTTGCTATTCCATGACTAGATTTTTGGTCAACTGTCTCGCAAGTAAATGAATCTCCAAAAAATGTGCAGTATTATTGGAGTATGAGAAGAGAGAATCTTCAAATCATTAATATGTGAAGAAGCAAATATTTAGTGACATGGCATAAATAATCAACAAATTTTCAACATTCGATGGTTCATCAATGCCTTGCAACACATTTGTTTGTCACACAGAATCTGGAAAATGCAAAAAGGACTAGCCTCTAGCGAGACATATTAATTATCTAAGGTGCTTCACGCTAGAGCATAAAACTAGCAGCAATTGAGTAAAATGAAAATAAAATAAAATAAAATGAGCCAGGAAGATCCAGCAGGACAAAGAACATACTTTGGCTGGGGAAGAAATCTCGCGAGTGGCAAAAGCTTAGCCGGGTCAATGAAGAATTTATCACCCGGAGAATATGATGTCGCCACAATGCCCTCCATCATCTTAACCGAGAAGTACTACAATATCAATTATCACCACACAAGACAGTAAGAATGAATAAAGCAACATTTCCAACACTTGGAAGAAACAAAACTTAAGAGCACCAAACATTAGGTGAGTTGTACTCACAGATTCATTGATGGGGCCGAAAATTTCATCTACTTTACCAATCTGGGTCATGTTCTGAAGGTAAATTGGAGCATTGAAGTATGGTATTTTCTCATTTGTGAGCTTTGTGACAGCATCACCCTCACAAGCATGAAGAAATGTCGAAACCTCTGCGCATAAATCAAACTATATATAACAAACCAAAACTAACTTTGTCGAAATTAAATATGTTACATTGCATTCTAAAGTAGGTGATGTACAGAGACAGAGTGAGAGAGAGACCAACAACTTCAGAAGGAGGGCCTTCGTCGCGACCACCGAAACGTCCGCCACCACCAAAACGGCCGCCGCCACCGAAACGTCCGCCACGTCCGCCGCCGTCTCTTCCGCCCCTGAAGCCTCCACCACCGTCTCTGCCACCCCTGAAGCCGCCGCGTCCCCTCGGAGGTCTCATGTTATTGTTTTCACAGTTTGGAGGCAGGGGTTTAGGGTTTTAAGAAAAGAAAAGTAGGACTTACTGAGGAAAAAAGACAATATATCTGTGTTAGTAGCTTGTTGTTCGCCCTTTAGGTCAAATAATTTGGGCCTGTGGAAGTCTGGTTGTCCTGGGCCCGACTTTTAAAATCAAGTCATAATTGGATCGCTGAAGCCCAATATAAATATGAAAAAGTGCGATGGCTGATATTTGTACTATATATAAGTAATGTTGTAAAAATCGGGCGACAGATTGAGGCATAGCACCTAGGCGAAGCCTGAGCGGAGTTAGGCAAGACTTGGGCATGGGGCTAGGCAGGGCTAATCGAAAGAAAAATATATGTGGACAAATAGAGTCTAGCACGGTAAGAGCATTCTCAAGAGGCTCTTTAATTGAGAAATACTTTTTATTTTGAAGAGTGAACCACCAAAAATCATCTCCAACAAACTCTTGATTTTAACTTTAAAATTTAGAGAATGAATTTTCACTCTTCAAATTTGGAGAGCCAATACAACTCTCTATAGTTAATTGCTTAAAGGATTAGTTACTTCCAATTTCCAACTTGTTGATTTCTTGCACTTTAAATGACCCTTTTGATTGGTAGTTTCTAAAAATTAACATAAATTTGAAATAAAGAGCCAAATAAAAAGAGTGTGTTGGGAAATATAAAAATATCACTCTTTAAATGTAAAAATGCTTTTTATATTACAAAAGATGCTCTTTAAATTTAAAGAGTCTCTTGGGGATGCTCTAACACCTGACAAGGACTAATCGTCGGGGCTAGACGCGATTTTTACAACATAGTAAAAATATTTTTTATTTTTATAATTTTTTTTGATCGTTTTGTTTTCATAAATATTAACGATTATTAAACAGTTACCAAATTGTTACAATTATAATTTAAAAGAGCATAGTAGCAAATATAACATAGTTTTTGCATAATTGGAAAATAGTTAAAACACGATAGATATAAATATTAAAATAATTTTACATTCATATTTCAAACATTATTTATTTTTGTATATGTCCCATTTTTTTGCTATCAAACAAATATGCCCATCATCAAACAATTGTACAACGAGTAGCTACATTTTGGACATCTTAATTTGACAGATATTTTGTACATTAATAAACAACAATTGCGTTTATGCTTTAACAAAACATTAGAATTAGCCCATGATCAAACTAGGACTAAATCAACACATTCATATACAGAAAATGTATCAAAACTAAGTCTATATTCTGCACATTCATTCAGAAGCTTAATAATGCAACTTTAGAGGAGTAAAGTGAACATGGGTAAGAAAATCCAGTATTTACAATTTTGCAGTTATGGATATATAGTATTTTATCTAACAGATAAAGCCTCATCTAACTTTACAAACTTATTTTTGACATTAACAGGATCCAACAGGTGTGTACATATACATTTGAAGAACATATATTCACAAACACACAAGTGTAACAAATATCCATTACAGGAGGGTACTAGCAGCAACCCCAGATTTAGGTAAGATCAACTTGTAGCTTGATTGACATATACAATAGTGTGAGCAGAGCACCTTGGGGAATTGGAGCATGCCTTGCAAGATTTGAACCAAACCACATGGCCACAACGACAAGTGCAACAACACTACTGCTCGTTTTGCCACAAATCCAACTTGCAAACGATAGGAACATCGTAAGCAAAATGCCAGCCCTTCCTCCTAGTATCCATGCCAATAAATAACCGAATTTATATCCGGCATCCAATTTCTGGTCAATCAAAGCCATAATGCTACTAAAAGTGAGTGAGAGCCGGATGCCCACTGTCTGCATTAGAAACAATGAGATGAACGCTGATCTAAGCACCTCTATGAACGAACCTTTATCCTCATCTGGGTTTTCTTCCTCGTATGAAAACTGATCTTCGCTTGTATGATATTGTTCCCAATATTTCTCACGTTGCATTTTACGTCTCAGATCAGCCCATCTATGGGACCTTAACTCATCCTCGTATTCTGGCTTAATTGTCCATTCATCTCCCAAAGGCCTTCTGGCACTTTGTCGATGAAGGAGGGCTTTATCATATTCAGTTCTTGTAGTTTCATTAATCAGTATCTGTATCAGAAAAAATTTCCAACATTTTCTAAGTTAAATGCTACTGCTGCTATTGGGAGATAAGTAAGTGAGTAACTGAAGTTAGATCGTACCAAGTCTTGTGAAAACCAGTGTCATATTCGACAACAAAAAATAGTCGTGGAGGGGTGTAATGAATAAATCAACCCTCCCCAGGTTCATACAACCAACTTTTTCACACATCACAAAATTAAAAAAATGGCTAAAATTATAACACGTGGCGCTTCTTTCCTCACATTATTTATGCAGACAAGTTCATAAATTATATTGTGTGTGTGTGTAGTCTTTCTGTATACGTTTGGTCTCTATTGAAAACAATAGATGGCAAGAACCACAACTTAATGTTACAGAGCTTCAGCTTCAAGTGCAGGATGTTTGTTCAATAAATTCCTCAATGTCAATTTCACTAATCTTAGCTATTAGGATGGCAGACAAGAGACATCAGATATCTGTAACAGATCACTATCCAGTTTATAAATATTCAGCACGCAAGTCAAAACAGATGAAACGGAAAGTTGCTCACATCATAAGCAAGTCGGATGCTCTTGAAATCGTCATTAGCTCCTACTTCCTTGTTAACATCAGGATGGTACTGCAGTCATGAATCAAGTACAATCTAAGTAACAGTTTGATACGGACATATAAGCTCTCATGAATAATAATATAAAGAATGGGCCAAACGTTCCAATAATGAAGGTAAGATTTGAGAAGCTATGTTAGGCAACAACTGAGGAAGATTTCAAAGTTATAACATACTTATAGATGCGGGATGCCCCTAATTGAGGTCCACTCCTATCAAACAATCAAAACGAAAAAAAGGTACATAGGAAAAAGGAAAATAGATGTAAGTTTAGATCATTCCTGGTTCCTGAATAATACTTAGCGTTTAGCATTTCCTCAATGGCTAACTTAGTATTCCCTTTGTAATAAATGATTGACAACGCCTTTTGGATGTAACAAAAGTCCTGCCTTTTTTTTATTTATTTTTTTTGTCATACTTTTTATATGGATTATCCATCATGTTGTCTTGTCTGATATTTGCACTCACATACAGACTGGAGAATGTATCAATACATCCCTCAAGAGGGTGATTCTGTAAGTTAGAAACGAAGCTATATCCGGGTGAGAAGTATATTATGATCGCGTATAGAACCCAAGAGAGTCCACTTGAAAAAGCAACCTGTGAGTAGTATATCACGATTCACATGGAACCTTAGAAGCACCAAAAATTCTATAGATCACCACAGATATGGTCTCCTAGGATGTGAACTCAACCAAATTACCTAATACAATTTATTAGTGGGAGAGCGGAATACATAAGGGAATATACTTCCTTAACGCCAAGAAATTAGTTGAATTGAGGGATGGAGAATAAGAAAGTAAAAATCACAAGCAGGCATTCTTCCACCATATATTCGCTGAATATTCTATGATAATTTTTCTTTAATATACATTACGTGGAACTAAAATTATGTCCAAATGGACTATTAGTTTTAGACCAGAACAAGATAGTATTTTTGAAAGAGTAATCTCTACTTGTTTCTAACAGAGTAAGCAAACGAACACAAATACCCAAATAAACGATGATGTACCGACTAATCTCATAATTTGCGCTAAATTGAAGTTTCCAGTTCTCGATAATCACCCAACTAGTGGTGATAATAAATCCGCCAAGGATGATATTCACGAACATTACGAATTGAGTATTAGGCAGGATGAAGACGATGTAGAGGATACCTTGAGAGCGAGGAGACGGTAGGCCTTCTTAATGTCAGAGGAGGAAGCGTTTGGTGATACACCCAGTACGTCGTAATGATTCAGGCGGCCACTGACGGTTGCCGAAGCTGCGAATCGACGGCGACAGCGGGATGTGGCCCAGGACCCTGGAGCAATCCATTTAGAACAGCCACCACCGTCGAATGAGGTGGGGCCAAACATTAAGTAGCCGTACGCCTGCATATATGATCTCTCTCTCTCTCTCTCTCTCTGTGTGTGTGTGTGTGATTTGGGCAAGTGGAGGGGAGTACCGGAGTGGGGTAAATTCATAAATGGCCTTTTTACTAGGTCAAACAACAATTTTGGCTTCACTTATAGAAAACATACTTTTATGGCATTTTTCATTAAAAAAGTCTAAAATACCCTTTCATACATTTTAAAAGCACAAAATTGACCTCATTCTTTATTGAAAAGAGAGATTAAAAACGACCACGATGCTTGTTTACACTACCAAAGTCGTTTCCTAAAAGACTCAAGTCGTTTATAAAACGACAGGGTCGTTTTTAGATTTTAATAGTCTATTAAGTGGTATTCACCTTGTAAAAGGCACATGACCCGTTAAAATCATCATGTTTTAAGAGTTTAAATAGTTTGGTAACCACGATTCATTGAAAATGATTTACACTTGTTTGGTAACCATGATTCATTGAAGAGAGAAATAAAAAACGACCACGATCTTTTTTTTACACTACCAAAGTCGTTTCCTAAACGACCCACTAATCCTTATGAAAATATTGTGAGATTAGATAATTAGTGAGATTGGGAATTAATATTTTTAATTACACTTGAGAATGATTTACACTTGTTTGGTAACTATGATTCATTGAAGATAGAGACAAAAAAAAATCGACCACGGTCTTGTTTAAACTACCAAAGTCGTTTCCTAAACGACCCAAGTCGTTTATAAAACGACAAGGGTCGTTTTGAAACATTTGGGGTCATTTTTAGATTTTAATAGTCAATTAAGTGGTATCCACCTTCTAAAATGAATCTAACTCTATTAAATCATTACATTTTAAGAGTTTAAAGCGTTTCCTAATGCAAATTGCACATTTGATTTCAACACTCAAACACAACAAGAGATATCCAACTCTGTTTCAACATTCCACATTATGAATCTATGATAACACTAATCCTTATGAAAATATTGTGAGATTGGATAATTAGTGAGATTGGGGAATTAATATGTTTAATTACACTTGAGAATGATTTACACTTGTTTGGTAACCATGATTCATTGAAGAGAGAGACAAAAAACGACCACGATCTTGTTTAAACTACCAAAGTCGTTTTCTAAACGACCCAAGTCGTTTATAAAACGACAAGGGTTGTTTTGAAACATTTTGGGGTCATTTACTGATTTTAATAGTCAATTAAGTGGTATCCACCTTCTAAAATGCATCTAACTCTATTAAATCATTACATTTTAAGAGTTTAAAGCGTTTCCTAATGCAAATTGCACATTTAATTTCAACACTCAAACGCAACAAGAGATATCCAACTATGTTTCAACATTCCGCATTATGAATCTATGATAACACTAATCGTTATGAAAATATAGTGAGATTGGATAATTAATGAGATTGGGAATTAATATGTTTAATTATACTTGGGAATGATTTACACTTGTTTGGTAACCATGATTCATTGAAGAGAGAGACAAAAAAACGACCACTATCTTTGTTTATACTACCAAAGTCGTTTATAAAACGACAAAGGTCGTTTTGAAACATTTGCGGTCATTTTTAGATTTTAATAGTCAATTAAGTGGTATTCATCTTCTAAAATGCATATAACTCTATTGAATTATTATATTTTAAGTCATGTACAAAATAAACCTAGTTATTTTCTACACGACCCTAGTTGTTTTGTACACGGCCATGGTCGTTTTTGGGTCTTTTATGTAAAATACATTTTGTAAAAAACAAAACGACTTGAGTCTTTTATAAACGACTCTGATTGTTTCCAAAAGCGACTAGAGTTGTTTTTTGTCATAATTTAAATCAGTATTAAACAAAAAACGACTCGGGTCGTTTATAAACAACTAGAGTCGTTTATCTTAAAATCTTTACCAAAATCATATATTCGCACCCAAATTAATTTAAAAGCTTTCCCCATGGCTATTAGAAGAAAAAATTACATAAGAATAAAATTTAAACATGAACTAATAAACTTACAAAAAAAAAAAAAAATACACTCGTGTTAAAAAACGACTTCAACCTTTTATAAACAACTACGATTGTTTCCAAAACGACTCTAGTCGTTTACAAAACAACTCTAGTTGTTTCCAAACGACTCTAGTCGTTTACAAAACAACTCTAGTTGTTTACAAAACGACTAAGAGTCGTTGTTGGTATTTTAAACTATAAAAAAATAGTGTGTAAACGATCCCAACCATTTAGTAAACGACCTGGGTCTTGAGTCGATTGAACAAAAAACGACTCGAGTCGTTTATAAAACAATCGAGTCATTTATGCGCCGAATCTTCATCAAAACTATATATTTGCAACCAAATTAATTCAAAAGCTTTCCCCATGGCTATTAGAACAAGAAAAACACAAAATTATGATAATAAAATCAATTAATACATGGTTCCATTTCCACGTCAAAAGCAAGCGATTTTGGTGAGAAAACCCTAAAACTTGATAAAAGAACAACTATGGATGATGAACTTGACTTCTTACAAATTTCCGATCGATTCGACTTGTTTTCCGTTGTTTTGACAAGAAAATTCAAATTTTGAAGATGGTGGAGACCAACGGTCTATTTGGGAGAAAGAAAGGGATAGAGAGAGAAATTTTAAGAAAAATAATGAAATTTTCTTTTTTTAATATGACTTAAGAAGTCAAGGGCCAAAATCAGTATTAAAGTCGGGTCACCCGGCCATACTTGACTATTCCCACGTACCGGAGTAGTGACCACCGCGCAGATGGAAGGAGACTATCTCCCTCCAAAGCCCAATCCAATCTTGTATGTTTTTTTTTGACGCCCCAATCTTGTATGTTGAAAATTAAACAGACCTCATATGTTATTGCACCAACGATAGATGGGCCAATTCATTGGGCTGTACTTTTCAAAATTGCCCTTATTGGTAATTCACTGGGCTGTACTAATTCCAAAAAAAAAAAAAAAACATTGATGTATAATGCCCGCAAGAGGTGTGAGTAGGGGTGGCGCACTTGCCTCCGGTTCCCCCCAAAACTCGTAACTAATTCTAGTCCGCTTTGAAATTCGGTTTCTCCATGGTTACGCTCGGTTTTAACTTGAATCGTTTGTTTATTTTTTGATGATTTTTTTTTTATTTTTTTAAAATAGTTTATTAATTTCAGTTAAAAAAGAAAAAATGAAGAAAAAGACACGAACTTAACATTCAATCAAGTTTTGTACTTAATATTAATAATAATATTAGACTGTCAATATATACTATTACAGTATATAGGAATCAAAATAATCGGAATCGGAACCCTACTGCATAGCCAGTTCCAGTTTTGGAACTGGGGTCCGATCAACGGTTCTAGAATCATTTAATTCCGTTTTAAACCTTGATTTCGATTTCATTTGACCACCCTTGTAAGAGACTGATAGTGCAGGTTGACGTAGGTCGTAGTAGGATTATTATATCCTACAACTGGATGAGTACTCCAAGTGCATAATAACCTTAAGTTTATTATAAGTCTGTAAAAACTCACACACAGTTTGACGTGTATTGTATTCATATATACGATAGATATTAACCTGATGTATTTATCCAGAAGTAACATCTACAAGACTTAGTAGTAGGATAGACCATCACATTCATCGTATCATCATAGGTTTTCAGAAAATACTTCCCCAAAATTAGAGATGACAATCTTGACACGACGTGATAATACGACGTAAACCCGATTCAAGTTACTAAGAGAACTCGAACACGAAACGAGAAACACGAACATGTATCTGACATGAAATTACTAAATTGTTTTAAAACATAATATCTTGAATTTAATTTAATTTTTTTACATATTTTAAACATAACTCGAAATTGACTCGAAACTAAACATGAACATGACTCGATGATCGGAAAATTCAATAAAGGAAAAGTAGAGTATTGTTTTATCCGAAAAGCGAGGAAACTAGTGTAGCATTGAATTCACTATATGGTGTAGTGTGGCGTAGAGGACCGCGCTCCGTTCTTCCCTCACTCCTACAATTCAATTTTAGCCCTTCTTCACTAATTACGTCCACATTCAACATACCCCCAAATCCCACCATCTCTCTTAATTCCATTCCCACTATTACTATTATTTTTTGGCTTACTTTCCCAATCTCACTTTCTCCGATTTCTTTATTTGCAGGTAATTTCTTTTCGCCATTCCTTTTCTTTTTTTTTCTTGATTCATCAACTTTTAATCTGAAATATGTTGATACTTATTTTAACTTATGTAACCATTTTATTTGCTCAGTTTCTATCTGGGCTTTCTGTATTTCGCATGTCATGTTAATGATTAAGGAATGTGGCTTTGTTCTGTTGGTGTTTTATAAAATTTCTGATACTATTTTGCCGGACAATGCTTAACGTTTTATGGAAGATCATTCTTATCATTGCTGTCTGGTTGGAGAGTTTTCAGCTATTGCATCTTCTTGTTATGAAAAACACAAGAAATTGTGTGCAAAACGTATTTTCCATTTTTCTTTCCTTTTAGGCTTGTTTTGGATCTTTACAAGGGGTGATAAGAAAAAGAAACAGAATTAAGAATCAATTCTATTGTTAGAAGAATCTGAATGGCTTCATTGCTTATATGTTCATTTGAAAAAGGTTGAAAAGTTGTGTTTCTCTTGCTCTTTCCCTCAAAAGAATCTAGGATCTAAATGAATCCTTAAAGTTGAGATCTTGTTTTCTTCCATTTCTTCAATATTCTGCCTTTAGAAGAATCTGAATGCCTGTGTCTTAACAGAGTATAGAAGAGCGTTATTCCTAATGTCTGCTATGGGTAATCCAACCAACATCTTCTGGCATGAATGTCCTGTCGGGAAGGTTGATAGGCAAAAGCTGCTCAACCAACAGGGATGTATAGTATGGATCACTGGTCTAAGTGGATCAGGTCAATGTTCGAATTTTATTTCCTATTGTTACTGTCTTTATCTTTTCAGATTCATCCAGGGGTGGTAGTGCTTTAGATATTCATGCCTGAGTAAGTTTATACTCTTGTATATACAATGCATCTTCTATCTTATTGTTGAATTGACATTCTCTTGCTCTTCATCCTGTCCTTTAGAGATCATCACATATAAGTTAGAGCTGAGCTTTTTAGTTTTAATATAGAAATATTTAAGTCCTTAGCAAGGCTGCTAAGTATGGTTTTTAGGGGCAGATGCATCCTCGAAATATAATAAGATCCAAACTGCACACCCTTATAACTAGTTGTTAAAATTTCACAATTTTAATAAATGTCATTCGATCTATCTCTGCAGGGAAAAGCACACTAGCTTGTTCACTGGGTAGGCAATTGCACTCTCGGGGAAAACTTTCATATGTTCTCGATGGGGATAACCTTAGGCATGGATTAAACAAGAATTTAGGTTTTGCACCAGAAGATCGGGCTGAAAATATCCGCAGGGTTGGTAAGTATACAGTTGCTTAAAATGGTTTAAACAATAACTTTATCTGGGCCTGAAGAGAGAAAGAGAGGGAAGTTAAAAAATCTCTCCCCTTTGTTTCTATTGGGCCTACAAATTTTATCTCATCTTTTTAATCTTCTTCTTGTTTTTTCTTTCCCCTTTATGGATCCAAACAAGAGAACCTGTTAAAACTTTTACTCCGTTATTCTCGTGTATTTCCTTTTTGGATTTTTTTCTTCCTATTCAACAAACCTATAATCTAACATCAAGTATCTTTAAAGTGTCTACATCTAAATATGTTGACTTAAGGAAATAAATTTCACATTGGGGCTCTATTATTCGATTATTTTTGCCATTTGACATGCACTTAAGTTGCAAAACCGTGCATTCATCTTCGTTGATGTAGACCATGTCCCAGTGGCCATTACTTGAATGGAGTTGGTAAGGGAACTAGTATAATTATGGTAATATACGGACATTCATTTCTTCTCTGCTGCAGAGCATGAGGTTAACCTGCTGGATGTTTGCCTTACAAATAACAATTACTCCTTTTTTTAACATAAAGCTGAGGATGGGTTATGCTGCATTTGTGAAACCTTGCTATCATCTCATTAGGAAGATTATGCTCCAGTATAATTACTTGATGGCAGTGGATTGATAATTGTTATGCTAATGGTAGTATAAGGAAATTATTTTCCCCTGTACATGAGCTTAATCTGCTTGATGATTATACTAAACAATAAAGATTACTACCTTCAAATGTTATCTGTTTTCTTTTTTATCTATTCAGGTGAAGTAGCAAAGCTCTTTGCTGATGCTGGGTTAATTTGCATTGCTAGTTTGATATCTCCTTATCGTAAAGACCGTGATGCTTGTCGTGCATTATTGCCCGAAAATTTTATCGAGGCAAGCCTGTTTGTGCTTTTATTGTCTTTTCAAATCTTAAAAGTATTCTCGTCTACAGGTTGACTGGGAAATGTAATGTATTTATTGCGATTTTCCAGGTTTTTCTAAACATGCCTCTAGAGTTGTGTGAAGGAAGGGATCCCAAAGGTCTTTACAAGCTTGCACGAGCTGGGAAGATTAAAGGTGTGTTATAGTCTTTCAGCATCCAGGAGTAGGACTCCATTGAATGGTTTTTTAAAGAGAGTTTTACGTCGTTTGCAGGATTTACAGGAATAGATGATCCTTATGAACCTCCTTTGAAATGCGAGGTGTGTGTAGTTTAGATAATTTATTGATGGTTTACCTGTCGTTGCCCGTTAAGTTTCTGAAATGCGGAAGGTTGTGGTTGTTTTTAGATTGAGATACAAGAGAAAGATGGAAACTGCCCTACACCTAATGAGATGGCTGGGCAGGTGGTTACATACTTGGAAGACAAAGGATATCTTGAAGCTCAGTAATCACAGCAACCACTAAACACGTTATAATACCTGCTGGAAGCTTTTTCTATGAGCTATAATATACATTTTTTAGTTTAGAAGATAATTGTGATATATAGGAGTACTGTCAGATTGGATGAAGAAATAGGTGTAGAGAGAGCATATTTCTCTGTATTCTTCTTAGTTTTGTCACTCACTACTAAGGGTGGAGGTCACACATCTGAGTTTTTCAGCTCCCTTTTAGTTTGTGTTCTACAACAAAAATAATAATTATTGTAATAATAAATATATATATATATATGCGTATTCTCAAGCACTTATAATTTTATATTCCGTATTTTAGAAGATTTTAATATGTTTGTTTGAATTCAATTTTGTCTCCAATAAAAAAAAGGGAATACATTTAATTAATAATATATTTCACAATTAAAGCTGTGATGGCGAGTAGATAGACATGAATTTAATCCCAGCGAAAAATCAAGATTTATATGGTGATATTGTTCCTCAGCTTATGATTATGAGGGTGTTTAACTAAGCTTATTTGGAAGGTCTTAATAATAAGTTGTTTAAGTGTTTGGATAAAATAAGGTAATGAAACTTATGATGTTAGTATTTAGTATGACATTTTTGTAATTAAAATGGTCAAAATCAAAAGAGATTGTAGAACTAAGATCTTATTTTGAAAAAAAGAATTGAGATTCCCATTTTAAATAGGGATGGCCCGAACTAGCCATGTTGATCTCTGAATAAAATGGGACGGAGAATCCCTAATTAATTCGGGGATGAGGGATTTTTCCTCTCTCTAGAACTCGGGGATGGGTATTTCCCTTTCTAGAACCGGGGGGATGGAGACAAGGATGGTATTTACATCTCCCATTCCATTCTCATCCCATTTAAAGAAAACGGGATTCCCGGTCCCAATCCCCATTCCCGATATATATATATATTATTTATCTATTATTAATATTAAATATTTATTATATTATATTTTATTAATTCTAAAAACTAAATTCTTAAGTCTCTGTAAATTTACTTGTTCGTATTCTTGTTTTTTTACAAATTATGGAATTATGTTATTTTTATTTATTTTAATTATTTGTTATTTTAAATATTTTATAATTTTTGTTATTAATAATACAAATGGGGAACCCGATACCCTATGAGGATCTCGTTCCCCGAACATGGATTTCTCATCCCCGTCTCATATACCTAAAAAATGGCACGAGGATGGTATTTGAGATGGGATTCTGGGACGAAGATGGTAAGTCCAATACCGTCCCCGCCCATTGTCATCCCTAATTTTTAAAATAACTATAAATTCTTAACATCTTATTTTGGGAGTTGTAAGAATTTTTTATAAAAAAAAAGAAATTTAAAAAATTTACCAAACACATTTAGAGACGGATTGGTATTAAAGAAAACATCTTGCTTGTATCTATGGCAAGGGAGCTAGGAATAAATTTGGGGTGAGCCGATGCACTAAATAGGGTAGGCTTGATAAGAAAATCATATAAATTATAAATATTTTTTTAATTTTTTTCTAGTGTAATTTTTTTTAATTAAAAGAGAGGGGGGTGGGTGAGGGGGCTAGGGGTGTAAACTATACCAATTACCAGCCGAGCTTTAGCCTGTTTGTCAAATGTTTGTTTAGTTTTATACGAACTCTCTTTAAATTTTAAAAACCTTGTTCGTATTCGTTTGATAAGATTATTTAGTGTTTGAATTTATTCGTGAACATGTTCATAAACACATTCGTATTCGAGTTCATGTTCATTGCGTGTTCGAGAATATTAAATAATTTAAAATATTCGCGAATAACAAACAAACAAAGAAACAAAAATACCTTTAGCGATTTGATGTTCATGAACAATTAAACTTTAATTCATGTTAATGATAAAATTCTAATATTATAACTTTAAATTTTACTATACAATACTATTAGATTATATTTGTTTCACTTTTCAATATTTATATTTAATGTAAAATTCCAATTTTAAAATTAAGTTACGTGAGTTTGTTTATGAATATTTTATAAATAAACACTAAACGATCTTGTTCATGAGCTAATCATGAATGAGTATATAATTGTTCGAGCTCTGTCCATTTATTAGACGAGCCCTAAAATTTGTCAAATGCTGTATTCATTTACCAGGCTACTTGTATCTTTTATTTCCTATTACACCTTTTTCTTTTTCCATATTATTTTTTAATTCAAACATAAGCACATCAGGATTCAGGTATAACCCATTTCGTCAACATAGCCGGCAGTATTTCTGAAGACAATTATCATCTTCTCCGCTACAGATTCAAGACAGAAATGGTGTTCAATAGCCCACTAGTTATGGGGGTGGCGAAGGTGTCGGCGAATCTGTGTCAATACATAGCCTGCAACCCGGAGCGGCTGAGCAGCGACCAAGTCCTCCACCTCATCTTCTGTTTCCCCTTTCAGCAGCTCCACCGCCTCGCTTTCTGCCTCTGGACCTTCTTCTGCTTCCACCCGCCCAACAATTTTTATCTTTCCTCTTCCTCATCCGAGGATTCCGATGTTGACGATCTCGATGAAGACCTACACTCCGATTAATTCTTCAATTTTACAGTTATTTCTACCAATTCCTTTTCTTCTTACCCTTATATTTTGCATTTTAATGGGAGGAGTGCGCTTTTCAATGAATCCAGGTGATTTGATGCCCGCAATAAGTTTGATACTTGATATAAGACAATAATTGCCTTTGTCAAGTACCTGGGGTATTTGATTGTGTATCCCCCAAATTTAATTGTGCTTTTGAGATCTGTTCGTTCGAGACTTTTGTAAATATTTCTCTCTTTGGTTAGTGATGGGTGTATTAATGTTCGATCGTATTTGGAAAGGGGGTCATTCTGTTAATGACCATCCTTAATGCGTATGTTGTAAGTAAATTGTTGTGAAATTTTAGTTTTTGGCTTGAAGTTTTGGAAATTTTTGTTTTTCTGTCATTCATAGGTTGATAAGCTTCATTGTTAATGGGATTCTGTTCTGAGATGATAAATTATGTATCACAACTTAATTGCTATAGCAACATTGTTAGAAAGAATTTATTTCATCTTTATTGTGCAATGTCTTCTTGTCTTTGCTCCATTTCTGCCTTGTTTCAAGCATTCGCGAATGAGCCTTAGCTATCTATCCTTTCATGTGTGTCTCAAAGCTACACCTAACCTGCTTGGTATTTTGTAGTTAACGGCATACTTATAGTAAAATGCAGCTGCTCGTATTTTGTAACGGCAAATGCTTTACTTGATGAGGGAACTACTGTGTGGAAAACAGAAATTGACCTAAAACATTAATGCTGCAGTAAATATTCTAATGGTGTTGTGGTTATCTGGGAGGTGTTGTCTTCCTGCATAATTCAAAGAGAGCTTCATTAGCTTCAGTATATGTTTGTGCAGAAATATATTCAGAACTATATACTAAGAAGCGTTCATGTTCATCCATGTAGTCGAGCTAAGTTCACCTAGACCAGGTTATTTTATGGCATCTTTATATCAACATTTAACCTGTTTCTATGCTGGCTACCGTGATCTGTCTGTGGGTATGACTATTTGGTATTTATTCGTTGTACGGCGACGAAAAGGTCAGTGTGGCTATGGATGATAAATTGGGAATTTTTTTGGTGACTTGTCTGAATATGAACCATGACCACTCTGTATAATACCAACACGATTTTGCTTCCATTGAGATGTGATATTTGGTGATTCCCTCTGATTTAAGAATGAAAATCTTGAGTAGAGCTGGATGCGTTGAGATGTGATATTTGGTGATTCCCTCTGATTTAAGAATGAAAATCTTGAGTAGAGCTGGATGTGTCGAGGATAGAAATTGCCACTAAGGTTGAAAGATTTGGATTTGTTGAGAGGAGTTGAGCAAGGGATATATAATGACTCCATACAAGATGGATTTGTTAATCCCCCTCTTAACTCAAGAAATAGCTTAAAATAGGAGGTTAGGGATAGATCCATTGAATTGTGAGATTTCTCAAACAAGCTCAATGAGTTTGTTATTATCGCGTTTAGGTTGATACTTGTGTGTTGAATTTGCTTATTATTATTATATATTTAAGCAGATGAAGAATGGTACAAATTGGTTATCCCCTCCTTTTACAGAAAGGTTTGGCTTAGACTTAACCTGATTAGCTGAAATATGCTTATTTCACTTGTGTAGAGCAATTGGATGCACATTATGCTGGGTTTTCAAAACCTGTGTTGTGATTAAAAAGGCAGGGTACTGTGTGTTTCTTTGTCTACCCCAGGCATTAGCTGCTTTACACACACACTGAATTGGATATGATAAATTTTTAACATTGAAAGTTTTGTTAAGCTGTGTTTCTGTTTCTCTGTTTCTCTAATTTTGGCGCCGAGTGTTGGTTTTATGTGGTCAAGATGTTTATTTTGATGCTATAATAATGTGCATTATGGTATAATAAACCGTTTGGGAAAAAAAAAAAAAAGGAGAATAACTGCATGGAATTGGGATTTAACCGTAAAGAAATAAATTTATCATGGAACTCTTAAGCATCTATCCTCATTGTTTTCCCAATTTTCAAAATATTGGTTGGTTAAGAATGTAATAACTGACAGTAGTAGTGCCTTGTGAATTAGAAATTTCGGTTTGACCGAATAAACACCCCTAGACACTACTGCAATATTATGACCATTTCGATTTTATTAAAGGACACAAAAAAATAAAAATAAAAATGAAAAAAATATATTAAAAAAAAAAAACACGAAGACAATTTTGGACCAAATATAATAATAATAATCTCAATCTCACATGCCCAGAACCAGCAGTTTGCCGTTTTTCTTTTTCTTCACACACACACACAAAAGGACCGAAAGGAAAAGAGAGAAAATTTGGGAGAAAAAGGAAGAAGAAGAAGATGAAGAGTGTCGTCGTACACCACTTACGCCCCTCCCTCCCGCTACGTTTCCTCCCTCGTTTTAATTCTTCTTCTTCTTCTTTTTCCAACTTTATCAGTGTTAAGAATAATAATAATAACAGTAATTCTTCTTCAATCCTCTCCCAATCTCCTAATTCCCCTTTCAAATCTCAAACTCGCATGGCTTCTCTATCACCCACCAATCAGGTACAAGTACAACCACGCCTGCCCTTTTCACGTTGTATTCTTCAATCGGATTTCAGTTTTTATTTTCTGTATACTACTACTACTATTACTGTTGCTATCATTTTTATTAAATCAATTATTGTGTTTGTGCAAAGGATGCTTCCACTCACGCCAACATCGAGGATGAAGTCGATGTCTTCCAACTCATCCAAGCTCACCAGGTTCCCATACCATAACTCGTATTTTGCTGTATGTCTTCTTATTAATATTTAGTGAGTTAATGATTTATGTTATTTGCTTGTCAGGAAAAAGCGGCTAGGCTGCCTCCTGTAGAGGAAATTAGGACAATTCTCCATCACAACTCACGCGGAGTCCTCTCTACTTTCTCTCTGGTCCACTCACTTTCTCTCTGCCGTAGTAGCTTATTCAACTTATACAGTTTCATTATCAAAATGTCTGTCTTTTGGTTGTATTGCAAAATGAAAATATATGCATATAGTGGTTTTCCATGAAAACTTTCGTTGTATGATCTGTTCGAGGAGGGTACTATTCAAAGGAACGGAGATATGATGGCTGAAATTTGATAATGATGTAGTATTCTGTGAAATTCCGGTTCTGATATTCGAACTTATGATGATCTTTTTCCTCTACAAGACGTTGGAGATTGCATCTCTGTACGTTATAGTGTGATTTCCACAAACATAATTAAATTTCATTAACATATTTTTATAGATAGATAGTCTGGTACTCTGTGCACTACTCTAGGAATGACTTGCTGATCCTTTGTGGCTAAAGTTTTCCCATATCTTTAACCAAATACAGAAGTACGAGGGGTACCCATCGGGTCCATGGTGGACTTTGCTTGCGATGCCTATGGATCCCCATTATTAGCAGTTAGTAGTTTGGCAGTTCATACAAAGGTTTGTACACTATCTGAAACTTGCCATTTATTTTCTTCAATAATGTTGCCTCCTCCTTCTTTCTTATGTATTTCCATTGTCCCGTGGTTAGCCTTTCTTACGGTTAATTCGTTCCGAGGGCCTTAATCTACTGTGGTTGATTCTTTAGTTTTTTTTTTTTTTCTCGTTTGATCGGTGCGCAATTGTTGGGTACACGGAAGTTTTTTAAAATGGTAATGTCTAGTTTTAACAATTGGTAGCATCCTCTGTTTGCTCTTTCACTGATGAAGTTTTTTTGAGGTAGGGTAGGCTTAGTGTCAAAAATTGAGTATTGAGAATCTTTGTAACTTCACCCTTGCAGGGTTGACATTGAAACTTTGGTTATTGATGCAGGACCTTTTAGCTAATCCCAAATGCTCGTTGCTTGTAGCAAAAGACCCCGAGGACAGGACTGATCTAGTTATTATAGTGCATGGTGATGCCATACCTGTAAGCATCAACTTCTGCCATAATTTTCACTTTTTTCCTCTTTATTCTCTCGGTAAATAACATGCATTTTATAGGCAGTTGCTCTATGTTCTACTGTTTTATACCTTCATCTGAAATGGAATTTTCTATGATCAATATAGGTTAGCGAAACTGATAGGAAGCTGTCCGTACTGCATATTTGGCTAGACATCCTGATGCATTTTGGGTAACTTTGTGATTTCCTTGTTATAGCTTGTCATTTCAACATTCTAACCATTATGACTGTAAAAACTAGTTGAAGTACTGAGATAAATTTTTATGGAGGTTGACTTTGGTGACTTCCAATTCCTGCGCATTGAACCTGAAGTTGTTAGATATGTATCAGGCGTTGCAACAGCTTTATTAGGATCAGGAGGTTCGTGGATAACTGTTTCATTCACTAATATTCTATGTATCTTTTCCATTTCATGCCTTTCTAGTTTAAGCCAGATGCTTATTAGTTATTACATGATCAGTTATATAGGAATAAACTATGAAATAAGTGCATATAAACATTGTTTTCCCCTTTATATATTCCAACTTAACTGAAGATGGATTTGAACACTGTGTTCTCTTCAATGTCAAGATGACTTTTATGGTAATTTTCATGTGACCCATTGTTGCTTAGTGGCCTTTTGTTATCCAAATACTTGCAGAGTTCACCAAGGAGGTATTCAGAACAGCAAAAGTGGATCCTGTATATCAATTTTCCAAGCCTATAACGGTATGATCAGCCCCTTCAGTAATACCTCTAGTACTGTTTTTGTCATATTTTGATTGTCTATCGTGTCTAAATTCTACTAGCTTCTAAATTTCCTCCAGTCCCACATGAATAAAGATCATGCAGATGAAACAAAGCTGATCGTGCAGCACACTACCTCTGTCCCGGTAATATTCAATATTTTTCTTGATTATTTCTTTCTGTTCAATAATAGAAAGCGTGGGCTTGTTTATTTTATTTTTTAACTGATTATGCAAATTGATGGACATGGAATGTTTGGTTGCAATAGTTTTTAACAACAAAGAGAATGTAAACATGCTTTTCTAAAGATTTTCTTCTTGTGTCTTAGATTGTGTTTATAAGTACGGTATATTAGATAGTTGATATTTGTTATTTTGCTTATAACTAGCATAAATCGCTAATATATATGATGTCATCAATGCAAGTCGAGTCTGCCCACACCAGCTTTGTTTGAATTCTGATATTGTATTATACACGAGTTTATGCTCTTTAGGATGTTATCGTCATTTGAATCATTTCCTATTTCTCTCTGTATTGTCAATTGTCCATGAACTTTCATCCAGGGAATGTACGGTGCTCATTAATCTTTGTTTCCAAGCTTCAATCTCAGGGTTAATGGTATATACCTACTAAAACCGCAGAGTAGATGTGCACGTTCCTATGTTAGCAATATTGCCCTTAGCGTCTTTTCTGGTCAACGTCCTTTGATATTTCCCGACAATTGTTGATAATTTGAGATATTTTTTTCAGGTGGAATTTGCATACATGTTGGATATAGACAGTCTGGGTTTCAATGTGAAGGTTATATTGATATCTCCTATTCTATCCCCATTAGCATGTTTTTTCTTATGTCTTTTTACTCCCAGAAAGTTAGCTTATGTTCTCACTTTTCCAGTCTCAACTTATCTTCAGTTTTATGTTATTTATATATATTATTGTCTTTCATTCCAGAAGATAGCTTATTGAGTTTTATATTTCATCATTTCCTTTGAAGGCTGGTTATCAAGGGAACACTTTCAAGCTCCGAATTCCTTTTACAAGGCGCGCTGCAGACAGAAAGTGAGTAATGAAATTTCTTTAGCTGCTAAAAATAAACAAGGCAAAGTAATGAGTCTGTATGTTTGGTGTTTGTGTTGTGGCATTGCTGGGACAAAGGAACTTGTGCGTCTATGATTGAATTTGTTGTTTCCTTTACGGATTAGAGTTTGCAAACGCACCGATGATGTATCTTTACGTTTCTGCTTCTCAATTATTGATTATCTCTGTTCCATCTCATTCTTTCTGACTGTTTGTAGGGATGTGAAGACACTCATAGTAGAAATGCTTCAAGCTGCCAGAACGAAAGCCAGTTGAATCTCCCTGAATAAAGGCTTGCAAGTTACTAGCGTTCATGACCACAGTTTGCCCGCTAATGTGTTCCACATGTCTTGCTGCATTTTGACGGTTGATGACATAGATGCCCCTGATATATGTAATCAGGCTTACTTATGTCATCTAGTTATTCACCTACAATTATTGAACACATTCCTACCCCTTGGCCTTCTTGAGGTTGTAACTTGTAAGCCCAAACATAGCTCAGTTTACAACCTTTTACGCATGTATGAGCCAGACATTGCTCCAAGTATACAATTATTGTCAAGAAATGTTGTTATGGGAGATTGACCAATAGTGTAAATTTGTAGAGAGAGACTAGGGACCGTTAATATTTCCAAACATTTATCACTAGATTCTATTTTTATTAATTATTTTTGCAAGTGAATATGAAATATGACTTTATCATTTATCGGAGTTGTTTCCTTCGGGTCCTAAACTTTATTAACATATATCTTTCCAGGTTTGCAATCCAATTTTCAATGGGAGAGTGAAAACTGAAAAGTGTGTAAATTTTGAGGTATTGAAGTATGCGACCTTGGACGATGCTCCAATTCATAACCAAGGCCCGACTCCTCCAATTCACAATCTCACTCATTTGGATGATGCTCAATCCGATAGCTTCAAATCCTTAAACGTGGTTGGATTCATATGATAATGAGGATTTTAGAGTAAATGTTTAGTGCTTTTATTTATGCATGTCTTTCAAGGGTACATTTTTCTACCAAGGGATGGTTTTACATTGATAGGTTTTAACAAGGCTCATACTTAAGCTACCTGATCAGCTTGTAATCAGGATTTTTTTCTTTCTTTTATATATTTTTAGGCGTATTTAAAAAAAAGAAGTATGCTACCTTGGACTTCTGGTTTTCTCTTTAGTGGCATCATTGGCATGGGATGTTGGAGAACTATATGGAAAACTAGGTGTATTTCCCATTACAAGCTAATTGAATAATGGACGGTTTTTACATGATTAAGTAATCAGAATATAATCTTTTTACCTCAATACAATATAAAATAAATTAAAAGCATGCAGTATAGGTCAGAGGGCTTCTAAGTTTAGCATATAAACATCATGTGTACATTTGAGAATCGACTGGAATGGTGGCGCAAGGTCGATTACAGAGTAAAAGCCTTCCATAAAGAGAGAATATGAATCTACTACAGTACTACTATTAACCACAACTAGACTGCCGCAATGAAAAGCTTTCCTTTCAAATTACTATTATTACTATCTTTTTAAGGATCCAATTTATAATATTCGGTGTAGTTAGAGATGAGAGTGCGGCGCACCAACCAACCAACCCACTACACTTGAAAAGTTGCATTCATAGGGATAATTACAAAAGACCCCTTGAGGTTTAGCCTAATTACAAAAAAACCCAGAGATGTTTTAAAATTACCAAAAAGAACCCTAAAGTTTGATTATGTTTAAATTTAAGGGGGAAAATGTAAGTGATATCAAACCTCAAGGTTATTTTTGCAATTTCCAAAAACCTATTGTTTTCTTTTTGTAATTAGCCAAAACCTCAGGGGTTTTATTGTAATTACCCCAAATCAATATCCAACCGCATTTCTTCTTCCCTGCACTTCATTCTGAATCGCTATCCATGCTTCCTATGCCCTTCAACCCTCTTGCTTTCTGCACACCACAAAATAATCCATTACTATTCTAAAATAACTAGCAATAATAAGAAAATAAACATATAAAATGAACAAATATTGTTCCATACCTTCCTGCAACTCTTCTTCTCTCTCACTTGATACCTCTCCAAAGACATTTCACTTAGCCATGCCCCTGGACTCACCAACTGCTCCCATTTCACAAATAACTCATCAAATATGAAAATTCATTCATTGAGTAAAGAAAAGAAGAAAGTTTATGACTCACAAGCAATGTTCTTTGGATGAGCTTTGCCCTCTTCTTCGGCCGCTGAGGAAGCTTGCTACCTTTCATGGCCATGAAATCTTCTTCTTTCTCTTTGCTTGTAAGTGCTATACACAACTTCGGCCATACCAATTTCCTGTTACTATTATACTTTTCAAGATGATGATGATGATCCTCATCCCCACCTTCCTTCCCTGGACCCGCATCCATCATAGTCTTCCCAGTGTCTTCCGTTGACCCTCTTGTAGAGTAATATCTCTCCTCTTGCTCCGGTGAACACCACAATGACTTCTGTATCTCCGATCTAAGTGTTTCCATCTCTGTACTCCTGCAACCAAACGTATCCCTCGTCAGAAGATAATCCCCTTACTTTTTTCCTTTTTCAATTTTCATTTTTCTATGGAAGAACATGGAGCAGAAACGTAGTTGAAAAATTCCTTGTTTTTGTCAACACGATTTTCTATACAGATGAACAACTGTATTTTTTTTTATTGTTCATCTCAAGTTTTCCCCAATTTCAGAGAAAATTGGTTCAGAGTAAAAATAAAACATAAATTTCCTTCATGTCTCGTGTTTTAACAATTGGATAACTTTTGAAACAGCAAAATTGAGCATGGAAGTTAGTTTTTCCATTGATGAATACCTTGTGTGACGAGAGGTGGATTGAGAAAAAGGAGAAAGGGTGAGAAATCTGGAGGTAATTCTGCGGCGAATCCTAGACGAAGAAGAAGAGGAAGAAATTTCTCCTTGACTGTTACCTCTGACTCTCACACATCTCAACCGTTTTCTGCTTCCCCACTGCAACAAAAACTCCGATTCCACCGGCGCTTTCGTTATTCTCGGAATATTCCTCTCTTCCTTTTCCATTTCTTCGGAAAAAAACACGCAATAAGATCAGTTACCGTAAGATCTGTCAACAGTAGTACAGAGAACTCTGGAACAAAACTTTCATCAACAACCTGCAAAGCCAGAGTATGATAGAGATTCTCAATTACGTTTTTCACAGAAGAAAACAGCAAATTAGACGTGATGAAAAAATAAAGGATATGACGGCGGAGGTTTAACCTTGCCAACACACAACTTCTTCCATGACAGAATCAAAAATGAAGAATAAACGGTAGTTATGTAACCTCCAACAAAATCCAGAAGAGTATTCTTCAAAGAAAGAAAAACCAATATGAACTGTTGTCTCCCTTTCTCAGTTTTTCTCAGTGCTCCCTCAAGAAGGCAACCCTTTTATCTCTGTTTCCGATGCTGAACTATGAGTGAAGGCCCATTAAATGTCCACTAAGTTTAAGCATCCGCAGCCCATTAAACATCCATAAGCAGTTCTATTTTAGCCTGTCACATACGGCCCAGGAATTTTAGGCCTTAAATTTTGAGACTATTTTCTGCTTAGGGTAATTTTATTTTATTTTACTGGAATAAATATCTGAGTTTAGCTTATTTGTTTTTCTTTTTTGGTAAAAAGATCCATTGATTAGACTGTTTGAATGTTGATTTTCTTTTTCTATCAAACAAGGGAGATGCCGTTTATTATCCACTACCTTTACTAAAATATTTTATTTTCTACCTCATTCAACTTTCATACGAAATTATTTTCTAAACCCTAAACCAGATTGGCTTTGTGCGGTGGAACCAAAACGAATATCTCTTCGATTAACTCCTCTTATTAGACGGCTATGGGGTTATCCGTTCGACGGTCAATCATAGGTCGGGCATCTTTGGCTAACATTTGGATTTTGGTTTCTCTTGTTTCACTTGACCTCAATGTTGCATATGATGACCAATTTATTTTGGTTGAGGTGCTCTTTTTCGGTGGGTAACTTGAATGGATTTGTTCATGGTCATGCCTCGTATGGGCGCCCAGTCGGGAACTTTGGCGTGATCTATTAGCTTCCCGGTTTCTAATTTTCTTGTGGTAGGGGATTTTAATGTTGTGGTAGGTGCTCATGAATGGCGTAGCTCTCACGTTCGAATATGACTTTGTGTCATGAATTTATGCGTTTTATCGAAGATTGTCGGTTGATAGACATCCCTTTGTCCGGCCATAAGTATACTTGGAAAAGACGCATGCATACGGGAATCACGTGGAATCTAAAATTGATAGGGTCTTATGTCGAGGGTTTCTTGAACTTATGGGAGATTGTTCGTTGCTATGTTTTGCCTCGCACTATGTCGACCATCATCCCATTTCCATCACTTGTGAAGGATTCATCTCTTTTCACGTCCGCGCCCTTTTCGGTTTCGGCATATGTGGCTTCTAGATGACGGACTCTTTCTTTGTGATCGGGAGTCGTGGAATACGCTATCTTGTCTACTTCCCCGGGTCGCATTCTTGTAAGCTTAAGCGTCTCAAAGTTTGTCTTAAAGACTGAATTCTACGATCTTTGGTAATATTTTTTTTTCAAAGAAAAGAAGTCCATTTTATCGGATATTCTTTGCCATTCAAGAGTCGATCGCCGTAGATGGTTATTCGGATGAGAATTTTTACCAGGAGGTGGAGTCAATGCTCACATTATCGGAGCTAATGCATAAGAAAATATGATATGTTGCTCCCGGAGAAAGCGGAACACTTGCTTAGGATGGAGACGAAAATACTACGTTTTTATGGACTAAAATTCGTAAGTGCATGAATTCTATATCTTTCTTGGTTGTTGATGGGGAGAATTGTAGGAACCACTGTTGCTATTGTAGAGCATGTGGTTCAATTTTATGAGAATTTGTTCACGAGCTTCCTTTCTCCTACCTCTACGTCGTTGACTCGTTTTCCACCATCATTCACCCATCGGTCACGCCTCACCAAAATATGAGTCTCATTAATCGCCCTTCCATCGAGGAGATTAAACAAGCGATTTTGAGATGGATCTGCGAGTGCTCCCGACCGATGGCTTCCCTGGTAAGTTTTATCGGTTTGCTTGGGAGTTGGTTTAGTCGGATGTGGTTCAAGTATTGAGAATTTCTTTGATACAGCGTCCCTTCCCCAGATTAACTCTAGTTTTGTGGTGCTCATTACGAAAGTAGCGGAGTCGTTAAAGTCGATCGGTTCAACCCGTTGTACTTAGTAATTTTACATTCAAGATTATTACTAAAATTAACTTCCAAAGAGTTGGCTCGGTGGCGACCTATCATCTCGCCCGGGTTCGATTTGGATTTATTGCGGGCCATCGTATTAATGATTGTGTTTCTCTTTCTTGAATGCATTAATTGTTTAGATCGTCGGGCATATGGTGGCAACATGGCCATCAAAGTAGATATTCACAAAGCTTTTGATACCATCTCTTGGGATTTTTGTTGGGCGTTATGAGAGCCTTTGGTTTTTTGAACAAATTTTGTGGTTGGATTTCTAGCATTCTTGATCGCCAAACTTTCAATTTTCTTGAACGGCTCCCAGGTTGGCTATTTTGGGTGTTCGCAAAGGGTCCGTCAAGGGGATCCGTTGTCCCCGCTTCTGTTATGCATTGCGGAAGAGGTTTTAAGTAACCTCATAAGTCAACACGTTCAATCTCGGGCTATCTCTGGTATTCGGGATGGTCATGGTATCTCCTATCCTACGCATTTATTGTATCTTGATGATGTGATCATTTTTGTCAAGCTTCCATTGATAATCTTGATCTTATCTCTAGCCAATTATTGATCGTATCATTAGCAAATTGAATCGGAAGGGTCATTCTTTGTCTATGGTAGTCGGGTTTGCTTAGTAAATTGATTATCTTGATTCATTGTTTATTCTATGATGGTTTACAAATGTCCTGGGTCACGTTCATCCGTCGATTGGATCGGGTTGCTCGCAATTTTATTTGGGTGGGACATCACGAAAAAAGGCATTGTTACGGTCTTTTGGAGTCGTATGTGTCTTTACGGAAGAGGGTGGTTTGGGTTTGCGTTCTATTTCATCTATGAATGAGTCCTTTCTAATGCGTTTTGCTTGGGATATTTTGGCTCACGGATTCTCTGCGACTAGATTCCTTCGTGGCCGGTTATTGGATGGCGATCTTGAGCCTAAGGTCACTCCGGTTGGTTCCTCTTTGTGGACGGGTTTTAGCCCTTTTATTTCTTCTCTCAAAAGCAGGACTCAGATGGATTATCGGGATGACTCCACTATTTCGTTCGGTGGGATAATTGGCTTGGGTATAGTATTGCGAGATAAATTGGGTATCCTCGTCGATTTCGCGGGGATTTTGGATCAAAAGGTTTCCACTATCTTTTTGATGGCAACTTGGCATCTCACTTCATTGTTCATTTTGAACTCAAAGATATTGTCATAGATATGTTGGACATGCATGTTGTCGGTGGGAAAGATTCTCGAATTTGGTCTAATTCGGTTCATGGTGTTGTTTCATCTCGTATAGCCCTCTTTGGCATATACATACGAATTTTCCCATTGTTCGTTGGGGTAAATGGATTTGGCACACGTGTATCCCATCTCGTTGTTCTTGCTTGTTTGGTGCCTTATTCATAATAAGCTTCCTTGTGGGATCATTTGCGGAAGCGAGAGAGACTATTGGGCTGCGGTTTGACACTTTTTTTCCATCATTCGGAGGATTTGGATCATTGTTTTTGGATTACCCGATGGTGCGACCCAACCGGATTTCTTTTCCGTCTCTTCAATGTTCATTTGGATTTCTCCTCTGCGGCATTTGGGGTGTTATCATTGAGCTTGGAGGCTAAGGGAAGCTCTCGGATCTATTTTTGTGGAAACTTACTTTGATTACTCGATTTGGGTCATATGGTCTTGTCAATAAAGCGATCTTTGAGGATTACAAGATTTCGATTATGGTACATTCGGGCTCAAGTTTTTCGTTCATTAGAGAATCTCGTCATACTCTATCGGTATATGAATAATGATTCGTTGGATCTTTCTATTTTGAGCAAACTAGCCATCCCCGGCTATTGTAGACGTAATAATTACCATATTCTTGTGCGTTGGAGTCTCCTCCGTTTGGTTGGATTAAAGTTAATGATGGGAGTGCAATAGGGTCGCCAGGAGACTCTGCTTGTGGTGGTGTCTTTCGGAATTGCCATGGCTTTATGGTTGGGCTTCCTTTGTCCGGATTGGTCGGGGTTTCGCTTTTACGCGGAGTTACAAGAGGCTATCACTTTGCTTGCGAAATCGCGTTGGATAAATGATGGGATTTTATTTGGTTGAGTCGGCTCGTCTTATGTGGTTTCGATTTTTCTACCTTTTCTATGCAAGTTCCTTGGGTCATCAAAGACAGAGCATTCTCTTATTCCGTCGTCTTTGTCTCGTTCATTTCCTAGCGTCTCATGTTTATCGGGAGGCTAATCAAGCGGTGACACCCTTTCTAAGCGGCGTATGCGGTTGGTAATACTTGGTGGGATGCGGCGCCAAATTTTCTTCGGGAGGTTATTGTTGCGGATCGCACTCTCTTTATCACCCCGGACATTAGTGGGGAGGGTTCCTTTGTTCTTTGTTTTGGCGCGTCGCTTTGGGCTAGTCATCGATAGTGTTTGTGATTTGTTTTGCTTTCTTTTCAGGGGTCTTTTTTCCTACTGGGTTTTTCCCAGGGTGGGTTTTACTTTGGTGGGTTTTAATGAGGCCCCATTTTGGCTACTGAGGTCGGCATGTGACTTGATTTCATCTCTTTGTTTGATTTCCTCTTGTTTGTCGTTATTCTTTAGTTGTTTGGCTTTGTAAACAACATTTTACTCTTTTATTTTTTATATATTCCCAATTTATTCAAAAAAGTATATAATAAATCAATGCTTTCTAAATCAATGGAAGGCGTTAATAAGGTTTTGGCGTTGGTTGGTAAGATTAGGGGTCACAACCACTGACACGACACGATAACACGATATAAATCTGATCCGAAGTTACTGAAAGAAATCTGAACTCGAACATGAGAAACACAAATATAAACACGAATTTGACATGATGTTATCAATTTGTATTTGGACATAATATCTTACATTTTATTTAAATTTTGATGTATTTTGAATATAAACCAAAACTGATCTGAAATTAAACACAAATACGATTCAATGACCCGAATTGCCATCCTAGGTAAGATTGAGACATTGGTTTAAATCCCATCTTTTCTATTTCACTCCTAATTTCTTCATCAAGTTTTGCATAGTTAATCAAATTATGCCTTTTGTTATAAATAATGTATTTATCCTCTACAAAACAAAAAGAAACTAGGTCAAGCTGTCTATTTTAATTTAAACGAGGTAATTCATCATATTATGTCAAAAACATAAAAAAAAAATAGAGATAAAAACTAAAAAGTAATGAAAAATAACTGAACGCATGCAAAAACATTTCACCTCAAAAAATATCTGAATGTACCGCAATAACATGCGGAAATGTTGGGGGCCATCCAAAAAAACAAACATCCAATTTAAAAAGTGACAGGGGTTTGTCCAGTGGCGCGCTCTCTTAATTTGAATCGAACCTTAACGTTTGGAGTGTGGGCAGGGCTGTCCACTCTGAGGAATCTAGTGCGCGGTCCGATGTATAACTAGCCCAGGTGTGTGGGGATCTAATTTAAAATTTAGTGGTTTTAGAAATTAGAGGTCCCCACTAATTTGACAGACAGCCAATATGCATCATAAATGTGGGGCCCTATTAGCTGTATGCCACCCCATGACAAACACACCGGGCAGCCCGGGCAGCTTTCCTTTTTCCTTTCTGCCGTTCATTTTTCAAAATTCAAAAATAAAAAGCAAAAAGATGGACGGACCAACGGTCTCTTCGGTCAGCATTGTCCGTTAAAGCCCTCCTTATTTATACTCACCCATTCCCCATCGTCTTCCTCACTTTCACATCCTGCGTGTATTTCACTTTTCTCTTTGCGAAAAAAAGAAGAAAAAAAATACGAAAATCATTCGCAAAGCTAATAAAAATGGAGGCATTGAAGATGAAGGTTTTCCTGGTGGCTATTGTGGTGGCCTTGATGGCTGTGCAAAATGTGGCCGCGCAGGAGGCACCCGCCCCTAGCCCCGCCTCTGACGCCACCACTTTCGTACCAGCTGTGTTCGCGTCGGTTGCTGCGGTCGCCTTCGGAATGCTTTTCTGAGTGTTCCGATTTCGGCATTTTTAGTTAGATCTGGTGGATCGAACCTTTATATTGTGCGCAGAGAGTTCGTCTGCGTGTTTGTGTTGTTTTGTTATCTTTTCATTTCCGTTTCTATTGATTCTTTCACATATATTGTTCCATTGAACATATCGATGTGTACCTATTATTTCTTTTATATATAATACTATATAATTCATATTAAATTTAATTGTGTCAAATACTACTTTCATTTCATATGTTGTTTCTATTGCCTGTTATTTTATTTTATTTTTGATTCGAAAAGACGTGATTATAATGTGCATATGGTGAAATAGAATTTGTTCCAGTAATTGGAACACTTTGTTAGGCGCATATGATTATTGACAGTGGTGTGGGTTATAGATAATTGAAAGAAAGCAAAGATTGATGGGAAAGATTACTGGGCAAAGATGAATAGGAAAACACAAAAGGTAAAAGAATAAATGTTATAAGGAATATTGTATGATAATCAGAGAGATGATGAGTATGTGTGGGGACGATGGCAGCTAAGCATCACATGGATGTTGATGCTGATTGATGCACAATCTCAATTATTCCTTCAAAATTATTAACGAGCATTTACAAGTGTGTGTGGGGATAGGAGGCCACCAATTATACATAAATTGCTAATTTCATTTTTGAAATATTTTTTTAATTAGCCCAAACCGTAGGGGTGTTTTCGTAATTATCCCTATTAACAATAAATGTGCCGTTATATATGCAATCATTAGCCGTGATTTGTTGGAGCCATATTGTAACTTTGGAAACTGTACACACACCAACATCATATAAGATCAAGCTGTTGGCTGTTCCTAAAAACATTAGAGTAAACATTTTGAGGGTTTGATATTTATGAAAAATGTACAGATGATGGTGTTGAAAAAACATGCATGGGGTTTTGAAATTGATTTTGGTTTTCTACCTTGATGGCGTTTCATTTATTAGTTTTTGATTTGGATTGTAAGGCTGCTCAGTCAGTCTCTTTCATACCTTATCAAAATATCTGCAAATTCAAGTATGATTTATTTGTCGGTTACTTGATTTTCTCCAAATTTAGTTCAACAATCCAGTGAAGAAATTCAATGAACATAGATTTGAATTGTTTTAGTAGTAGACGACATTAAGAGACAGTTGTGATTCAAGTTTTTTTATTTGACCTAAAATCGCAACACCCCCCTCCCCTTTTACCCCAATTTTGCGAAAAATTGTGGTAAGTTAATTATCCGTCTTTCTGCAAGTCTTCTTTTTTAATATTCATTTGAAAACATTTGGTTTGAGTAACCCTTCTTTCGTGTGAAAAATCATTGCCAGCTTGTTTGCAATCCTTTTAATCTAATTCTTACTTCACATTGGTTTGCTTTTAATGATGGTTTTAAATATTTCTTGTCCCATCGTCCCAACGATGATCCTTAATTCCGTTTATGCAAACGTGAAATGCCTGAGTTTGTCATACTTATCGAATAACCCTTTCAACTGTGTATAACACTTGTCGTCACCAGACGCAGCCTGCATCAGGACCATCTTACCGTCCATTAAACAATGACAACTCTCCCCGGGACTGTCAACCCCAAGAGCTAGAGGCTTTGAGGTTGCAATTTGCACCTCACTATCTCGGGTTCGAACCTTGACAAACACAAAGTAAATAATTGAGATTTGCCCATCCTCCATAGATTAGGATCATCGTAAGAAGGACGGATGTCCTATAATTCAAAGGGTGTCAAGTTTTCCCCTTTCGTCGGATGTCACATACCTAGAAGGAAGTGTGATTGATGTCAGGTTTTCCCATTTCATTCCCTATTTCGCTAATTTCAAACAATATTGCTCGGCTACCACCTACCGGATAGCCATGAATAAATATCTCTTGCTCTAATTAATGTACAACTGTTCTAATTGATGTCATGGGCCTGGCTGGTGGGATAATGAATCTAGACTCACTTTTTTTATTACTACACTTATATGGAATCGGGTCAATAACCTGAAAGCACAAGTTTCACAAAGTTTGTTCTTACCAAGATCTAAAATCACTTCGATCTTGTTTCAATACAATATTCCATAAATATTCCATCTCATCATATTCTAATTTATAGATACATGTACATGATTCAAGAAATACTACTACACAAAATACTAAATTGAAACTGATCAGGACCAGACTATCTATATCCAATAGTAATTTTATATACACGATAAATACAACTTAACATTAGATATTGTGAATGAACAGGGCATCTTTATTTATGTTTAATATTACTGATCTGAACCTGTAAAATCCACCATAACTTCCTTTTTTCCTCAAAGAGATGCATCATAGTAACCACCAACAGTGATATGAGCTCTTGTAATAGGAACCTGTAATCTTACTTGCTTCATTCTCTGCAATCACCAAAAAAAGGAAAAAAGAAGGGGAGAGTTCATGCCATTGAAATTCTGATGCCATAATAACGAATTCTAAAAAAAGTGATTCTCAGCTTCTCGTAATACTTTTACTAGAGTTTGCAAACACTCCCTACACGTTTTCATCTTCTTTCAAGTGAATTTCTTCACAAAGAGCAGAATTAATTTGTAGGAGCAACAAGTAGGGGCGTAAACGAGTCAAGTTGAGCCAAACATGGTAATGTTCAAGCTTGTTTGAATTTTAATCGAGCTTCAAGAATTGTGTTTGAGTTTGATTTAATTATTAACCGAATTGAGCTCGAACGAACCTTAATCGAGCTCGAGTAGCTTGATATTTTTACACATATTTTATTATTTTTTACTAATCGAGCCGAGCTCGAGCCGAGCTTACATTTTATCGAACGGAAAAATGTGTTCCAGCTTGGTTCGTTATATAAATGAACCGAGCTCAAATGAGCTTTTGACGATCGATCTCGAATCGAGTAGCTTGATTCGTTTTTCAGGCCTAGAAAAAAATAATGCTTGATTAGACTGAATTTTGAGATACTAAAAGTTTCTAACCTTATCATTGGTGTAAATCTGAAATTGAAGCTGAGGATGTTTTTTCTTGCGGTTGGTGCTGAAACTAATGATGCAAAAAGTGGCAGCAGCCACTCCAAATGAGCAAATAGCACCAATCCCAGTTAAGCTCCATTTCCATATGTTCAACCCATCACCTTCATCATCCAATTCCATGTTTTTGTCTAATTTCTCAATCACCATGTCTGAATCAACTTCATCCTCTTTACAAGAATCTCCCTTTTCCTCAAACTGAAAATCCATCTGATGCATGATCCCTCCTCTGCTCGAACTGGACTTTGGTGACTCAACTTTCATGTCGACAAATTCATTTTCCTTCATTTTCTTGAAGAAAACTTGTGAAACAGGGTCTTGATCAGAGTCAGACCCCAACGCCCCAAAAGATTCGATCTTTATCTCAACTGGGATTGTTGCTCCTTCTTTTTTCACTAACTCCTGATCCTCTGGATTTGAAGAAATTGATTCTAAATCAATTGGGACAGGTAAAAGCTGATGCCCTGTTTTGTCGACGGATTTTTGTGGGCAGATGAAATAATTCATCTGGAAATCAGTGGTGGAGCGATTGGGATACTTGCGTGAGTAAATCTTCTTCCCTCCATCATCATTGATTTCAAGAAACCCCTCATCGGGGAGAAGCTCCCACTCTTCAAGATCCATTTCATTGAGGGATTTCATCGAACAGTTGGTGAGAGATTTTTAAGTGGGCTGATATTTGTAGTATCTTTTAATCAAGTGTTGAATTATTGGATTCAAAAAAGGTGGCTACGGAATTTGAGACCGACAACGCCACCATAAAGATGTCTTCTTGCTCTTGGAGTGGTGAATTGTGATTGAATTGAAATAGCTTTCTTACAGTGAGGTGTTTATCTTTGTTTCAGAGATGACAAATAGGAGAATGGTACATGGGGGGCCCACAAAGAGTAACACCTCTTTGATTGGGTTACTAGATATTTCATTTTCAATTTTATAATTGCTTGTGTTGAAATTTAATTCATTATTTTTCGATAAATATGAACCAAAGGTATGCATACTCTTTTAAAAATTAAGAAAAATTAGGACATGATCCTTCTAGAGTCTTGAGATTCTCACTTTAGTATTTTTTTAACTACTCACAAATCACAATATCCCCACCGTAGCTCGCGTAGAGACCATGCTCGAGTCTTTAACAAGATTTAGAGTTATTGGGACACAATAGTAAAACAATTTATATTGAATGCTTCAAGTGGTAGTGTGGGAGGCTGTAGTTGAGGATATTTGGGGTTGGGAGGACTAGTCATGTGGAATGACTTCTTGTTCACGATAATTAATAATATTAGGGGACCAATAATGTGGGAACGTAAAATTTCGGTTATAAAAAATGTAGTAAAATGAAATTCTTTTCTTTTCTCCTTTATTTAGAAAAGAAAATAGAAAGAGAGATAAAGGAAATGGCATGGAGGTTGCTTGTGAGAGTTGGATAGGAATGAGAATGAAAGAGGGCCGTGGTAGAGCAAATAGACAAAAAGATCCACACATTTTATGGACAATATGAGAAAAAATAAAAATAGAATGAATCTAGCATTTGATCCCGTGCCACTGCCATTTATGGCATCACCTAACTTTGCGCCCAACTTATTCCCAAAATAAATCTTTCCTATTTTTCTATAACCGAGATTCAATGTTCGCATATGACTTGTCATCGAAAAAGTAGTCTCGATCCTCAAAATTTGTCTCATGTAAACCGCGAGATTGCATAATGACTCTCAAATCCCTAATATCCTCAACTATCGGGCATAATGAGTAGTCCCTCAAGTGATTGCTCTATTCTGGATTCCTCTTTATCGAGCCGCATGTCTAAATAAATATTCTTGATCAAAATCATTGGACAACATATTAATCATAAGAATCTTTCTCTAATCAAGCTTTGTTATTTTCTAAATTTACAAATTGAGGAACAATGATATGTCCATTTGGTATTGGTTCATGTTCTACTACTTCCATTTGGATCGATGAATTTCAAATATATAAAAACAAATGAGCTTATTTGAAGTCATTCTTTCCAGATTTATGTATTCAAATCTAAATCATTCAATCAAATTATCCAATGATACAATATTCTTTCCAAATTTATGTATTCAAATCTAAATCTTTCAATCACAATAATGTAGTTGTACAAGTAAAAGTAAGGTAGCCACGTAAGTAGAAAACGAGGGGTTGCAATATAGTGGACGTGGGAGGATGCGAGACAAAAGGAAAAGCAGTGACTCATTTCAATGGACCACTCTCAAGCCTTACTACCCCCAACCTCTACCTAACTCATCACAAGATGTAATGAAGATGCATTGCCAAACTAAAACCTTAAAAAGAAAAAAATTAAAACTTTACGACAAAAACTCGTATGAGACTTGTCTCACGAATATAATTTTATGATACGGATCCTAATTAACCCATATTAGATAATTCATTTGAATTTGGGTCTAACTTGTTTGATTTGTAAAATAGTTTCGATCCGTCTCATAAATTTAAAATGGTAAAACGGTCAACAAAAGACTTATTTTTCGTTTTGCACCATCTTTCTGGAACTAACATTTAGTCAATATCATAGCGCTCCCAACTCCTAAATACCTAAATAATATAAAATCTTTAGGAATAATTACAAAAACTACCCCTAAAGTTTAGTCTAACTGAAATAACTCACTTTTAAATATTTCAAGTATTATATTAATCCTTATACTTACTGTATTCACATATAATATCCCACCTAGATAAAGACGTCAATGCCACTTTTCATTTCTAAGTTTACCATGTGTTAACTAGTGATTTACACATTTATATTATTACCACGTGTATTCTAATGGTATCTAAAAATTAAACACCTAAGTATTATTATTTCGATGCGATCAACTGCTTAGTTTAATGACCCCACAACTAGTATTGTATGAGAGTTCTAAAATCATTAGATTGATCGTACCATTTAAAAGAAAATAAATTATGCAAATATCAACATCAATGCAGGTAACACATAATAACATGTAACGCATAAATTATATATGCCAAATAAGTAGCTAGAGACTATATATTACACAAATAGTAAGATAAAACAAATTTAAGGGAATATTAGAGATAAGTCAATTTCTTGATAATTAGGCTAAATTTCATGGGTAGTTTACATAATAAACCCAAATCTTAATATATAGTTGAGCCTGCTATCTGGGCCCAACTTGCCCTATTTGAATGGGCCTGTATGTAAAAGTCGCAGGTTTAGAGTAAGTCAAGTACCAAACTTCTCATAATTGGACTCGACTAGGCTCTGAATTGGGCTTCGTCGAGGCCCAAAAATTGGGAGAATCGAAGAAGTTTCAAGTTTCAACATCGTCTTTGTCGTTCAGACTGTAATTTACATACCATTAAACAAACAGACAGAGAAGAAAGGAAAAAGGCAGGGCTTGATTCTTCGACCATCCACAGAGGAAGAAGCCAAATGGAATTGGTAGCAGAAAAAAGGGAACAGGATAACAAAAGTATTACTCACGCGCCGCCTCCATCGGCCCAACTTCCTGAACGCGTTGCCCTAGATCTCAAAGCTGGTCTCCACCCTCTCAAGGTTTGTATCCGCTCCCCCTCCCTCTTTTTATGTCTCTGTTTGTTGCTTGTTATACAGCTCAAATATTCCTATGGCTGAAGTATATCTCGATGTGTCTTTTAGAATCTGTGAAACTTTATTTTGCTTGTTTTAGCCCGTCGTTTTTCAGGCAAATTATACGAGCTCGTGCGGTGTGCTTATTCGTGTTATTAACCATAATTTGTTGGATTAACATCGGGAAGCTGATGAAAGAAAAGAAGACTAATTGATTTAGGATATGTTCCGATCTAGGAATGCGTCACATGAAAAAAAAAGACAAAGAAGAGAGTAAAAACTTCAGCGTCATCACATTTTCCTATAGAATAATTATAAAAACCTTTTGCATGAAGAAACAAATGAAATGATTGTATTTAAATATATACATACACCTGATAATTACGAAGGTAAGGCATCTCCTTTGCAATTCCCTTATAAAAAAAATCTTTTGCGGTTTCATCACTGAAATTCAAGCTCAAAACATAGCCTAAGACAAAGCAGATTCTCATAGTACTTCTATTCCATTGGTTTAGAAGTAGCTGGCAAGTTATTTCAAACTCTTTGAAAAAAGCAAAAACCCAGATATGATGTTCTCGTCGTATTCGTAGTTTCATTTCTTATTTCTTACGAATTTTTGGGTCTAGAATTTGAATATATGTTAAGAGTCATGTCCATAAATCATCGAGAGACTCTAACTAAAGCTGTTCATTATCGCTCATTAAATGAATGAGCCAATAATGTTATCTTGACTGTTCCTTTGTTAACTGCAAGCTGCTGCTCACAAGTAGCTCATTTCATGTACTGCCCTCGAGAGGCTCAAATTATACTTTATTATCTCATTCCATGAAATCTAAGCTGTCCATTTCCTCTAGGTTCACCATTATGATATATGGAGTGCTGTGCATTAGCACGTGCTCAAGATTTTATGCTTTAGCCATCTTATCATATCAACACTTGATCTTCAGTGCGCATTTGTATTCTGGTACACCCGTCGAACTCCGGGAGTCAGAACTCAAACATCATACGAGGACAATATTAAGAAGATTGTGGAATTCAATACAGTAAGTTTTTTTCTCCAGCATGAATGATTTAAGGATGTTATACAGTCTTCACATTAGCTTTAGGCTTCATCTCTGCTTCAGTTTCTGTATTCTTTAAAAGAACAATTTTTATGAATTGATTGGCTTTAGGTTGAAGCTTTCTGGGTCTGTTATTGTCACTTAGCTCGCCCCTCCACTTTGCCAAGCCCAACTGATTTACATCTATTCAAGGAGGGTATTCGTCCATTATGGGAGGTATGTATTTATAGGTTAAGTTAGTGAATAGTTGCTTCTGTTAGCTTTTCAAGATGAAGTGCTCACCTCTCCTTGCCACATATTTTTGTTTTATCAGGATTCTGCAAATTGCAATGGTGGGAAATGGATTATTAGATTTAAAAAGTCTGTGTCAGGCCGTTTTTGGGAGGACCTGGTATGACAATATTTCTCAAAATTATGTTTATTTTTTCGTATACGTTTATATTGGAATACTTCTTTGTGCGTGCATAAGTTGATCTCATTTCTTCCAGATCTCTTACTGCTTTATGTTTTAAGTTGGTTGGCCTGCCGACTTTATAGAATATATATGCCCAAGTGCAATTATGTAACTATTTACTGAAAAGCAGTTCCAGTTGTTTTCTAGGCACCATTAGGACTTCGGTCGGCCTTGTTGCTGTTGCTGTCTTTGTTCAGTTTTCCCTTAAATGTCTCAATTTTATCCATTGGAAAGTTTATTATTGTTGGTGTTGTTTGCCATAGGTTAGAATTAATCTTGTATCGATCAGGTGGGATGACACAAGACTCTTAGAAGTAGTATCAGGACATCCTTTCTTATATTACTCTCGTGTGTGATTGGCTATTTAGAAATATTGTACGTGAGTCTTCAGTATCACGATTTCTCCAATAAATGTGGGAAAAAAAAAGGACTGTCTGTTGATGGGAATATATACTTTCAGGTTCTAGCATTAGTAGGAGATCAACTTGATTACGGGGACAATATTTGTGGTGCAGTACTAAGTATCCGACTTAATGAGGATATATTAAGCGTGTGGAACCGTAATGCATCTGATCGTCAGGTTAGCTGTTTTTTTTTCAAAACTCAAAACCATTCAATTTCATGCATTATGATGACTGCTGTAAGTTGTAACAGACTAGTTCTTTTTTATTTTCACCAGGCCGTGATGGCCCTGAGGGACTCTATCAAGCGACATTTGAAGCTTCCACACAGCTATATGATGGAATACAAACCCCATGATGCTTCACTACGTGACAACTCCTCATATCGTAACACTTGGTTGAGAGGATAAATGACAACACAAAATATGCAGACGTGAAGTTGGGAATTGAGAGAATGCGTTAGAAAGCTAACAGGGTGTCGATGTTATCCATGTTGGACGATAAACCTCATTGTTTGTATGTTCCCATATAGCTGATGATATTTTCTTTTCTATATTACTGATATTTTTAGAATGTGGTCCGTTACTTATGTTCACCTGGGTATTCTGCATTTGCTTGTCACATCCAGTATCGCATTATTTTCAAGTTTCGGTGTTGATTTTTTCGATGACTCGTTCGGAGTATTGCAATGGACTTGCCTTTAGAGTATTTAGTAGGAGCATTGAAATTACCTATGCATAAATATATTTTTTTTGATTTAGCTTATATTTTCCTCCTTCATATGCATAAAATATTTTTTTTTTGAAACAAATATGCAGAAAACTTTTCAATAATGCCTCTGAAGATTTTTTATCACTAGCCCAAAACCTTAGGGTGTCTTTTGTAATTACCTATGAATAAATTCCTTCGAAGCTTGAAATATATATATATATATATATATATATTAGAAAATGCTGGTGGAAAAAGTAGTCCAAGTAACATGTAACAACTGCAACTTCACACTTTGTTTTTTTTTTCGAAAAATAGTATTTTACTATAACAACTCAAAAACTCAAATTACAATTACAATCGTAGCCAACGTGCTAGGAGCCGACAAGACTAACTAAGAGTCAAGCTGGGAATTGGTAAGACCAATTCAGATTCACATAGACTAAAAAAAAACTACTCACACTAAACTAAAAACACTCCACGTTGGGAGACTTTAGCACTCCTTAATGGAGACTGTAACACACTAAAAAAAACTAAAACCGGGCACGAGCAATCACTACAGACTGCAGAACAGAAAAACTGATCCGCATAAGAGTTTCGCAAATCAACCGGGAAAAGAAAATACAAACAAAATAAGAAAACAACTATAGCTAAAAAACGAGAAAAAAATACAAAGAAATAGAAAAAATGTCTCTCCCTCTCCCAAATCTACTACCGCAATCCATCGTCTACTCAGCTCCAAAATACCTCCGTGAAGCTCCAACCCACTTTCACCCTGAATCAAAAATTTCGGCCATCTTTGGACGCCCAAAGGACCGCCATTGTTGGCCCTCCAATAGGAAGCATGGAGGGGGAGGGGTGAGAGAGAGGAGGGACGGTTGTAATGGGAGAGGGAGAGAAGAGAAATAGGGTTAGTTTTTTTTTTTTTGTGTAGAGAGAAGAAGGAGAAAAAATTAGAGAGAGAAACAAATTTCCCCATCCAACTTCGAATAGTTTGAATTTGTGTTAAATAATAAGTTGATTCACATCAGCACTTCCTGCTACCTTTTAACCAGCCAGCCAAACTGTATTTTGTCCACTGGACAATTCTATATATTTTAGCGATATTATAAACTAATAATATATTATATATACTATGCCAGCTTCACTACGCCTATTTTTTCATTTTCAAACACTTATTAATTTTTGTTTAAATAAAAAAGAGGAAAGTCTAAATAGGTAAACAGATATAGATTCAAAATTATTTGTACGGAATTTTATTATTATTATTATAATGATAATATCTGCCGGCAAGTCGGCCAAGAAAAGATTATTATGGTGTGGGCCCATAACCCAAGAAAGCATCAATAGCCCAGCCCACAGCCCAGCTGTAACATCAACAGGGCCCACCAAAAGCTGTGGTGGACCCCACCCCACCTCTCTTACCTCCGCCAAAGTCCAAAATTTGATATGTTCCCAACTTTATTCTCATTCATTCATTCACAAGTAAACTGCCTTTCTTTTACGTGTTTTTCTTCTTCCCTCAAACAAACCTAAACGGAAAAGAGAATTTGAAAAGAAAAAAAAAACATTTTTTTCTTTATTCTTCTCTTTTCTTCAGATTTGCAAAAAAATTAATTTGTAGGGATGAGGGAAATCATAAGCATACATATAGGTCAGGCTGGTATTCAGGTCGGCAATTCATGCTGGGAGCTTTATTGCCTCGAACATGGCATCCAGCCTGATGGGATGATGCCTAGGTTATCTTTCTCTTTCTTTCTTCCGTTTTTTTTTTATTATTTACGAAAATTTTGCAGTTTTCGTTTGGATTTCCCCTGCTTTCTGGCGGTTTTCACGCATAATGCTGTAAATTGTAGATCGAGCGGTTGCGGTTTCTTGGTACTTTGAAAAATTTGTGCATCTGTTATTGAACGACCGGAAAATTTTGTTAGTTTGGTGTTGCAGACAATGTTTTTAATGTATTTGTGTTTCTGGCTGTACAGATTGTTGTTTATTGTTGGATCGGTTGGTAAACTGTTAAATATCACGGAATAAAATAGTATTCTCGATGAATCTGAATTATAGGAAATTTTCTAACATTTTTCTTTATTTTCGAATCTGTTCCATTTGTAAGCGTTTTTTCTTGTGTTCCGTTCTTTTTATCTAATGCAGTTATTCCTCTTCACGTGCAGTGACACATCTATTGGTAGTGCAAGTGATTCTTTCAATACCTTCTTCAGCGAAACCGGTTCTGGCAGGCATGTACCTCGGGCTATTTTCGTTGATCTTGAACCCACTGTTATCGATGAAGTTAGGACTGGGTCATACAGACAACTCTTCCATCCTGAGCAACTCATTTCTGGTAAGGAGGATGCTGCCAATAACTTTGCGAGAGGACACTATACAGGTAATATTTTGTTAAATGGTGTAGTCATTTAATGATAATTCGAGCCCAAAACTTCGTAATCATTCATGTCAATAACATTTGGAGAATGCAATGCTGATTGCTGCAGTGGGTAGGGATATCATTGACCTCTGCCTTGATCGAGTTAGAAAGCTGGCAGACAACTGCACTGGCTTGCAAGGCTTTTTGGTATTCAATGCTGCTGGTGGTGGCACTGGCTCCGGTCTGGGGTCCCTGCTTCTTGAGCGTTTGTCTGTAGATTATGGCAAAAAGTCAAAACTTGGCTTTACTATTTATCCATCTCCACAGGTTATTCTTCTTGATTCAGTTCTATCCTATTAGGTTATGACTGCAAAGTTCTTCCATTCTTTATTGTTTTTTCTCTCCTTTTTAAGTTTTTTGTTTGCAACAACTGCTGCATGTAAAAGCCTGATAAATGTGTGAAACCTTTAATATTATTGTTCTCCCAACAGATTGTCTTAGAATATGAATTAACCGGATTTTCATGTGCGGATTTCAGGTTTCTACTGCAGTGGTAGAGCCCTATAATAGCGTTTTGTCTACTCACGCCCTTTTAGAACATACAGATGTTGTGGTTCTCTTGGACAATGAAGCCATATATGATATTTGCAGGAGATCCTTGGACATTGAGAGGCCAACTTACACGAATTTGAACCGCTTAATTTCACAAACAATTTCATCTTTGACCACTTCCTTGAGATTTGATGGCGCCATTAATGTGGACATTACAGAGTTTCAAACAAACCTTGTTCCTTATCCTCGTATCCATTTCATGCTTTCATCTTATGCACCCGTAATCTCAGCAGCTAAAGCTTACCATGAGCAATTATCTGTTCCTGAGATCACCAATGCTGTGTTTGAACCTTCAAGCATGATGGCCAAGTGTGATCCAAGACATGGAAAGTATATGGCGTGCTGTTTGATGTATCGTGGTGATGTTGTTCCTAAAGATGTTAATGCAGCTGTTGCTACTATTAAAACTAAAAGGACCGTTCAGTTTGTTGACTGGTGAGTTACTTATGTTAAATTGCACAGCTTGTATTTAGAAGTTCCAAAATAGCATATTGAAACTTTCCTCTTTAGTCACAATATAATTATGTTGATAGTGGTGTAAAGACATCACATGAATGATTAGTGTATCATGTTTTGTTTGAAATTTATCAAAATATGATGTTTCCCAAAAATAAACACCCAAAGAAAGCTTTTTGACGACGTGCAATGTAAATGGTTTGCAATTCAGTTCACTTATTTTATTACCTTTTATATTTCTAATCATTCTTGTGCTAGCGATAGCTAACTTTGTGTTATTTATGCTATTTACTTGGATATTTAATCTGTTCTCTCCCTTACGTGGAATAGTTACAAATAAGTTTTGGTTCTAGTGAGGGTAGCCATTTAATGCTAATTTAGGAAGAAAATGTCGTTTCTTATATTTTACTGTCTTATGCTGACTGATTCTTTGTTGACATGACATGGACATACTCAGGTGCCCAACTGGTTTCAAATGTGGCATCAACTACCAACCACCCACAATGGTGCCTGGCGGTGATCTTGCACGCGTGCAACGTGCAGTCTGCATGATAAGCAACAACACAGCCGTGGCAGAAGTCTTCTCTCGGATTGATCACAAATTCGATCTCATGTACGCTAAGCGGGCATTTGTCCACTGGTATGTTGGTGAAGGCATGGAGGAAGGTGAGTTTTCAGAAGCCCGTGAGGATCTGGCTGCCCTTGAAAAGGACTATGAGGAAGTGGGTGCTGAAGGTGTGGATGATGAAGATGAAGGGGAAGATTATTAAAAGCAGTTTTCTGTGAATGGTGCTTAGGATGTGTTTTCGTTTGTTCATTCTTCATTTCTTTTGTAGGGTTATGTCATTTGTGTTTTGTAACCCTATTCTTTTCAACTACTGATGCTTTATTATTTTGGGATTTTGGAGGTTAGATTTCGAATTTGGTTTTGCTATTATAATTGTTGAGATTATTAACTCTTGCTGTTAAATTTTCTAGTTCTATGGATGTTTTTGGTTGTTCAATTAATGGATGTATTGAACAACTTTACTATAGTATCTGAAATTCTAGGACTTCTTTTGTACTGTGGTCACAAAATTCATGTCAATCTTTAAACTGAGAATGATAATCATCGATTTCAAATCTTAGAAGTGTGATAATCATAGATTTCAAATCCCATGGTTTTATTCCCACAAGACTTTTGATTGTTTTTTTTTGTTTTTAGTAAGAAGATTTGATTGTTGACATTAGACACTGAAGGAATGGAGGAAAGGGGACAAAAATACTTGGATCAGTTTTGTTCAAAAAAGAGAGTGTCAACAGATGCCTTATTGAGATTATTGTCTTTACTCTGTTCCCCAGGTTGAGGCCCTATAATCCTAATTTTATATTATAACAAGGTAACCCACACCTTGAATCCCAATTGAGTCTAGATATATGCTCACCAGTAAAACATGACAATTAAATTGTAAGTTCAAAGATGCAATTATATAAAAAATGTAAACCACCAAGTTCATTCCTCAACAAAATTAAAGACCAGACAAAATAAAACTCAAGGTTCTGCATGTATTGCAGACAGGCAAAAACATTTCACAAATTCATAGTTGCTGACATTAACCACTATTTTAGTAGTAGCTCCCTAAAGCGAATGTAATAAGATAATAGGCCAGGTGCATACAACACCATTTTTCCAGAAACTTCAAACTTCACCTCTCAACGGTTGGCCTTGGCAACTCTCTCAATCTCGTCTTTCTTTTTGATAGCATAGCTGCAAAAATAAGATCATTCACCTATTAGTTTTACAGTCGAGTATAAAACATTGACACAAAAAAATTGAGCAGTAACAAAGGTTTCACCTGTTTGAAGATCCTTTGGCTGCATTGATAAGTTCATCAGCAAGGCACTCAGCAATGGTCTTGATGTTCCTGAAAGCACTTTCACGGGCACCAGTTGTGAGCAGATAAATAGCCTGATTGACACGGCGCAGTGGAGAGATATCAACAGCCTGCCTCCTTACAACTCCAGCTGACCCGATACGGGTGGCATCTTCCCTTGGCCCACTACATATACAAAATTTGCATTTAAGGATTAGTAGAAGTCGAGTATTGTGAAGAGCTACTGATAATTAGGTGTATGTATTTTTGCACAATGTTTTTCAGATTTGTCAACTTCAGATATTATGCAACTTTAGCAAGGCACTGCTCTAAATTTCTTTAGCAAGAATATATATAACAAAAAAGAAAATTTGGTAACCTGTTGATAACAGCATCAACAATGACTTGAATGGGGTTTAGGTCAGTCAACAAATGGATGATCTCCATTGCATGCTTGATAATCCGAACTGCCTTGAGCTTCTTTCCATTGTTCCGCCCGTGCATCATAAGGGAGTTGGTCAACCTCTCAACAATCGGGCACTGAGCCTTCCTGAAACGCTTAGCTTGGTACCTTCCAGCTGTGTGAGGCATATATGTTGGATGCTTGGCTCCAGTTGCAGTGATGTAATCTTCCACGGAGATGTCACTAATCTAAAAGAGAACAAATTACAAAACCATGAGGTTTAAAGAAAACTAGTATAAACAAGTAATCTTCCTAAGTGCGTGAAAAGTGAAAACCACTATGTTGGTGAATCATACTGACAGCCATCAACAGATCAAACCAGAAACTAGATTTATTTTAAATGTTAATAAATAAGTTGCTGAGTCTTTTCACAGTACAATATGGCACATATGGAATCAGTAAACTTCTGATGGCATCACAAATAAGTACTGAAACAATACAGACCCAATTTCTGTAAATACAAACTGTTTTTATAATAATTCAAAAGACAGCTTATTTTAGATTGTAATATTCTTTCGACGAAACTTAGTTACATAAAATCATGAAAATTCTATTCAACTGTTAACACAAATCAATAATGCATATCTCCAATTCTAAGGCCTCAAATCCTTCATACAGAACAGATGTGCACAGTTTTTCAACATTAGAAACAGTTTAGTTTAGTCAGGTTTTCAGTTTAATAAAGCTAAAATATTTCAGACTCATAAGCAAATCATTAATTTATTTGAAACCAAAATAAACAGCGAGCACAAACAATCACTCAAAAGGAAATGGTATGGATTCCTGTTCAGTTTTTTCTCAAGGTCAAATCTAGCAGATACCTACCTTTATGTATTTCTAAAAGACTACGAAACCGTAACAAAGTAAACTAAATCCATAATGAAAATATACATTCCAATCAAACAAATTAACACTTTCACGAAATAGTCCCAAAATTAAATACAAAACAAATACGATTTATCCAATAACGCAAACACATGGGACTTCAACATCGAGATCAACACCAATTTTGAAAACAATAAATGGATAAGTAATCAACAAGCACACGATTGCCAAAGGAGTAAAAAAAAAAAAAAAAAAAGACCTGCACTTCGTCGTAGGACCACCGGTTGAACAGCATAACACCGGTCTGAACCTTTTCTCCCTCGGGAACAGCAGCCACCACCTCTCCGGTCGCCATATCTTCTTATGTACCTGCACCAACCAAACAAATAACAGTACGCAGCCGTTAATTACATACATATAAAGAAGAAATCAGCATTATTACATACGAGATGAGAAAGAAATGTGGAAAGCATCGGAAACCTGTAAGTCGTGACGGCGTTTGCCTCTAGAGTGAGAGCGAGCAAAGATGATGAATGAGACGATGGAGAATATGTGAAAAAACCCTAGCGGCACCTATAAATGGACTCGGGGTTTGGTGTGGATATGACAATAATGGCCTTCATTGTATAACCAAATTACATTTCAGGCCCTGTTAATCGTCTCATGGGCTTTCAGCATGACCCCATAAACTATTTAAAAAGTCCATAAACTAAAAGCCGTACACTATAAAAACTATTATATAAACGATTTATAAATTTTAAAAATATCATGATAAATGACATAATACTTTTCAAAGATTTCAAAATTATCATATTATTTTTACATCTCCTAAGACATAAATATAATTTTTATAGTTCCCAATATTTAAATATATGGTCATTACTATATCACTTTTGATTAAGTTGAGGAAAAATAAAGGTGTTAGTATATCTCAACATAAATATTCTCAAATTATTGGATCCTTGTTTCATTTGATGAATCATACTAGATCAGACATTGTATATGTTGTTGGCATATTAGCAAGATACACTCATAGTCCTAATACCCATTGGGATGCATTAAAAATATTGATTAAATATTTAAAATGGACTATTAATTATGCTATTAACTTCACAGGTTTCCCAGATGTTCTAGAATGTTACAATGATGCAACTTGGGTCACTGATTTGGAGGAAATAAAGTCAACTAGTGGATATGTATTTACATTGGTAGGTGGAGCAATATCATGGAAGTTAGCTAAGCAAACTATAACTTCTGGCAACTATGGAGGTGAATTAATTAGTTTAGATGTTGTTTGCACAACAGGCTGAATGGCTTAAAAGTTTTTGTTAAATGATATTCCTATATTGCGTGAGCCTATTTTTTTCTATTTCTTTATATTGTGACATCAACTTGCAATTGCTAGAGCTAAAAGCAAAAATTATAATAAAAAAATGAGACACTTGACAGACATAAATCAATTAGACATCTAATTTCTCATGGTGTTATTTATTTGGATTTTGTTAGATCGAAAATAATATTGTGGATCCGTTCACAAAGGGATTGGTGTGTCAACAAGTTTCACGATCATCGAGGGAATATGAATGGAGCCTATTAATTAAATTACCACGGTGGAAACCCGTCTTGTTTATGGCGATCCCATGAACGAAGTTCAACGGGTACAAATGAAACGAAAAAGGATGGCTTGGAAGAGCACAATATATTAATAAATTATTTATTTTTGCGGAAGTTTCGAGTCCCATTCCTATGGTGTTTAGTGCTCTTTATGTGACGATTGATGTTCACTTTATCTCTTAATGAATCCAATGGCATAATTTTGTGGGGTGGTTGGTCACAAGTCACCCGTGGAGGATTCACCTAAATGAACGTGGTGGTGGGGTCGCCACCGTAGGGTGTAGGCTTCTTGATAGAACTACAATGTTTACTCATAATGTGGTGTGTGATGAGTTGTTATCTAACAACAAGGCCTTAGATCAAGACATTCATATCTCTATTGTCTTATAAGTGATGATAGTTCATTCACACCAAGTGAGATTCAAACCCTGGAAGGTACCTATTACGCCTATTACACAAGATATTACATGCTCATCTTAATTCTCAAAATTTATTTGGTGGGTTTTAAATAATGTGGGGAATATTGGATAATATTGTCTTTTGATTTAAAACTAATACTCCTTTTCTCTAGCCATTAATGTCTACTTTAAATCGACTTTCCTATTTTTAGTGGTGAACATGTGTAAGTAGTTGTTGCCTTAGAAGCGTTAAAGAGACTTTTTATATTTAAAGAAGCATCTTTTGTAAAATAAAGAGCATCTTTAAATTTAAAGAATTATATTTTTGCCATCTTCCAAGAGATTCTTTAAATTTGGCTCTTTATTTTATCATTTTCCAACATTAACTAACTACACTTTCTTTTCCCCTCCATTTCACTTATAATTCCCTTCTAATTTCTTAATTGTTCCCTCCATATCGTTTTACATTGAGAACATCATGCTATTATAATTCAATGAAAAATACCATATGATTTCAAAATATATTCCTGACAACCAAAATTCAAAACAAATCTATAGGCCCTTTCAAACATGTCTTCAAGAAAAATAATCAACATGCTTATTGATGATTCGACTCAAGATGATTATGACTCATATTCTAAAATCACATAGTTCTCGTAATGATCTCTCGAATTTTAATCGCATTCTTCCATTTTAAATATCTATTGAGATTTCAAAATTTATTTTGATTTGTGGAAATTGTCATTAAAAGGGTCATTAAAAAGTGCAAAAAAATCATTAAATGGGATATTAGAAGTAATTAATATTTAATGTAATTAATTATGGAGAGTTGTTTTGGCTCTCCAAATTTGGAGAGTGGAAATTGGTTCTCTAAATTTAAAAGTTAAACTAAAGAGCTTGTTGGAGAGTGTTTTTGGTACACAACTCTTTAAAATAAAGAGTATTTTTATTTGAAGAGCCTATTTGGGATGCTCTTAGCTTTATATAAATAGGAGCAACTAGTTACTTTTTAATAGAATCAGTTCTGTTCTTCATTTTAAAGGAAAAAAACAACTCTGCTCTTCATTAATTTTCATTTATACGGCTCATTCATCAACATCATTGTTCATTTGATATACTGCACTTCATTCTTATAATAAAATACTACTCTTCCTTTTATATACACTCCCTATCAATTCATAAAAAGAAGAAGGGTTCCAACAACCGATTTCTTTATTTCCTCTTTGTATTGAGCATTGAGTTTACAAGTGGTTCGGGATTCTCTTCACTGAATGCGAGAATACTATCGGGTTGTTGAATCTTGTGAGAGAGACATGCTATGAACATATCGAGTTGTCGAATCTTGGGAGAGAGACATGCTATCAACGTATCTACCAGTATAATGGGGGCATTTCCCTTTCGACTGAGCGTTAAAGCATGCTTCAACTCAAGCTAAAACTTGACTCCTATTAATTTTTGGCTATTATTGTTATTATATTGTTACTTATTCCTAAATTAGTAGATATATTCCATGTTGTTTTTGTGCTTTATTTTCCAACAGTTCACTCAGAATAAGTAGTCCAGTCTTTGTTGTGCTGTTTAGAATTAGCCGCATCACTTGTAAAAAAGTACTAGTTAAAAATGTTCTATATATGCGTAGTCCACTCTTACTTATTTTGGGGTGTATCACAATTAGAACTTTTCATTCACTTGAATTTTATCTCTAAAGGAAACTTTCTAACAGTCTGACTATTCAGATTCTTCAATTAAATAGGCAAATACTGCCAGTTCCGTTTAACGTCGCAATTTGCACCAGAGAAACATGTTTCTCGACTGCGCAATTACATGGAGAAACATTTCAATCACCATTCTTAAACATAACTAATCTACAAAACTGTGTCAAAATTGCAAAATAAATAGCACATCCCACTTCAGCACCCAGCCCGGTGGTGACGGTTCGTATCTCAACAGTAACAGTTTTGCGCAGCCACATCAATCCCGGGATACATTGCATAACTCGCACGAAGAATTCCTTTGCCACTGAAGCACTTTTTGCTGCACCACTAGCTTCAAAGCGCTTTGCTGTTTGGAAGTAAAGACATAAACTGATCCACTTTTTAAAAAATGTGGCTAGTGCAACGACCAAACATCAAGCAAGGGTATTCTCAACATAATCCATTGCCTTTTTCTTCACAGACTCAATTCGTTCTTAAATCGCCAATGGACTTTTCATACTCGAGATACTTTTTAAATAAGAACTGCACCACAATTGCAAAAACATTATAATAACATCAACGGGTGAAAGGAGCATAAATCTGGTATGTTTTTTTTTTATCGATTATATGAGTTTATCAAAGTATAGGCAGGCATACCTTCATCTTCTTAGGTGGAAGGCTCAAACTTATTGCTCTCTCAAATAATGCACGAATCAAATCCACATCACCAAGCCGGATCTCCTGTTAATATTCAGGCAAGTTAAATGGAGTACAAAAATAGGGATAACTACAAAACCTCCCATGAAGTTCGAATAATTACAAAAACAACAAAGGTTTTTGAAAATTGCAAAAGCCCCCTTGAGGTTTGATTCCATCTCATATTTCCCCCTTCATAAGCAAAAACATTTCTAAACCCCTATGATATTTCTAAAAATATTACAGTTATCCCCTTAAATTTAAGACATAATTAAACCTGAGGGGGCTTTTATAATTTTGAAACATCTATGGGTTTTTTTTTGTCATGAGCCCAAATCTAAGAGTGTCTTTTGTAATTATCCCCACAAAATATTCTTTACTTTTGGGTTGGGTGGGTGGTTGGATTGAGTGCGTGTGTGCGGCGAGTGAGATTGAAAATTCATATTTTCTTTTTCGTGTTCCATTTTCTTTTTGTATTTAAGACAAGGAGGGGTGAGTGGAAGTTTACTTGATCAAGATAGATGCTCCACAAATCTGTCCTCTTAGGATACTCCCTAAGCATTCCCTCAAACATGGATCTTCCCCTATCTGGAACTCCACACTTGAACTCAAGTATGGCAGTCTGTGAAATAAATTTTATATGCTTATGTCGGGAAGGCTCAGAAGAGCACGATTTACAACAGACTGAACTCCGTCACTGTTTCTTTTCAAAACAGACTGGATTTTTCTCAGCCAGACCTGAATGCGGAAAAGAATATAATTCAGAACAAGAGGAAATGTGAAAGGCGTGAGATTTAGTCGAAAATCATATAATAATTTTTGTACCTTGCATGAATGCTTGAACTTTCTAGTCATTTTGTCAAGAAGCTCATCAGACAATTTATGTTGTTCAGTTCTCTCATACATTCCCAGAAGGGCAAGATGCACCCTTTTGGGATCACAATACTGCAATGCTCTTTGAAAGATTTTCATAACAGCCTCCTAACAAAAGGAAAATTCAGATGAAATCTTTATAGCAAAATGAAGTCAAAAAATGAAACAAGCTTCTGAATGCTCCGTTTTCTTCTTATAGTTAGTCTAAAAGATCACAAAACTCTCAAGAAAATGAATGTTTTCGGGGGGCTTTCACAGTACCTCGGGAGGATTGCCATACTCATTTTCCAAGTTGAAATAAGCAACCCAGATATTCAGCTTCTCAGATTCTTCCCGAATGTTTATTGTTCTCAAAGCCCTAAAATAACAAAGTAAAGTAATAAGTTTGAGAGGCATCCAAGTAGTGAGATAAATCGAGTAAAACACAGTACCACTGTTAATTGGTTAAGACAATTACGCTCGCTGTAGCACCAAAAATAATTTAATAAACAAGTGAGGCATCCAAGTTTGAGATATTCTGCACAGAAAATTTTCATGCTAAAGAAAATTCATTGCATGGAGGCAAGTTTGACATCAATAAGTGAGAGCATCGAAGCTTGAGCTCCACGACTGCATTTCTTAGGATTTATTCGTATCTAGGCAAAATCCAGGATAAACCAAATGGGAAAGAGAAACACTCAATGATTCTTTCACACATGATACATTCAGCACGTCTTATAGCCAAAAAGTGCGTAACAAATACACCAACTACTTCTAGTTCAATGCATAAGTGTCAAAGATCTTTATCCCCAATGTTTTCTACAAAAAAAGGCATCAAGCTGCCCTCCCAAACAAGAGGCCATCAATAAACCAGATTGTTCACATCATTCATGCAAATAACCCTCAGACTATCTAGCCATGAGAATCAAGTACGGAAGTATACCATGAGGAGAAACCACAAAGCTTTTAGTTAGTAGGCATGGGACCACTCATGTCTGTTGAGACACTCTTTCCCCCTTGGTTTTCCTGTTTCCACCGACGTTCTCTCACATGTAACTTAAGCAATCTTCAAATGTGAAAGGAAACCCCAGTCTAAAAAATCCCAACCTTTTGTACCCATAAGGAACCTGACTGCTCTATAATACGGTCAAGCCCACATTCGCTACCACCGAACACCAGGCCACCTGATTTGTACTTTGCCTAGAACCTTCTATAAATTCCTTATAAGAATAGGGATGGCAACGGGGTGGATGTGGGATGGGTCTGCCAGACATAAGAAATCGATTAGTTTTTTTATCAAAACTTACGATGGATTTGAAATCCTTACACAAATTCACATCATCCAAACAAGATGTGGATTTCAAATCCAATAACTTTGAAATCCTTTCATTTGAAATCCTTGGGATTTCAAATCCCTCCATCCAAATAGGCCTAATGTATTTTACGATTTATAAATATATTTAGGTAAGATCACTAAGACACATCACCAGCCCGAAGATGGCCAAGGTTTATAATTCAAGACGCCTCATCTGCCCCAAGACTAGCTAAGCCACCCTAAACAGGCCTTGAGCGAGGCGGGTTTGTGATGGGTCAGGGTTTATCAAGACTCTTGACCATCCCTATCAAAGGATCAAACACATTTTTTGATGACTATTCTACATCTCCAATACACCTAGGATCAAGACCCCACATGTTTTTGTCAAGAGCCACCTCATTTTCATCAACTTACTCCTAAGAGCGTACAAGATCCACCAACCTTGACCCCAATACCACTTGTTGAGTTAATCTTAGGAGTTTGCCTTGAAACATGAGTCAACTCCAATCTCGACCCAAGAGATTACTCAGATACATAAACACTCTATTTTCATGCTGGTTTTCGAAATGTGAGATTTTCTCTTAAACATGCAACTCTAGCCTATTGTGTACTAACTTGTCCAATACTAATCACCAAGGGCAATCACAAAGTCCAAACAAAAAAGCCACATAGCAAAATCTCGTAAAAGCAATAAAAAGTTCAAGTTCATAGATGTGAAAGAACAGAAATTGAACACTAATTGCATAGTTTACCTTTCGGCAATGGACCGTGCCTTCTCAATATCTGCTAAAGAGAGCATAAATGCCATGTATTTTATCCATATAAAGCTGCTGTTTGGGGAACTTCTAATAAGTTTCTCAAATTCATCAGCATTCCTTGGGATGTCTTTTTCCAGCAGCCTCTCCTCAGCAGCTCTTATTTCTCGTTCCCTTTTACAGAGCATTAATAAATTGAAGTCAATTTTAGTTACTATGTAATATCAAAGCCCAATGATTCCTGCACAATGCCCTTACCTCTCTTCCCTAGCTTTCTTTTTTTCTCTCTTTTTGCTTTTCTCTTCAATGGTGTCTGCATTCGTAGCATTTACCACGCTTTGACCAGCATCAACATCAATGTCTAAGCTTTCTATGTCATCAAGTGGAACATCGAGAGGTGGCACAAAAGCCCTAGATTCAACATCAGCTAGTATAGGGTGGAGACCATTGTCAGCTTCATTGTTTGTGTTCTCAATGCAAGCAGAGTTGCTTTGTGGTATTATTGTTGGCTCAGCTAATACAACAGAATCATTTGTGCCACTGGCATTATCATGGTTATGTCTCGGAGGTGTCTGCAATGCTTCCTCATCTGTGAAGTATGAATTCTTCATCCCTAGAGAAACTCGATTTCTCTCTTTATCAACCTGAAAGAAAAAGTTAGAAACATGAGGCTGATAATGCACTTCGGTCATTTGATGAAGGCTGACGCTTTAAACACTCCCTGTTCTCACTCCAATGATCAAACCTTTAATCATCATTAGTTACGCAGATCCAAACTTTTGATAATTTGTAAGACCTGATGAGTGAAGAAATGATTTGAACCAATATTTGAGTGGGACCACCTTAATAAGCCTCAATAAGTGGCCCCACTGTTGGAACGGATTTTGCACATTTTATTTGCTTCTATTTACCCCCAAGTGGGGAAGAAAAGAAAAAATTAAAAGAAAACAACAAGTATACCATCCCTTCCTCCATATATCCTCTCTTGAGATGAGCTTGGCAATTTTACTTAGTTAAATAAATGGCTAACCTTCAAAACCTTTGCTGTCACTCTCTCCCCTGCATTAAACTTTGCCTCTAGATCGTCTATATAATCATCAGATAGCTCTGAAACATGGCATAACCCGACCTAGACAAAGTAAAACATCATAAGCACATGTTACCACTTTGAACGCAAGCTGTCACTAGAAAACACAAGCGCCCTTTTATCAATATATATAGGCCCATACATGGTAAACAATGACTACGAAAACATTCAACATCCATTTCACAAGCTGATAAAACTGGAAGGAGGATCGAAACCACATAAGAGAAAGGTGCAAAATTCAAGTAGCAATCAGTTGGATTCTACCACAGCGCTAATATGTATTTAGGACAAGCACAAACTACTTTTTCATTATAGCCACTAGACATGCACTTGCAAAAGTAACAAGTTTAGTTGAACTACATCTTTAAACGTGATCAAAATCACATGATCAAATCTGGGCTTTAGAACTAAGATATCAAAGAAAATCCATTCACTTACCACATTTGTGTGATCAATGCATATAAACAAGCCACTAAGTCTCGACACGCTTGATTCTACCATGAATAACATCTCCAACATTAATATGGCTTAAGCGATTAGTATCCGACTTTGACGCGCTGCTGGCACTTGAAGTCTGAAGGGTAACTTCAACCCGCTTAGACAATGGCTCCACTGATAGCACCCTGCATTAGATGTGTCAGTGTTGCATACTGACATCAATATGGAAATCTGTTTTCAAGTAACTTACCTGCCATTAACAAGTTTTCCAATAGGAAATTCATTTTCTGGATTTTCAACAAAGTTGTTCGACAAATTAGAGAGGAGAACTTTGGCATCAATCTTTCGTGAGAGCATAATAAAACATCCTTTCGAAGAGACATTTTTAACATAACCCTGCAGCAGATAGAATGTGGGGAGATCAAAATCACTCTTTAAAGAATAAGAATTATATCAACATTGAAATATTGGTAAAGTATACTAGAATTTGCATTCTATCAGCACAAAATTTAAACTAACAGGTAACCAGAGTTTGATGTAAAAAAAGATTGTCTACTACTAATGCAGTAACTACAATATTTTCATTACAAAAATATTGAACTTTAGGAAGAATCCATAAAGGGATCTCAGTTAACTACCTGAACAACCATATTAGGATGAAGATCTGTTATCTTGTCAACATGCTGGATAGAAGTGTGTCTGCAAATAAGTAACTTGTGTTGTGACACCAGAAAGTGTAAATATAGATCCAAACTAACAGTTATAGGACATTACTCTGATGAACTCATGTCAAGATGCAAACAAACTTCATGAAGTTAAAGAAAATATCTCAAATTGTTGGTCAAAAACCCAAAAATGGAACTGAAAATCAAGTTTTTATATAGATGAACTGCAAAATACAGAAACTTCACCACATTCCTTTCTTCACTTGCCATTAGTTGATCAAAAAGAAATAGCTGTTACAAAAACAAAAGCCAATTTCTAGGTAAGCAAAGATCTAAACTTACATGGCACTATTAAGGTCAGCGGGTCTCAGGCCACTTGAAGCATGTGGAGTTGATCGCATGGATAAGTCAACATGGACTGTGCCCTTAACAGCACGATTAATTTCCAGAACTTTACATTTCACGAACTGTCCTATGTGATAACCAGCAAGTGGGTCGGAAACCCAGTCTGACAATTCAGTAAAATGAACCTTACCATAATGGTGCGGATCAATTTGGACCAGCAATCCACCAACACCAGGAAGAATTTTAGAAACCCTACCACCCACAACACTTCCTTCAGCTAAATACATTAAACGATGATCAGAATCAATTTCTTTGAGTTCCCCAAAACCATCAGCTGGTCTATGCAAGACCAGACGCAGTGACTTCTTCTCCTTATTAACGCTGATTATGTAACCTGAAATAGCTTTGCCCACATAAAACCGCTTCTGGAACTCTGCAAGTTCAGAAGGCTCACATGAAGAATCAAGAATATACAACTGAGCCTTTACATCTCGAGATACAGTCAACCAGGCCCAGTCAGAGTCAGTCTTATATACGAAACCAGAAACACGCTGTCCATAAGTATAGTTGAACTCTTCAGTAGTCAGTTCATCTATTTCACTAGATCCTGCATATGCAATGCACATTTAATAAGTTAACCACCAAATTCGTGCATGATCTTAAACATATATAAGCGAGCAAAAATTTCAGAAACATGAAACGAAAAACATATGTCCTGAAAATCCAATGACCACCAATCAGAAACAGCATAATTTTCTTAAATACTGAAAAATAAAGCCATCATAATATCCTTTGAAAAAGGTGTAGCGGCCATCAATCAGCACGAATCATAATAAGTGCAGATAAGGAGGCTGTGTTGGCATGATCAATCAGAATCAGCAGGAAAGTAAGGGTACAATATTGGGGAAATTATCAATTACAATACAAAATAAAATACGAATATCCACATGTATCCATGCTTAGATAACCATTTAATGAAAGCATTAAGAAGTTGCCCATAATTACTGCTCATATCAATTTAGTTGGAGGCAGTTAGAGGTCGGCTAATTTCAAAGTTGTAGTCTAGATCTAAGCTTCTGAATTCATGTTTGACTAGATGTGAAGACCAATCTGCATATGCACAGCAGTCAGGATGATCTAGAAAGGATTATATTCTTTATAATTTTAAGCAGGTATTTAAACTTTAAAGAGTTTAGCCTTGCAGGCTTAGATGGCTAAATACGATGAGTGATCTTCAGAATTCATGTTTACGTTTGTCCACTGTTTGAATAGAACTCTAAATCAGATAATCATAATATTTTTTACCTGATCTATGCACAGCATTACTATGCTAAAGGTAAAGACAAAAACTTTGAGACTGCTTACCTTTAAGCAAGGAAGGTTTGATAGATAAATCCCATCCATAACCTCCTTTAATGTTTTCTGACTTACTACCCTTTGAAACAATCCTTGCTGTCAGTGTTTGCCCAATTCTGTAATCACTAAACGGACTTTCGGTAGAATTATCATCAGTTGCCTGCCAACAAAAGCAAAATCAAAACAACCACACACCATTTATATATAGAAGGTTACACACAAAATAAACTATAAACATTTCCACTCATAACAACCTAAGCTAAAAGACTCCGCACCTCAGTTACATGTATTCTTCCATGAAATCCAGAACCAAATTTCACTCTGAGTTCAAAAGGCTTTATTTCAGTAATCTGAAAATCAACCAAAGACACGACATTCAAGTCTAGTTAGATAAACTGAGGGTCTCGATGGAGCTAAAGTTCAATGAGTAATCTGCACTCCAGAATTATGGGTCTCAATTCAGGATAATGAAATGGTCCTCACCTCTGCCTGAACGAGAGATCCAACATCATAGCTGGATCTCTTCTTTGCCCGCTTAGAACTGGATGTCTCCACACCATCACTTAAAGATTTGAGCAGCAGAAGCAATCTCCCACCTGTTGCAGGAGCTGGAAGCGCCATTACTGTGGCAGAGACACTGCACGCCAATACAACAATTATAGTGACACCAAAAAAAAAAAAAAAATTCGCCTAGGAACCAGAAGTAGAAGGAAGAAGCAACTAGCAGGTGAAAGCTATCTTTGCCAAGAACATCATCAAAGAAAAGTTTCAGTTCAATTAATTGCACGCGAAAAGCAAACCAAGTAGAAGAATGGGGAAGAAAAATAAAACTACAAAGACGACAGTAAGTGCAAAGGAACATAAGGACATGTTTTAACTAGATCACTTTCAAAAGCCTGTCACTAAGCCAGCTATCATAAGTCTGAACATCAAGTCCTTCACTAGATGATTACAAAGACATACACTCGGTTACCTAAGCAATTTAAAACATGTTCGACAGGGCACCTTCCAGGCTCGCAGCCAGATATTCAACTTAATTTAAATGTTTAACAAAGAGACATGTTATCTTTGCAACTGAAGCAAGCCTCATAAGTTTCAAAAATAGCCTCTGAATGCCTTTTCTGAAAGAAAGCAAGGGGCTGCCTCAGTAGCTTCCGGATGGTAAACAATAAACTTAAATAGAGGGCTCTCAAATTTCTGTAGGCTACATGTTTTAACATGCAAAACAAATTATCTGATGTTTTTATATTTTACCTTACACAAATTCTATTGCATCACCAACTGATGTGTGTACACACTTTTCATGTCTGCTAAAGTAACTGCCACTGTTTTGCCTGATGCTTGAATAACTGTTCAATAGTTAATGCCTATTGTCTAGTACTCAAAATGCATGACTAACTATTCAGAATAATAATGTCAGACACGGATTCTTAGCCTGAATTCTGCAAAAACTAACAAGAGGGAACACAATGACATCATAGACATGTGTTTAACACTTTTCTATCCACCGATGAACAGTAATAAGAGCTATACAACTTCCCCATCCAAAAAACACAAAACAAGAAGAAAAAAAAGAAGCAATTAACTTTTCCAGAAAGCTGCGAGCTATGCGCACAGAAAACATTTGCTGAGTTACCTTTGTCCATGGGTAAACTGTTTAGGAGGTAATTTCTGAGTATTGTAATCACATAGTGATGCATAGCCAATGGTAAAATTATAAGCTGGAAGTGAAAGGACCTGTTTACAAAAGGACGGAGAAAAAAACTATAGAAGTTAGCATTCACTTGAATAAAGTTAAGCATTAAACAAAATTAACATTGAAAGGGGAAAAATCATTTACCAAGTAATTTTCCTTAACAATCTCGACTATTGCATTTACTATTTGATTGACTTCCAACTCTTTATGGGCTTCTCTTTTGCGTTTCTGCAATTAAGAATAATAAAAATTAGAAAATAAAAAAGGAAGGAATGCGAAAATCCAGGTTTAATGACCTTATAGATTAAACAGAACCATTAAACCCTATGAGAACTTACAAACACCATCAGAAGGTAAAATATATATAAACAGCCAGCATAATTATCAAATGGAAACCATGCACGTGACTACATGTGAAGCACACAAGGAGACATTACTGGGATGATACTTGTTAAAACTTGAAAGCAAACCTTCTTAAGTGTTTTTAAATTAGAGCTCTCTTCTTTTGCTCTATTTATGAACCCTGGCTTTAAAGATAGATCCACAAGGCGTTCAATCTTCGAAACATCAAGAACTGCAGCTCGGATAACAGAATTGTTTTCCACGGTGGTTTCCGCCACTGAAAAGAGATATATCTTGAATTTCATTTTGAACAAGGCAAATAACAAATAGTTCTTATAACTTTAGCAAAATGACATACACTGATAATGTGAGATGAAGCCATATACATCATCGTGTTCCTTAAAGCTTATAACAACACCATAATCCTTAATTTCATGTACTTTTCCTTCAATAACACTGCAAATACCAAATCCATCAATCCATCTCAATCCAGGGCCTTCAGAGTCCAATACTTGCAGCTTTGCAATCTGGTCAAAGCAGTAAGGTGAGTGCAAAATATGGAAATAAAACAAGGATTACAAGTTTCTACGAGATAAGCGCTATTAAAAAAATAAAAAAATAAATATAATGGTAGGCAGAAAGGACAAATGGAGCACCCAGGAAAATTCACACCCAACGATGACCGCCATAAAACCAAAGACGAAAAGATTGAATTTCATCCATTTGTTCCTCTCCCAACCAATAACTTAAAAAGGAAAAGTAAAGCGATTAACATCAAAATTATGACTCCTTAATCTATACTTCCAAGAGACTCAACAACTAAACAACACAGCCAACAGCACCAAAGTTATGTTAGAGTAACAATTTACAAGCCCATATCCATGGAAGTAGTATATTTGACAGATGTTTATACATAAAACAAACTAATCAGATAATCACCATAAATAGCATATTCTACTAGTTTATTTCTAGCTTTTCTATTCCTACAAAAGGAAAAAAAACTGAATCATGTCTCTTGTCAGAGTTCACTTAGAGAAGTCTGTCAATGGAAATTCTGGTGTTACCTTCTCTTCCAAAAGAAAGTATTCTTGAATAAAGGATGCATCGGTTGAACAACACAATGATTGCTTCAACGACAGTGTTATCCTACCCATCTCAGTACTAACCTGGAAAGAGATCAAAAAGAAAAGATCAAAAGAAAATTCCTGAAGTTTACCATGTTATACACTAAGTTCTAATATTGGCCTACATCAACTATGTTGCTGCGAACAGACTGTCCGACATAGAAGACCTCAGAAAGATCCGACCTTCTGTCATCCGTAGCCTACAAGACAGCATCCCAGTAATCCAAAAATTTAAATAAACAGCCAATTGCCAGTTATACAAATACTTGAAAGTAGAGTATTTGATGTATACCTTGCTTTTGGGAGCAAAACCAGTTAAACGTCCAATAAAACGAACAAAGCAGCCAGTTTCAATTATATTACATATGTAACCCTGGTACAGAAATGTTATGAGCTGAGGATAACAGGAAATGCGGACAAACATGCTCCCAAAAAATGAAAGTTCATCATTGTTATGCAAAAACTTTGCCTGTTTGAAAGCATTAGGTCGAAGAACGGAAAACATTGCAAGGCAAACTAGAGGTTATATAAATATTTCAACAATTTTCAAAGGAAATACCACAAAATGGAAAGGAAAGCAACATTCTTACATGCACCACAGAGTGGGTACGGATTTGGCTAACATCAACAGGAAGCTGTTGGCTTGAGTTCACTAGTGAATACTTCGCAGTAAGTACAACATTGTTTCCTTCAATATCTGCATGATCAAAATATCAAATAGAAAACATTCAATCATCAGAAAGTCAAACTAGAATCTCAAATTGTTCTTTTTACTCGATATATAAAAGTCAGGCACAAGAGATTCACAAGATACTGTGTCTGGTTCATTATTCTTAAAGGTGGTCTAGGCTAATACAGAATAGCACCAATGCTACATTTTATTTGCTACTTTTTTCTTGTAGGTGTACACCTCAATTTTCAGTTTCTTTTATAAAGACTAAGAAGGAGAGGGTGCGGGGACCAAAGATTTCACAGAAAAATTCCTGCAACAAGGATAACAGAAGAAAGAAACTAGCTAGCTAGATTAATAACAAAAGGTGATGGAGGAAACAATATTGGGAGATTACCAAGAACCAATAATTCATCAAGTGATATCCTGGTTTCATGACAGACATCAATAGAGCAGCAAGGCCTGTTGCATTGAAAACAAAAATCAAATACAAGCATACATGCATGGGGAAAATCAGGAGCAGAATAAACATCTTGGCACCTGCAGAATCAAAGGGACAGCGAACATAGCAGATGATAATTCAAAAAGAAATCAAGAAACTCTATACTAACAAGGCTGTCGAGATACCATGATGATCTGCCAAATGTTCAAGAGAGATGGTGCCTTTCATGTGACCTGAGGCACTGATTTCCACTATTACTGCATGAGGTGTTATACATTCAACAACTCCAGAGACTAGGCTGCCTGGTTTCACACTCTCATCCTCTGATGCCCTATGAAATATTTTAACACAGAAAGGAAAACAAAAACAACATTAACACTCTTCAGAAGAATTAATTTGTCATCTAGATGTAAGAAACAAAAGAGGTTAACAAACCACATTTCTAGGGAATGAAGTGGTCAAGATAGACAGACCATCTATAATGTTCACATTTTGAAATACTACAGTTCTAACGCAGCAAAAATCCAATTAAATACGAAGGAAAGTATTAAGTCATTAAGTGATTAAAAATGTATATACTACCACATATCGAATTATATACAACAGCAACCACATATGCCTCTGCCACAATATTACAGGATTCTGAAACAGTTAAACCTTTCTCGTAATGTGAAGCAAAAGGCATTTATACCTATTAAGCAAAAGGAGTCATATATGCATGTTAAATGAGAAATCCACACTTCAAGTTTCTAATGCAATTGAGAAATCATTGGGAGAACTCAACCTTAAATTTTACCCACTAAAAGAGAGAAGTGGAAAATGTTTAAGCAGCAAGTACAAAATCAAAATTTGCAGAATAATAATGGATAACTTGGAAAGACCAGAACAGATAACCAATTACCTTCATTTTTATGTAGGAAAAAGAAGTCAGTATTATGTTGGACATATGTTTAAACATGTCTATGGCCTTGAACACAAATATCACAAAGTTCAAAAGAAACAAACCTTGTAGGCGTCATGTTGAAACTGAGATTTATTCTGTGTGAAGCAGGAATACATTTTACAACTCTACACTTAACAACTTGTTCAACATGATACAAGGAACTTATGTCACCACCCGGTCCCAAACCAAGTTCAGATCTGCAACAAGGAATGACTTATTATTTAGTGTAACATGAAATCGTCAGATAAAAAAAAAAAGATTGGCATTAATATGTGATTTTCTCTAAATTGTGTGATGGCATTGTGGGTGAACAGAGTAGCATAGAAGATAAAAAAAACTGCACGCACTCGCGCTCATCTATGACACAGACTATTTGAATAAACTTCCATTATTCTCTTTACACGTGATAGACAGACAAAGTAACAAATATTTCTTTATATGAATAAAAATATCTAAAATATGTATTTTAAAGAAAAGTGCATAAATGATATCTATTTGAGCTTCTGTGATCAGGCTATGGAATTCATTCACTACAGGCACAAAAAGCGATGTGATGCAGCAGGATGGCTGGAAAAAAAGGGAGGGGGAGGGGGAGGAGGAGAAGAAGAAGAAGAAGAAGAAGAAGTTCTTGACTATGTTATTAGAGGAGAGAGGCGCGCCGGCGCAAAAGGGTCCCTAGCACCCAAAGCGCGAGGCGCACGACTCTTGAACATGAGAGGCAAATAAATAAATCACGAGGCGCAAATAAATAAATAAATACAAATAAAAATAATATAAACTTTTAACCAGGCCAATTTAGTAGAAAGAAGCAAAATAACATCACATATATCAAGCAAAAATAATTAACGAGTTGAAATTTACATTTTGAATAGCTAAAAGAGATGAAAAAAGCAAAAACAATTCCGGCTGGCAGCGGCGACCGGTAGCAGACAGTGGCTGGAGGCAGTTCTCTTGAGCAGCAGCTTTTTTTTGTTCCACCAAATGAAACCCTATTTTTATTATTTGGAATTTTTTGGGTTATTCTGAAAGTCGATGTGTAAAGTTGCTGCCCAAGGTTTAAAAAGTATGTATTTGAAGTTGTTATTACTTCACCCAAAAACATAAAAAGAAAACACACAAAAAAAAAGGCTCTTGAAACCATCATACAGTGAGTGGCCTTCAATCATCTCTGGCGTGAGTCATAGACCTGAGTACCTTGAAGTTGGCAATATAAGATATGCTTACACCACAAGAAACTTTGCACCAGATTGGCACTAAGTAGTAGAGCTGGCAAAACCCACCCCGCCCTGAGTTTTTGGCAGGCTGGGCTACGGTTTTCCAGGCCCAAAAAGTTTGGGCCTATTAAGCCCGGACACGATCGAGTCGCGGGCCGAGTTTGGCCCAAATTTTGGCCCGGCCCGACAATATTCAAGTACAAAAGGTATTTTCGAGCTGGGCTGGGCCCTGAATTCTCATGGCCAGAACAAAATCGGACTGGCCCGACCCGGTTCAAAAATTTCCAAAAGCCCAATGTGCTAGGGCCGGGCCATTGCCTGCTCTACTAAGTAGCTTATCTTGTTGTATTTTTATCATGAAAGGCCAAAGAACATTTTTAGGTATAATCAACAGTTTTTACAAGTACACAAAAAGATGTATAGATAGAATTAGGGGTGTCAATTTGGGTTGGGTCCGGGTTCGTGGGTTGAGAATCGGTCAACCCGGACCCGACTGTTTAATTATTCGTTTCAAAACCTTGAACCCGAGCCCGACTTATTTATTTCACAGGTAACCCGGACCGAGCTGTTTAACCCGAATAATAAAATTATTTTTATTTACATTTAATAGTTTCAACTAAATAAATTTATTTTTCTATAAATCAATTACTATGACACATTATTCAATCAATAAAAATATCATAATTCATAACATTCACAAAGAAATAACATAATTACATAAATAACATAAAATATTTATTATATTTGGAAGGCAACATACAAAATAATAACAACATACATAATTAAGGAGTTTTAGAATTTCAGTTTTAAGAACATGTCTTGTTTTTGTTTTTTCTTATAATTAATTATTTACTTAATTTTTTAAAATTCACAAACGGGTTAGATTTAAATGGATCATAGCAGGTTGACCCGGACACTACGTGTTTAATTGGTGGGTTATACGGGTTCGACCCAATTTCGACCAAGACCCACGAAGCCTGGACCCATACCCATTAATTTCGTGTTAGGTTTATGTCGGATTTGCATGTCGAGTCCGAAATTGACACCCCTAGATAGAATAATTTGGTTAATCATAAAAGCTTATGTATTCTCTTATTTGCCCCTGTAAATATAATTTGTAGAGTTGTCAAAACCAGTGTAGCCCGATGGGCCGGCCCTACCGGCCTGGTGCAAAGGCTGGGCTAGCCTGCAATTTTAGAGGCCCGAATGAACCTGGGCCGAAACACCGGCTGGTCCGACCATTTTAGTTGTTTTTCATGGACTGGGCTCCAAAATAGCAGCATGGTACTGTTTGACCCGACCCAGCCAGATTTCCCGGCCCAGCCCATTTGACAGATCTAATAATTTGCTCAAATTTTTCACCTATTTAATGTAAATTCTTAAACTGCTGGTCATGCAAAACCGTAATAGACAAACTGATAAACAACTTGTCAACATGCTCAAGGAAATAATATCACGCAACAATATCCAGATTATTCTCAAGTACTTTGTACTGGCCTGGGGTAAATCCTTGAACACCATTGTAGAACCGAACAAAGCAACCATGCTTTTCAATCTTTGTAATCCACCCGTGAGTGACTAACCCATCAGCCGCATCGGCATAAGAACTAAGGATCTGTAGCTTTGACTTGACCTGAAAAAAACCATATACAAATATATTTAGGGAAGCAAGACAAAAAAATTCAAGAAATAAGATAAGCATGTGAAAAAGTGATAACTCATAGACCAGTGCCTCAACCAACCAAAACTTTTTAGACTAGAAACAGACACAACTTCTACTGCAAGATTAAAATCCATACTGAAAGGTATCAACCTCAAGCCTTTCCGTTTCGCAAAGCTCAAGTCAGATAGAGTGACATAGCATAGACCAGGCTATAACCAAATATACATCGAAAGAAGAAGAAGATTTTGTAGTAAATTCAACAAAATAAAGACATGAGAAAGCATACAAGAGTTTTCTTGTGTGTAACAGTGATTCTCTTGGATTTGCAACCAAGAACACGGAAAAGCAACTCAACTCCAACCTGCAAAAGGTTAATAAATGAATGACCAATTAGAATCATGAAACCAATATAACATTTTAATCCATAAAAATGCAGAAGAGGCTCATGCAAAACAAACATATTGAACAACCTGAAATTTCTTTCTAGGCTTCGCAATTTCAACTCCGACATATGGCGGAGAGGACATAGCGCTTTCACACCACTAGAAAATTGCACAATAGCACCAAAACTGTCATCTGCAATAACCTTAGCTTTCACCACCATTCCCGGCTTTACATCAGAGTGAGTGAAAACTAAGCCTTCAAGGGCACTAGTCTGTTTAAGAGGAGGACGAATGAATTACGCGTCAAGCATATTTGGACCATTTGCTTTAGATATAAGAATGAGACGCTATTGCTATCACACAAAAATATCCGCATAGACATCATAGATGATAAAGAAGGAAATCTATCATCAGTCGATCACCATATGGCTGGTATAATCCCATTATGTCTCCCTCTCATCGACATTATTGACTTCTAATTATAGAAAGAAATTACTATATAAGGATAACACGATTTTAATCAAGTATAATTAGTCAGCATAAGCTTCGTTCACTATAAGAACAAATTTGACCAGTGGAAACGCACAAAGAAGAGTAATATTGATTAATGGAGCACAAACAACCTTTAAAATACCAGTTGCAAGCCCTTCCAAGTGCCTATATCCAAGTACCCTGACACGAACACGGCTTCCTTCCTTAAAACTCTTATCCAATTTTCCAATTTCCTTGTCAGCAACGTCAGTTACCTGAAATCCTTATGATGAGATTAGCAGTGCCAATATCAAGTTACAGAATGTCCACATGCAAAAGAAATAAAACTAATCAAACTTACATTGACATAAGTTGGGGTTGGAAGTGGTAAAGTAGGAATTTCCAGGAGAAGGCCTGACCCCTTATCAACCCTGACTACTTTAGATTGATCAAAGATATTGCCGATTTTAACAAGCTGCTTAACATATAAGTTCATATCAGGAAGGACGAATTGTTCACATTCTTCAACAAACCAAGATGGAGCTTAGGCAAGCAGCTAAAGCATGCTACCCAATATACTTATAATTGACTTAAATTTGAATACACAATCACATTTGAGAATTGAGCATATGGATGACCAAAAAGATAGTACGAAAAATGGGGTGCTAGTAGTGTACGAGGTAAAACAAACTTACAGATGGTGGAGGCTTATTACTGACTAGGTGAGGATTCAATGTTAGTCCAACAGCCCTCGTTGAAGGATCAATGAACAAGATCCGAGCATTGAACTATACAATAACAAAAAAGAGTGATTTTTCAACCTGAACACTAATTGAAACTAGAAAAAGGCAAAATTAGTTAGAAGAAAAACAAAGTCCTAGAACAATTCCAGATTTTTACAAGCTCATGGAATACTTTAGAATTTCAAAAAGAACATAAAACTATGTAACTAATGCAAAATGTGTTCAAATACAAACTCCAATATAGAATTATCATAAACCACTCAGACAAATCCAATCTCTATCCAATAGCACAATAGACCAGCTGATCTTATGCCCGTGCTGGATGCCAAAGGTACTATGGAACTTAATGATCAGTTACAGAGTAAAACACAATCTACCATGCAATCTAGACAGAATGGCAACAGCATTACCTTCATATTTTTGGTATAATCATTCTTCCAGTTTGACGTGGGAAAAGTTTTATCTAGATTAAAAAAATCAACCTGCATTATGAAGAAAGAAAAATCATGTGAAAGACAAGAATAGAACAAGTTGCTAATATTTTGATCATAACTAAAATGATGCAGACATACAGTTCCAGTAAAGTACGTGAGGAAGGAAAACATGATGCCATTTTCAAGGGTTGACTGCACACGAGCATTAACCATCATGCCTGGAACGAGAAGATCAATTGAAATACCCTTGAGCTCCTTGGTCTGCATGGAACCTGGTGGATTAGTAAAAGGACAGCCACAGCAATAAAAGAGGTTGGCGACTTACTTAGCATGGCAAAAAAAGTGAACATACCACAAATTTTGAAATCGTATCAGGGTCAGAACTCAAATGGACTACCTTCCGAGCTCTGTCTACTCTTTTAACAATACCTTGTAAAAGCTGGCCCATGCTCACTTCAATATTTCTCCTCTCTAAAAAATACAAGGAAATGAGGCATCAAGCATACATAAAAACTCAATTCCCCAAAATGTCTCTTATGTTTTTTATTCTATTCGAAAAGACATTCTCTAATTTATTGGAATCATTTTGACGCACAAAACAAAGATGTCAACAATTCATATTTAATGCATTAAGTCAAATACTCTACTCTAGTTCAACTATGGCTGTGGGGGTAAACTAATAAGCTGTGCCTGACTATGATCCAAAAACTTAGTTAATTAGCAGATGATACAGAACTAAAAATATATATTTCATAGGGTAAAAGATGCATAACAACAATCTTCTGCCAAGAAAGTGTTCCCTCAAATCGGTTATCTCAAACTACCCTTGAAATCTCCAGAAAACTGAAGTGAGTGCAACTTCAACTGGTCACTACTATTTTCATTGAAAATCTGTCTTCAAGCAAAATATATGTAAAAATTTTGAAAAAGCAGGACCATCAATTACCAGATTGGTCTTTCGGCATAAAACCTGCAAAAGTGGGCAATCCAAAATGAAGTATAAAACCATGATCCTCAATGCTTTTCACGTAAGCACTTAGCACCTGTAATCAGAGAATAAATAAAATTTTGTTTTAACTTTAACGTGTTACATTTATCTAGAGAAACAAATACTGTATTGAAATAAAAAGAAAGCAAGCACTTACTTCACACAAAAGACAAGTAAAAATGAAAAACAAAAGGAAACAAAGATCACAAAGATGCTAGTCCAGTGAAAACCATTTTTCACAACCCAAAAAAAAAAGAAAGAAAAAAAAAACTCAAAGATACATCCCAGCTTCCTAACTTTTGAATAGAATAACTTCCTACCAACTAAAAGAACTTTATAAGGAGATGCAATTATCACAAAAATGACACAATTAACCCCAATAAAAACATTTGATTTTGACACTGTCAATCACCCTTCTGATTTCTTGCTGTCTTAGTTAATGGTAAAACTTCATGTAGCAACACATGCATATCCAGGAGAGCAACAAGATTATTACGGGATTTATTAAAACAAGAATACAAAAGAAAAGGAACAACGGAGAAGATGCCCAATCGAATAGGTCAATCGTTGTTATGACAAAGAAGCAAAATTTTAGTACTCTAATAATCAGAGCAGCTACCCACTTTCAACATTCAAAGAAGACTCCCACCCACCCCCAAACAAAAAAGAAACAAGGTTTAAAGTTGGCCGTCCTGATCATGCAACTGAATCCATGAGCCAGTGCACTAACTATGAGGCAAGTTCCATGGCAAAAATAAGTCTATCTATAACAAACAACATATATTAATGCATTGAGTTATAATCGATACCAAAAACAAACAGATGATTCTTCTTTAAACCAAGGGAATGATTTTACTGAACACACACTTCAAACTGCATACCATTCCTTCTTGAATAGTATCCAATGATAAACTTTTGTGCAATAAAGACAGTCGCAGAGAAAGCCAGATCTTTCGTTTTGCTATTTCTTTTTTATCATCATCTACTTGCAATACAGTGCAAGACACAAGTTGCCCTTCATGGTATATTCTAGAAAGGAAGCCATTCTCCACATCCTGCCATTTGGAGAAAGAGTAAAAACAATCTTTAGTCATAATCACTCTCTAAGCTGATCTCTCTCCAACTCAAAAGATAAAAAAGGAATACCTATTTCAGTCAATTGGATTCAATGGTATTTATAAATCAAATAAGTCAGAGCCAATGGAAACAATTAAAAAACAAAAAAAGGAAAAGTACCACTTTTACTTCATCATCCATAACAGGATCAAAAGCATCACATGCACGAACTAGTCCCCTTAAGCCCCCAGGAAGACCAACTACAATATCTTTCTCGTTCACTTCAGCAATCACACCCCATAGCTTCATTCCCGAAGAAACATTCTGAATTACATAAAGAAGGAAAAGAATAAAAATCCTTATCATTTCCATATATAGAAATCAAAATCTGAAATAAATTCCTGAACTCGGATTAAAGGTGAGCAGAGGAATAGCAGCACAGTAAAGACAAAACAAAAAAAAGTATGCACTTCACCGATAGATGACACATTATCTTTTTAAAGGGCTCATTTAAGTATATATTGCCTCGAATATAAAATCATTTTGGACCACAAATGGTTTCCTATTCTATCTTGCCACACGACCAATAAAGATATCATCCAATTACTGACAAATTTGAGGAAACTAAACATGTAGTAATATTGTTTATCTGTTACTCTTGACAATTTGCATTCCGCACTGGTCCACCTATTGGAAAGGAAGTAAGGAACAAAAATCATTTCTACTCTGAATTCATTCGTTATTGCTACTAAATATTTTTCCTCCTGTGATGTGTTTCCTTTTTCAGCATCACTGCAATACAAGATAACAAACACTAGGAGAATTTACTAAAAAGGGTCAAGAAGAATGATAAACAAAGACAAAAGAGAAACATACTTTCAGGGTGATCTTATTGGCAAACTTTGGAAATTTCCCAGTAATTCCATCTCCAAAGAGCGAACCTAAATCATCCTCTGTGGACTGATTCCTATTTTGCACCCGCTTTTCCTTCTTCCTTTTCTTCAGCACTCTCTGGTCTGACTCAAAATCATCGTCCGCTACTGCCCTAGCCTCATTTCTCTCTTCTCTACTCAAAGAACTTCCCCCGCCTATAGAGCAGATTGATGAAGAAACCAAAAGGATTAAAATGTCAGATTCTTTCTTCGAGTAAACTAACAATAAAAAAGGATTCCACTCTTAAAAAAAGCAAAGTTGTTAACAGATTATTTAACGCTGACGAAATTAATATGTATTTGATACGCACTCAAACAGGGACAAAAGAAATGAGAGAAATAAATTTTCCAGTAGATACTCTCAGTCACTTTTAATCCACTAACTACATGAAATCATATATGTACATAGAGGAAACATCAATGCATAACCTATAGAGAGAAAGAGATAGATAAAACCTCGGGGGAAGTCGGGAACATCGTCTTCAGCCTGAAGAGGCAATTGCAATTTAGAAACGGCGCCGTTGGGATGGCTTCCTTCAGATTTAGCATGTTGCTTGGATGGCCTCTGAAGGTTTTTCAAGTTGGACTGCAATTTAGATTTCTTCGAAGGCGGCGACATTTCTCAACTCCGCCACACCAAATAGAAGAAAAAGGAGATTTCCAATAATCAATTCTACGCCGACCGGTGGTGTTGGCTGGAAAGTGTAACAGTGTATAGAGAGAGAGCGGCGGAAGAGGATGAGGGGTTTTAGAGGGTTTTACGATGGTAAAGTATTTGTTGTCTGGTACAGTTCTGTACGGTTGTTTTTCAATAACAATATAATTTCCCTTCCTTTTGTCCCGAGGGTGGCGGGCTGGGCTGGGCTGTGTGTAGTCCCCACTGCTGTGTTGTGTTTATAGGGAATTCCAGCAAGGCCCAACATTCAAAACAATGCCCAGACCAACTTAATTTAGTCCGGTTAACAATGTGATGGGCTTGAAGGGATAAAAGGCCCAAACTGTAGGGGGTCAATAGAACCTTCTCGAGAAGCATCCAAAACGTGCTCTATTTATAATCACGAAAGGGCAAAAGGGAAAGGTAATCGAAACTCCAATTCTTCGCCTGCGATCGTCTCTCTGGTAATTTTTCTACGCCATGCTTTTAATTCTTGTTGTATGGTCTTTAAATTTTTAGTATTTTTTTTTGCAGTTTCGTGGCTATTTTTTTTACGCTAGAGTTTTGTGTTTTCAGTTAGAATTCTCGCGTTTTTTTTTTCATTTTATTGGATGAAATATTGTTGTTTTTCTATATCTAGGGATTTGATTCCGGGTAATTGGTGTTCCCTCAGCTTACATGTTCGTGTTTTTAATCTTCTTCTGATGGTGCTTGCATGATCAGCATATCGTGTGTTCCTATGGTTTTGGTGCAACTTTTGTGGTGAAAAAGTTGGTATAACTGTAAGTGCAATTGCTTGATTTTTGGTGTTTTTATGTTAAAGGTTGAAATATGGGTAGAAGATACAGCAGAAGTCCGTCTCCTAGGGGTTACGGTAGGAGATACAGAAGCCCAAGCCCAAGGGGTCGATATAGAAGCCGTGCGAAAGACCTTCCGACTAGCCTATTGGTCCGCAATCTTCGCCATGATTGCAGGTGTGCTCTTGTAATATGTTCATTCAATTTTGTTTATTGTATGTGTGCCCCTTATATCAGTTTATGGTATGAATTGCTCATAGATATGATGAATTTTACACCTGAATTTGTTGTGGATTATGTGATCTATTACATTCCTGATTGGGGTTCAGAGTAGATATGGCCAGAAACATGTTCACTTCAGCAAAATCTGCGCCATATGGGACCAACAGCCATTCCTTTGCCTATTTTTTTTTTATCATTTTGTGTGGAGTTTAATAATTTTGTTGAAATTTTGCTCCTAGACTTTGGTGTTAAACTATTTTGCAGGCCTGACGATCTTCGTGAGCCATTTGGGGAATTTGGTCCGCTCAAGGACGTCTACCTACCACGTGACTATTACACAGGGTGAGTAATATCTGTTAATTAATCTCTTCCTCGTTGAGATGCATTTTAACTGATTAAACTGAAAACATAAAGTGGTGTTTGCTTTATTGTGCAACATTGACTAGGCTTCACCTTTCGAATATTCTCTTGTATTATGAGAATTTGTATTTTATTTTTATTTTTTATTTGAAAGTGTTGAAGACAAGAATGAAGTAGTTAGAGGTCAAGATCATCTTAATGAACTTGAAGATTGAAGCAAAGTTGAGTATGAATACAATTATGACAGAAGTTCAAGTCTTGAAGAATTTCAAGTCTTAACCTTGCAGTTACAAGGTTAGCCAATATGTAATTGTTTTGTTGAATTCTCATGGGTTAGCTAACTCTAGTCATGGTTCAGATTTTGGTATCTTTCAAATGACTGCTGAGTGCTGAGAAGCTGCGTTTTAATTTTCGAGGATTGTGCTGAATCATTATTCATCTGAGGCATCATTCTCACTTGGATCATGTTGAATTATGCAGGGAGCCGCGTGGGTTTGGTTTTGTGCAATATGTTGACCCTGATGATGCTGCCGAAGCTAAGTATCAGATGGATGGTCAGATTTTTCTTGGACGAGAGTTGACTGTTGTATTCGCTGAGGAAAATAGAAAGAAACCTTCAGAGATGAGGGCACGAGATCGTATAAGGTGAAAGCATTTTCACAATTTAATAACTCAGGGATAATTGCAGAACCCCCCTCCCCTGAGGGTTGGGCTAATTATTAAAAACTCCAGAGATATTTCAAAATTACAAAAAAAAAGCTCAAGTTTGATTCCCCCTTATATTTAAGGGGATAATTGTAATATTTCTATAAGTATCACGGGATTTTGAAACTTTTTTGTTTGTGAAGAGGGGAAATAAAGGCGGAATCAAAACCTCAAGGTTTTTTTGACAGTTTCCAAGAACCTCTGGAATTTTTTTGTTATTAGCTGAATTATAGGTTTTATTTGGTAAATATAACTCTTTAACAATACATGCATCTAACTCAAGTGTTCTTAAATGATCGTCATTCAGAAGAAGGTCGTCTCCCATTGGTTACTCACGATCACCTCGTTATAGACGTTCATATTCTCGCTCACCACGCCGTGGTCGAACTTACTCTCGAAGCCCTAGTTATTATTCTCCCTCTCCAAGGAGAAGCCATTACTCGAGGTATGTAAATCCGTTGAACGTTTCCCCATCAAATTTGAGTGGTACAAGCAAATCTAAAAGATCCATCATTTTTTCTTCTTAATGCAGATCCATTTCACCTCGAGGCCGGAGGTATAGAGAAAGGTCGTACTCGAGGTCTCCATATGGCTCAAGGAGCCTGAGTCGAAGTCCGATCAGGAGGAGCAGGAGCTGGAGCCGCAGCCCAGAAGGCTACTGATGGTTTTCTACCTCCAGTTGAGAATAGTCAGCTGTGATGTACTAAGTTTAACAGCTGCTGATCAAGTGTTTTATGCTGAAGTGCTGGTTGCTCAAACATGTTTGCTTTTTAGTTTTTATTTTGTTGGTGTTAACAGTTGTAAATTGGTAGAATTGTTTGTGCTTGTCAACGGCCTCAAACGCTTTTCTTCAAACACTTTGGTGAGGGTGTTATAAATGTTCCCAATGAACTATTCCGAGTGAGTGTATTGACATTGGGGATGACAATTTTGTTGGTGTTAACAGTTGTAATTTTTATTTTGGTCTTTTAAGTAGGGTTATAGAGACAAGTGGCACGATAAAGCATGACATGATATGGCACGATACGAATATGAAATTAAAACTTAATTAAAATTACAATTATTGTTATATTAAAAATCAAATAAAATAGATAACACGAAAATACGATAGTGTGACACGAACACGACATGATAATACGATTTTCCATCCCTAATTGACATGGCTTAGTGTCATGGGGTGTGGTTGTGGATGGATTTTGCCAAACTTTCCCTCAAAATTTTAAAAAATGTACTTGCATTCATTCTTATTTTTATAATCATTAATCACACTCACTATTCTAAAAGACCTTTTTGATTAGTTTGCTAAAGCTAGTTCCTCCTTGTCGCCATATTATTTTTCTAATTAGATTCCGCCTAATCCCACTAAAGCTCCCGCTTAAAATCCCGTCCAAGCTCGCCTAATTTGAACAATTATATGTTTGGTTCGCGATTTTTTTTACACTCGATCACACTATAACTTTATTATAATTTTTAACTTTACTATAGCTATTGCATTTTTGTGAAATTTATTATCTCTTACTTTTCCATTTGCTAATCATATTCGATTATTGTGTGTCCTTGTTCCTATCTAACTACAAAATGTTCGATAAAGATGATTAAAATTATGTATTCCATTATTAATTAGTATGTCTTTTTTTCTATTTATTGTTATTTTTATTGTTAAATAGTGTGGACAAAAATAATTTATAAAAATTAAATAATTTTGGAATCACAAGTTAATTTTTATTTTGGTCTTTTAAGTAGGGTTGAAAAACGAAACAAGTTGTTTGATACTCGATTTAGATTGATCATTAAAAACTTGTTTGGGCTCGATTAGTTAACATAACGAACTAAATTTGAACATATTTTTCTATTTGATAAGATATAAAGTTTGACGATAGTTCGGCTTGATTAGTAAAAAAGAATAAAATATGTGTAAAAATATCAAACTACTTGAGCTCGATTCGAATTCAGCTCGACTAGCTTATTTGAGCTCGATTCTTAGCTCGGACACAATTTCTAAAACTTGATTAAAATTCAAGCAAGTTTCAACAGTTATATGCTTGGTTCGCCTCGACTCGTTTATATCCCTATCTTTAAGTTTTTAAGGTTGATGGTCTAAACAAACTTTCTTTACAAATTATTGTACTAAATTATTTGTGTTTTATTACAAAAAACTTACAGACTATCAAAGTAAATTGTAATACACGAGACTATCATATCACGAGTAAATCAAGATTCAAGACATCATTTACAAAGCAACTTAATTAATGTTTTTCTAATAATAAAATACAACATATTTTTTTTTTTTTTTAAAGTTTCAAAGATATTATAATAAAAGCCATAAAATTATCTCAGTTGAGTTCTGCACTTCCACTTATTTAAGCCGTGATATACACCTTCAACAATTATACCCATCTGGAAAAACCTCAGAACTCATTGTCAAAGGTCCATCTATGGCGACATCAAACGCCGTCCCGCAACCACTCCAAGACCGAGTCGCAATTGTCACCGGCGCATCCCGCGGGATCGGCCGCGCAATCGCTCTCCATTTGTCTTCCCTCGGCGCAAAAGTTGTCATCAATTACGCCTCCAATTCGGCTCAAGCCGAAACAGTTGCCGCCCAAATCAACACTGGCTCCACTGTCCGCGCCGTCACCTTCCAGGCCGATATCTCCGATCCAGATCAGGTCAAATCCCTCTTCGACGCGGCGGAGTCGGCCTTTAGCTCGTCGATTCACATCTTTGTCAACTCAGCCGGCGTATTAGACTCTAAATATCCCCCAATTGCTAATACCACCATAGACGATTTCGACCAAACCTTCAGCGTTAACGCGCGAGGCGCGTTTTTGTGCTGCAGAGAAGCCGCCAACAGGTTGATTGGTTGCATAAATTGAACACAATTTAATGATATTTGATTTAATTATTTATATCGATCTGACTACAGGATCAAGCGCGGCGGAGGAGGTAGAATCATATGCTTGACGACGTCGTTGGTGGCGTCGTTGAAGCCAGGATACGCGGCGTACACGGCATCAAAGGCGGCCGTGGAGGCGATGGTGAAAATATTGGCGAAGGAGCTGAAGGGGACGGGGATAACTGCGAACGCGGTGGCGCCGGGGCCAGTGGCGACGGAGATGTTCTTCGCGGGGAAGACAGAGGAGGCGGTAAAAAGGGCGGTGGTGGAGTGCCCGCTGGGGCGGCTGGGGGAGACGGAGGATGTGGCTCCGGTGGTTGGGTTTTTGGCGAGCGATGCGGGTGAGTGGGTAAATGGGCAAATCATTCGGGCCAATGGAGGGTACGTGTAAATCCAGCGTTAGTCTTGCTACATACTTATTGGACCAATTTACATGGTTGGAATATGATGCTTATATACAAAATCATGTTTCCTATTTGAGCCCTTTGCACTACATTATATCTCCTTCGGGTTACTGGTTACCAATTACCATGAATTGTTCTTTTTGTCATCGAGCTTATTGCACATAGCCCGCCTTGGTCCTGTCTAGGCGCTAGGCCCCATCCTACCGCCGACTAGCGCCTAGTTCTTTTTAGAACACTGGACTCTTAGGATGTCGAGAAACTAGTAGCCCATTTTTAACTAAGGAAAGAAGAATATGATTAGAGATGTAGTGTGTGAAAATGAGTAGATATCATAAATGAAATCTAGGTAATGGGTCCAGTTGAAAGTTTTGTACAATGAAATGAAAACGGCAAGTATTGTCATATATAACATAGTACAAAAGAATGCTGCTTGCTGCTACAGATATTATTGACTTTTTATTGATCATTTAGAACTCATAAGCCTCATATACCCATTTTTTTTACACACAAAACTATGCACTACATCTGGGATTTTTTGAACAGTTTTCTACATACTTCCAATTTCAAAACTCATCATACCCAGTCAATACTAATATGAATATGAACACTTTTGCATTATCTTTCAGAAGAGGTGTCGATTAGCTGACTCTATCTTTCACTGATATATAAGGCAATGCTTACGCACAAAATACCAAAACTATTTACTATTTTTGGTTTTTGCATCCATCACTTGGGGTAGGTTTCATGCATCAACCAAATTTTAAGATATGTGGAAGAAATTTTGCACATACTTCCAATTTCTTGGCCTCATGCTCATCATATTCAAACTAATGGCATAAGAGTACAGTCTATATAGCACCAGTCATACACAAATACAATTAATTGTCATCTGTCACATATAAATTTAAGAGATAAGCACAAAGGAACCCCTGAGGTTAGGAGTAGTTACAAAAACCTAGAAAAGTTTTAAAATTACAGAAACCACCTCGAGGTTCGACTCCGTCTTACATTTTGCCAAATCGTTAGTTAACCTAACAAAATTTGCCGATGTACCAAATATTTTACATTACATCCCTCAACTTTTCTAAATATTACAAATAGTCTTGTAATATTTAGAAAAATTGAGGGATTTAGTTGTAAGAATTTGTTGATGTCAGCAAATTTGAACTGTCGAGGTAAAAATGTAAGACAAAATCAAACATCAAGGGGGTTTCTATAATTTTGAAACTTCATTAAAGTGATTTATACATGGTTTATGTGTATCACACGTCACATCACATTAAAGATCAAGACTCATAAGAGTGGTATAAATTAGGAACATTGCACCATGGTATGTGGATCAAAATTTGACATTAACAAAATGGCAACCATATTATCACCCAACCCTGCCATGCAAGACCTTAAGCTCACATTCCAAGAATCCACCCTTGTTTTCCCCTCCCAACAAACTCACAAAAGACCATTGTTCTTGTCCAACTTAGAACAGTTCCTTAATTTCAATGCCCAAATAATCCACTTCTTCCAAGCCAACCCAGATTTTCCACCAGAAACTGTGGCCCAAAGGCTCAGAATGGCAGTAGAAAAAGTGCTGGTGCCATATGATTTCATGGCTGGCAGGATCAAGTGGAACGGGCTGTCAGGCCGGGCCGAGATTGAGTGCAACGGGGCTGGGGCGGGCTTTGTGGTGGCTTGTTCGGAGTTATCAGTTGATGAGATTGGGGATTTGTTTTGTCCTAATCTGGGATTCAAGCAGCTTGCTGTTCAAAGATTGGAGAATTTGGATGATCATGATCAGCCTCTTTGTGTTTTTCAGGTCAGTGCAACTGTAAATCGTACTTAATCCGTGACAAATTGTGTCATCGTGTCGTCTTTGTGTCACACTATCGCGTTTATAACAATAGCTGTAACTGAACTTATTTATAATATTGTGTTTCCGTGTCGTGTCGTGCCTTATTGTGTCATTTGTCTCCGTAATTAGTGTCATGTGACTCGTTGTCAGCCCTAACTACTTATATGGAGGCTGTGGTCTTAAATTAAAGGGATAATAACTAAAACTACCTTGAGTTTGGGTTGATTACCAAAACAAACCAGAAAATGTTTGCAAATTAAAAAAAAAAACTCGTTAAGGTTTGATTTTATGTTAAATGTAAGGGAGATGTTTTTTGTAATTATCCCTAAAAAGAATTCAAGATTAAGCTATTGCATTGACAAGCCAAATAATATCTAGGGATAATTACAAAAAACTCTCTGAGGTTCGGGCAAATTACAAAAAAACCCAAAGATTTTTAAAAATTACAACGGTTGACTCTATTTTACAATTTTCCTCGTCATAAACCCAAAACATTTTTAAAAAAATACCTGATACTTACACAAATATTACAATTACCCCCTTAAATTTAAACCAGAAGCAAACTTGAGGGGGCGTTTTGTAATTTTGAAATATTTCCGGTTTTCTTGCAATTAGTCCAAATCTCATGGGAGGTTTTTGTAATTATCCCTAATATCTATCAATTAAATCTTAATATTGATTCACACAGGATCCATTCTTTATTTCGTTTTGTATATAATCTATATTAGGTGTTTGTTGCGTGTATGAAAAAATGACATGATCATACATGTAACATTTACTTAGTGTATTTAAAACCCCATATTTCATATGAGAATGAAATGGACGAATGGATCCAGATCAAGTGTATTTAAAGATACCTAAAGATTTGATCATCTGATGATTATCATCTATATAAGTAATTCTGTTTCTTTACTATTTATATCTATTTTTAGAAGTTATATTTATCAAAGAGAACGTCTCAAATTGCCAACACAAAACAAAAGAAGAATATTTATATTTTCAAATACAATTCTTCTTTGTGATCATCATTTGTTAAATGCAACAATGCTTTAAGTACATGTCAAAGCCGTTACTTGATTTCGGATAATTAGATGTCTAATGTGGCACAACATTTTACACACTAATTACAACCTCAAATCTCATTTGTTTGTCATGAAAAAACTGCAGATAACATCATTCAAGTGTGGAGGTTTTGCAATTGGAATGTCAATAAATCACATGTTGTTTGATGGCCTAGCTGCAAAATTGTTTCATGAAAATCTGGCCTCACTAGCATTCGATGATCAGAACAAGCATCTGCCATTCATCCCATTTCACAACCGCCACCTCCTCGCCGCCAGATCACCGCCGCTCGTCGCATTCCCACACCCCGATTATATTAAGCCAGACGACCCGGTTCTCGGCCTTTCACTTCCCGGTTCCAAACAAGAACTCGACTACAGAGTCCTCAAAATAACCCCAAAAGACATCGGTTTTCTGAAGTCCAAGGCAAAACCAGCATCAGATCATAACGCGTCGATAAAAATCACGAGCCATAACGTCGTGGCCGCGCTTATATGGCGTTGCAGAGCTTTATCGTCGTGTGATATCGATAAAAATAAAGATAAACAAATCACTATTCTTTATGCCGTGGATATAAGGTCAAGGATGAATAATGCTTTGCCACTTGAGTATTGTGGCAATGCGGTACTTGGAGGTTATGCGTTGGCAAAATGTGAAGATATTGAGAAATGGCCGTTTTCTGAGCTAGTGAGAATGGTGTCGGAAGGGATCGCTAGAGTGACAGACGAGTACGTGAAATCTGCTATAGACTGGCTTGAGGTTAACAAAGGGATGCCATTTGGAGATTGTATGGTGACTTCATGGTTGAGGTTGGGTTTTGATCAGGTGGAATTCCCGTGGGGTAAGCCCGCGTGTTGTGTGCCTGTGGCTAACCAATTCGAGCGTGTTTGTTATGTGTTTCCTGGTGCCGATGGCGATATTAACGTCTTGGTTCAACGTCCTGCTGAGGATATGGAAAGATTCCAATTCCATTTTCACAACTTCTTTGCAAATGATACTTAGCGAGTATTTGCAAACTCATACAGAAAAAAATCAAGTGATTCTCAGCTTCTAGATTGGAAGTAATAGTTGTGTTTTGCATCTAGAAGCTAAAATCACTTTCTTTTTTTCTTTGAGTTTGCAAATACACTCCCTCAGATGATATGAGGCTACCGATGAATTATACAGGTGAGCGGTCATGATTCAAAAGTGTGACGTATGTGGTGATCCAAGGGTTCGAATTTCTTGGGCTACTATGGTTCACAAAGGATTAAAAATATGTTATTTACCTCTGTAGCTTGATTACAATGAGTGTGTGATGTTGCTTTGGTTGTGTATATTGTTTTGCAGTGTTTTGTGTATTTGTTTTGTTTAGGCCAATACTTGATGTATTAAAGTTTTTGTTTTTGCATTGCAAGTTGTTATGGGCTTAACATTTTGTCGTCAAGTGTAGAACTAATGGATCCTGATTCCAAGACCTGATTTTATGTTCCACCCGACCGGATGAATAACACGTGTATTTAATTATGAGTTGTTAATTGTTTTCAATGGATAATTGCCAAAAAAGAGGTTGAAGTTTAGGCTAATTACGAAAAAACCTAGAAGTTTTGAAAATTGCAAAACCCTTTTGAGGTGTCTTGCATTTCTTCATTAGCAAACACATTTCAAATATTCCTTTATATTTATAGATATATTACAGATACTTCCTTAGATTTAAGACAATAAAACCCGAGGATTTTTTCATAATTTTGAAATATCTTTAGGTGTTTTTTTCTAATTAGCCGAATCATTAGTGATGTTTTGGTAATTATTCCTTGTTTTAAAACATGTACACGTGTCATTTGTTTAGTACATCTTCGAAAATATAATTCTTTCACTCGACTAAGTGACTATTGGCTTCACACTTCAAATTGGGCTTTTGGTGTTTCTTATTTGGGCCCTTTGCAATACATTATAGGAAAATGACATATACACCCATCTATTTTTTACCTGTGCACTGCAAAATATTAAGATTTTACTAAAATTGCCTAAAAATACGTTGTCGCATTCTAATTACCAACAAATACACTCAAACCCAACACATTACCAAACAATACGCCGACAACCACCAAAACAGGACTTGCAGATCGGATCTAACAACGCAGTGCCGCAATCAAGTCTTGCATATACTTTCCGAAAGGAGAAGAGCAAACAATAGGATCAACAAGCAAATGAAGAAGAATCGAACTCCAAATTAGTAAAATAAAGAAGAAAGCAGAACAAAAAACAAGGTACAAAACACCAATCTCGAAAAAACATTGCTTAATTACTCTAAAAAACTATTGTTCACATCACTACGCATCTATTTCCACATGCAAAATTATAATTGAACATATATATATATATATATATATATATCAGATCAAATTGAGATTGTACATCGAATTTGCGAATACAAAATTTGATCAAAATGAGTGATGTAATATTATAAAATACTTATTTTGTTCGAAATTGATACAAAATCCTAAAAAGTTTGATTGTCATGAAAATCTACACATCAAAATGTCTGGATCTCAAAAAACTGCATGCAATTATTTAGATAATTGTTTCAAAGTTGTTTCGTTATTGTTTAATTGTTATTTCAAAAGAGTATATGTTCTGCATGGGAGACACATTGTTTCCCCTGTGCAAGGGAATTGTTTCATATTTATTTCAACGATGTTTCATTCATGTTTCAAATATGATAAAATTCTACAGTCTCATAACCCTAGAAACAAGAAAGAAACAGCAAGGAAACAACAAATAAACAACATATCTTGTACACAAAATTTTGAAAAGTAAAAAACATCAAATCAACAACATAGAAACATACAAGAAACAACACATAAACAAAAAAAAAAAAAAAAATCATACAACACTAAAATAACAAAAATAGATCCAGTAAAATAAAGATGAAAACAACATACCTCAGCAACGTCCAGTCCTCTAAAACCAACAACATTCTTTTTAGGAGATTTTGCATTGACAACTTGTTTTACAACATCATTGTCATGTTTAAAAAACGTAGCAGTTTAGACACACGGGTTTTGGCGATGATTACGGGGAAGTTAATCAAGCAGTTGCCAGAATCACAAACCAAGCTCGCCAAAAATGGTGGACATGCAGTGCAGGAACTCGAGAGTCGAGATGAGGAGACAAGAGAGAAAAATGATGGCCTGGAGACGAAAAGACCGCACAACGTATTTTATGGGAAAAATAAAAAGACAATAAAAGAGTAATAAAAAAAGGTATAAATGGAATGTGTTGGTATTTTGGGGATTCGGTCAAAATTGAGGGTATTTTGTGTAATTCCCCCTACATTATATATCGGGGAAAAGCCATGGATGGCCTTTTTAAGTGGTCAAAGAACAAATTTAGTCCAACTTATAGAATATATACATTTAAGGCTTTTTTAATACAAAATGTCTTAAATATCCTTTTTAATATCTAAAAGTACAAAATTACCTTCATTTTCTTTTTGCGATATTAGCCTAAATCTCATTCCACTCTAGCTTTTTCCCATCAATATTCTTCTTCTTCAAGCTTGAGGTGTTGCTAAGTTTTCCGAATTTTCCCCAAAAATTATTGTTGATATTTGGAGGTAAGAAATATTTATTTATTACATATTACCACATTGATTGGATATTTTGATTTCACTATGAAGAAAATTTGAACGAGTTCTTTGGAAAAAAAAACCCGCGATAAACGACTACATCGTTCATCGATCAATTTGGTTGTTTTGATAATAAACGACATTAGTCGAACTTGTGTCGTTTTTAGTTTATGGTTGAATTGTATTGTTTGTTGACTTTATGTGTTGAAGTGGTATTTTGATTTTCATTACGAAGAAAAACTAAACACATAGTTGCTGAATAACATTTATCCAATAAACGACTATGGTCGCCTATTCGTCGGATTTGGTCATTTTGGCAATAAATGACTTTAGTCGAACTTGGTCATTTTATTTTATTTTTTGAATTGCATTGTTTGTTGATTTTATGTGTTTAAGTGTGTTATTTGAGATGTTATGTGTTTAGTTGTGGTCATTTTTTGATTTTTTTGGTACATGTTGAATTGCGTTGTTTTATTGATACAATTGTATTCTTAATTTCTTTCTTTGATTTGAATTGCAGACATGCCTTCACCTTTTTGGGTAACTATATTTTATTTTGGCGAGCTTGTCAACAAAGATGACAAATGTCTTACCACCTCTTGCCCGACCACGGAATGGTCAGTCGTAAACAACAAGAATACCTTCAATTAGGGAGTTTGTTAAGAGAATCAAATGCGAGTAGTGTGGGCATTCGGGCACAACCGACTTACATGTCGAGATCAAAGACCATTAGTTGACAAACAATGATAAATTTAGTTAGTATTTACTTGAACATGTGATTTCACATGCAATATTATAATTTGTGCATTAGTTTTGTCGATTGAAACCAACTACGGTCGATATCCATTTCGACCATAGTCTAAAGTGTAAGCGGCTATATTGTATAGGGACTCGACTTTAGTCGGTTTCTCTCGACGAAAGTCGTTTTAAAATGTTTTGTACTTTATCTTGTATTTAACTATTAAAATTCATATTGACATGTTAAAAGACTATAATGATGTTAAAAGTGTTTTTGTAACTATCTAATCACACCTCATTTGAATCTTTAAAACATATCTCAAGACATGTCACATTTGGTTTCAGTATTCACAAACACACCGTAATGTAAACGTATTGCAATCACAAACAATATTACCTTATGAAAATGTTTTGAATTTGATTAAATGGTGAATTTGAGAAATAAATATGTTCAACTCGCACTTGAATATGTATTAAAAGTGATTGGAATAAGAATTTACATCAAATGACCAAGGTCGAGTGAAAATGACTATAGACGATGTCCATTTCGACCAAGATCGAGTATAAGCGATCGCAATCGTATAGGGACTCGACTTTAGTCGGTTTCTCTCGACGAAAGTCATTTTTTAATTTTTTTGTACTTTAATCTTGTATCTAACTACTAAAATTCATATCAACAATGTTAAAAGACTATATAGTGATGTTAGAAGTGCTTTTGTAACTATCTAATCACACCTCATTTGAATCTTTAAAACATATATCAAGACATGTCACATTTGGTTTCGAGATTCACAAACACATTGGTAGTGTAAACCTATTGCAATCACAAACAATATTACCTTATGAAAATGTTATGTATAATTTGAGAAATAAATATGTTTAAGTGCACTTGAATATGTATTAAAAGTGATTGAAATAAAAATTTATATATGAAATATACACCAAACGACAAAGGTCGAGTGAAAAACGACTACAATCGATGTCCATTTCGACCAAGGTCGAGTATAAGCGGCTATAGCTTGTATAGGGACTCGACTTTAGTCGATTTTCCTCGATGAAAGTCGTTTTTATAATTTTTTGTACTTTAATCTTGTATTTGGTTAATGGTGAATTTGAGAAATAAATATGTTCAACTACACTTGAAATATATATTAAATTGATCAAATAAGAATTTATAAATAAAATTAACACCAAACGACCAAGATCGAGTGAAAACGCGACTACGATCGATGTCCATTTCAAATTTTGATAGCTTATAAGCTATTCAACTACTAAAATCCATAATCACATCTCATTAGAACCTACAAAATATTCATAAAATGATATCAAAATTTGAGATAACGTTACCAAAAAAATAGCTTATAAGCTATTTAACCACTAAAATCCATAATTACATCCCATTAGAACCTACAAAATATTCCTAACATGTTACCAAACATGCACAAATTATATCTACGGGTCATAATTTTCAAAGTAGATATCCACGACCATTTTCTCTCCCATATCCGGATGTTATCTTGAACCACATCCTTTACAAAAAGTTCAATGCTCAAAAACTCGATAAACTTGATTGCAAAGATCCCACAATCACCCCTACAAAATTACAACATTACTTAGTAAAAATGACATGAGAAATTCTTGCTTTAGAATACAACAAGATAAAAACTTACGAGACTTTTTGTTGGGGTGCACTTTCAACTCTATTGATTGTAAGTGTATCTTGTACATCAACCCCAATAATCTTTACCAACTTGGGGATTAGTTTGAAGTTTTTCCTCCGTGATGCAACCCTTGTCCGAATCATAGACATTTATCACAGATTTTTTCAAGTCATACCATTTTTGGGCTCTTTTATAGTCATACCAATTTTCATCACCGACTCAACACTGTTGCAATCAAGTAAACTAATAAATTCTCAAATAAACAATTAAATACATAATTCATACCTAAATAAACGACTTCAGTCGAATGTAATAGACAATAGTTGAAAATATACAAAGAGTCCTTAAAATTGACGCAACCAAAGTCATGTAATTTTGATATTGATCGTTAACACATGAACAATCATTTTTAGTCGAATTCGACAAAATTCGAACATAAATGACTAAAGTTGAAATTATACGAAGAGACTTTACATTCGACGCGACCAAAGCCGTGTAATTTCGACTCTGGTTGTTTACACGCGAACAATCATTTTCTCAAACTCAACATAGAAACAAAGTCTATTAGAACGTTTTGATACTTGATACTAGAAATATCAAGATCAAACCTTGGAGGATCAAAATCACATTTTGCATTTTACTTTGCTGTTCATTTTTGATACAAGTTAAACTAAAGAAAAATATTCCAACTTTCACAACATGTCCACCAAATATTTCTTTTTTTTCAAATACAAATCTCACATTTGTAGATACATCAAGTATGTGTTCATAGAAGCATTGGAAAAACTGGAATTTGTCACAAACATTAGAAAAATGCATTTCCCAGGAAAGAAAATAAATGGTATAAAACTTTGTGAGACACTCAAATACTTTGTTCATTCATGATACTAAATCAACAATTTCCGTAATTACAAACGCAAGAACAATCATTTTTCTCAAACTCAAAATTGAACATAAGACAAAAGCTGTGATTTTAGGTTGAAGATGAACTCGGACGAATTCTTTTGATTGTGGTCATTTGGTTTTTGAGAGATTGAATTTGTGTTTTTGAAGCAAAAAAAGAAGAAAGAAGAAAAGACGTGAAAGATGGAAGGGGTGAAATAGGGTTTACCAATATTTGTATTTGTTCTATTTTTTTTAAATGGGATTGGTCTTTATGGGTCAAAAGAGGCCCAAATTGTATGTTAATCGGGTAGTCAGGCCATACTTGATAGTTTCCACTTATATATCTCCTTGGGCCTTCAAACGTCCACACAACCTCAAGAAAATGTCACGCTTAGCCCGTTGCTGTCGTTGGGCTGTCCATTTCCAGAAACTCCATCACTTGCACATCCAAACGCTGTCGTTTCTGTCGTCCTTTTCCACTTCTGCCTCCGCGTCTTCGCAATCGGTGCCGGCGAACTCATCCACACCGCAAAACCCATCGTTTCTCATCCTTCTCTTTTTTTCGATTCACGGTATCTGCTATGTATGCCTGAGGAAGCTTTCGAACCGCGATAGCAGCTCAGGAGCTTCTCAGACTGTGTCCTTTTGCAGTAAACAATGTGAAGAACAATCCAAGGTAACCATAATTACCCTTGCACGCATACTTTTTAGTAAACTATTTATTGGAGTTGTTAACAATGAAGATAAACAGTACACATATCATGAAACAGAGAAACTGAACTTGTATTATTCATGACCTGTAGGAGTTTATATAGACAAGAGAGCAGCTACAACTAATCTTTAACAGAAAACAGTTACATAACTAACTCTGTAACTAACACTTTAACCGCTTTAACTAACTAGCTTCTAGAACACTCTAATACGCCTTCCTCAAGCTGGAGTGGGTAAGGAAGATATGGAGAGCTTTTGACAAAGGTACTGAAACCGGGAAATCGACAATGGTTTGGTAAGGATGTCTGCGACCTGGTCCTCAGAAGGAACATAGCGGATATCAATCTCATGCTGCTTAATACGATCACGGATGTAGTGAACATCGATTTCTATATGCTTGGTCTTGGCATGGAAAACAGAGTTAGAGGCAAGAGAAATAGCACTCTCATTGTCGCACCAAACAACGGCAGGAGAACGAAGATGCACCCCAAGTTCTGAGAAAAGAGACTTAATCCAAGTGACCTCTGTGGTGACAGCAGCAAGAGATCTATACTCCGCCTCCGTCTTTGCTGCGGGCAACCACGGGTTGTTTCTTGGAGCTCCAAGCAATTAAGTTGGGGCCTAGAAAAACACAGTGGCCACTAGTGGACTTACGATCATCAAGATTACTCCCCAACAAAGATCGAAAATGCCGTGAGAGAAAGTCAAGAGAAGCCTGGAAGAAGCAGAAGAGGCGGTGGTAGAAGAGCCTTTAAGGTATCGGAGGACTCGCTTGCGGCGATCCAGTGATTGATTGACGTGGGAGCCTTAAGAAACCGATTGAGCTTGTTAACAATAAAGGAGAGATCCTAGTGTGATAGTAAGATATTGAAGGGCACCAAGAGTCTTCTATACGAGAGGGTGAGAGAAGGGTGCACTATCCTGAAGTTGGAGCTTGATTAGAGCAATAAGGAGAGGAGCAAGGGGGTACAACCAGGACATATTTGTCTTTTCCAAAAGATCTCGCAATATATTTTGTCCGATTGAGAAGCGAAGCCATGAGAGGATCTGTGAGCCTCAAGTCCCAAAAAGTAATGTACCTCCCAAGATGCTTAAGAGAAAAGGCTGCATTAAGTTCTTTGGATAATCAAGCTATGTGACCATCATCATCACCGATCCACAAGTAGATCATCCACATAGACCAAGATGATCGAGAGAACTCCCGATTTTCAAAAAGAAAAATGAGGAGTCCGAATATGATTCCAAAAATCCCGAGACAAGAGAAAAGTCTTGAGCTTTTCAAACCAAGCCCGAGGGGCTTACTTAAGGCCATAGAGTGCTTTCTTTAAGAGACAGACATGAGAAGGTTTAGTGGCATCAATATAGCCCTCAGGCTGCTGCATATAAACTGGCTGAGAGAGATCCCCATTCAAAAATGCATTATTGACATCGACTTGCTGAATCTTCCACCCTTTTGACACGGCCAAGGTAAACACAACCCAGATTGAAACTGACTTGACAACTGGACTGAATGTTTCAAAATAATCAATACCAGGACTTTGTTGAAACCCCTTTGCAATAAGTCTGGCCTTAAACTTGTCAAGAGAGCCATCAGATTTCTGTTTCACTTTGAATACCCATTTATTCTGCAAGACATTCATGGTAGGGGATAGAGGAACTAGATCCCAGGTCTGATTTCTGAGTAAGGCTTGAAACTCAGCATCCATGGCAGCCCTCCAATTAGGATCATTTAGAGCATGAGAAACAGAGGAGGGTTCAGGAATAGAAGAGATGGTAGAGAACACTTTAGGTTTGTATATGCCACTTTTTGACCTGGTAGTCATAGAGTGAGATGGCTGAGATGGAACTGGAGGAGGAGGAGGGGAAGGGCTGTGAGCAGGGGGCAGAGGAGAGGGAGACCTGGGAGGAGAGGGGGAAGAAACAGGCAAAGGAAGGATAGGCAACTGAGAAGAGACAACAGGAGAAGTAGTGGAGGAGGAGGGTGGAAATAAAGAATCATAGGGAAAGTCGGCTTCATTGAATGAGACAGTGCGGGCAATGTACATGCGACCTGAAGGGCTAAGGCATTTGTAGCCCTTATGAAGTGAACTGTACCCCAGAAAAATACATTTCTGAGACCGAAACTGAAGCTTGGAGGAGGTGTAGGGACGAAGGAAAGGATAGCAGGCACACCCAAAAACTTTAAGAAAAGAGTAGTCAGGTGGTTGCTTAAAAAGAAGCTGAAAAGGAGAGACATTCTGAAGTGTAGGAGTAGGGAGCCTATTGATGGTGAATACAGCTGAAACAAAAGCATCAGTCCAAAATTTGGAAGGAAGGTGGGCAGTGGCAAGAAATGTGAGTCCCATTTCAAGGATATGTTGGTGTTTGCGTTCAGGTTTGCCATTCTGTTGATGAGTATGAGGACAAGAGTAGCGAATTTGAATGCCAAGTGAAGTGAGAAGAGGTTTAAGAGGTCGATACTCACCACCAAAATCTGATTGAAAAGATTGAATCTGACAATTAAAATGATTTTTAACCAGGCTATGAAATTGAACAAATGTGTTATACACTTCACTTTTAGTTTGAAGAGGATACAACCAGGTGTAGTTAGTAAAGTCATCTAGGAAAATGACATAATATTTGAAACCATGTGTAGAAGGGACTGAAGCAGGTCCCCACACATCGGAGTACACCAGCTGAAACGGAGCAGTAGTATGAGATTGTACTGAAGGAAAATTCATATTATGCATCTTGCCAAGTTTACATGGTTCACAGAACCGTAGAGACTGAAGAGAACTAGTACAATTTATTTGTCTAAGAACTTGAGACAGAACAGAGTTACATGGATGGCCAAGCCTCTTGTGCCACATATTGACATCTTTATTAGTACAAGCAAAGGTACAAAAAGAGTGTGGAGATTGATTGAAAAGATACTGAGAAGAAGAAACACCAGGAGAGTTGGAGGGAGATGAAAAGTGCCTCAAATCCAGCTGGTAAAGGCCATCCTTGAGATCACCCTTCAGGAGGATTTGGTGTGTATGTTTGTCCTTGACAAAACAGGAAGTAGGGTGAAATTCAACAACAACATGATTATCAGAGGTAAATTGAGATATACTTAATAAATTTTTAGTGATATCTGGGACACAAAGAATATTATTGAGCATAAGAGATTTGCTGGGAATGAGACTAGGAAAAGATGAAGTGCCAGTGTGAGAGATACGAAGTTGAGAACCATTACCTACTGCCAATTTGGAAGAGCCAGTGTAGGGAGATGCTGAGGTAAGATTTAGAGGAGTGGGAGTAACATGGGAGGTAGCTCCACTATCCACATACCAATGATTATCTGGTGCAGAATAAGAGGGACCAAAGTTTGCAGAAAAACTGCTCGAAGAACCAGGAGACAAAGGTACCTCAGAGCCAACAGACTGAGGAGTAGCTGAACCATATGAAGGCATGGAAAATCCAGAGTTGCCAAGATTCAGATTGGCCAACTGCTGACTGAGATGAGCCATAGGAGGAGAAGATGTACCAATTCCTGGAAAATTTGTATCAAACCTTTTAAAGCACTTCGAAGCCAAATGATTTTGTTTCCCACAGATTTGACAGATAGGCCGGAATCTATTGAAGCGACCACGTCCTCTGCCTCTAAAAGGACTACCACCACGATTAAAAGATCCACCACCTCTGGCAGAAGAGGAATCAGAGTAACCAGGACGTTTACCATCCGTATGTGTGTTAAAAACAGCCTGAGAAGGCATATCAGTACTAATACCATTCGAAGACTGAAGCTGAAGCAACCTCATTTCATGAGATTGTAGGGCAAACTGAACTTCAGGAATAGTGAGAGTCTCATCTCGAGATTGTAGATTAACAACTACAGATTCAAACTCAGATCCAAAGCCAGCAAGTATGTAAGATACCAAATCATCATCAGGAATATGCTTACCTGCAGCCTGTAAGCTATCCGCAATTCCAACCATTTTTAGAATATAATCTTCAACTGATAAGTCACCTTTTTTGGTAGATTGGAGCAGAGATCGAAGATGATTAACACGAGCCTTCGACTGTGTGTGAAATAAAGTTTCCAATACAGACCAAACTTCAGCGGCTGTGGAACACCGAGTAACATGACCAAGCATACATTCCGCCATTGAAGACAACAACCAGCTCATAAGAAGTTGATCACGCCTCATCCAATTAGAATATGTAGGGTTAAGACTGCGTAGGGAACCAGTGGAAGATCCATCAAGAAATTGAGGAGGAGCAGGGGTAGTACCAAACAAAAACTCCTCAAAGCCGTGAGCACGAACCGTAGTAAGAACCTGAACGCGCCAGTAATTATAATTTGTTCGATCCAATCGGAGAGTAAGAGTTGTGAGAGAAGGTAGGGGGGAAGAAGTAGTAGCCATAGCCATGGCAGAGTAAAAAAATCAGAAGTGAGTATCCTGTGCTCTCGATACCATGTTAACAATGAAGATAAAGAGGACACATATCATGAAACAGAGAAACTAAACTTGTATTATTCATGACCTGTAGGAGTTTATATAGACAAGAGAGCAGCTACAACTAATCTGTAATAGAAAACAGTTACATAACTAACTCTGTAACTAACATTTTAACCGCTTTAACTAACTAGCTTCTAGAACACTCTAATAGGAGTAAGTTTATGTGGTTTGTAGTTCTCTTATATATACTGTCAAAAAATGATAAACTGATGTATATGTTTAAATTGTAATGTTAAGGTTTTGGTCTCAATTGGAAACCACTCCTTTTTAATATGTTACTTTCGAGTCATCTTAATATTCAATCAATGGGATTATCATAAGTGAACTAGAATCGGGTATTGCTTGGGTGCTTGACATGGTTAGTCTCTCTTTTCCTGATCGGTCAGGTCGCAGCAATGAAGTATCATGCATGAGCTCAAAATGATTCTCTAGTTACTGTTTCTATTCCTTTAACAAAGATAAGTATGATTTGATCTTCATCAACTTTTAAATAATTCTTATGTTTCAATGAAGAAACAAGATATATCGACTGTTTTATAATTTGCAAAGAGGGAATGGCAAAGTGTAATTAGTTTGCTCAGTGTCTCACAAACTAAAAATGTCTGGTTGTCATTGATGATTGATAACTGACTGGACTTCAGATTGAGTCCCTATAATGTGGTCACCCTCCAGGCTGTTTTAGGGGCTATATTAGAGGACAGTTGCTCCTATATTCTGATGTCTGGAGTTATATGTTTGGTTCTGAAAGTTATCTAGATTCTAGACGTTACATAAAAAAAAATAGAAAAATAAAAATTGCAAATATGATTTTATTTGAAAATTGATATGTCGTGTTCTTTAATAGATATATTATCTGCATCCCTTAGTACCCTAACCTAACTGCATCTTTTATTTAGTTTTACAGTTTATTGCCCTACCTTCTGTTGGGTTCTCCTCCCTCTTGATTTTGATCCGTATTAGTTCATCTTTTGCAATCCATCTTGACTTTATTCACTAATAGCATCTACTTCATGGCATTAGAAGTTTTACGATGTTGAGAAGAAAGCAGATTGGTCGAGATTCAATGAATATTGTCGGTACGTAGATATCCATTGACCTCTTATTGTAGTATATGATGATATTGAATGTTCACTATTCCTTCTGAAGACTGCAGGGTCTAAAATATCCACTTCTAGTCAAGCGGTTGGCTTGTCAGGTTATTTCTGGATTCATCCCTTCTGACGTTCTCGACATACTTCAACCAGAGATTCCAACCTCTGATAGAATTAATCAGGTATGCATCTCCAGTTTCTTAAGAAGGCCTTACTTTTTGCACATGGAATTTGTATAGGTAATCACCTTCTTCTGCTCTAAGATACCTAATAAAAGATTGTATTGGCTTAAGAAGTTGGTCAGAGTGGGATATACACATGTATCGAGGTTGTTTTACTTGGTTATTTCATCAGAAGCAAAGTAGATGTTTATACTCGACTCTGGCCAAAGGCTGAAGAAACATATTTTGTTGAACCTACATGAGCTTTCCCACAAATGAATGCAAAAGTTCTATAGAGTCATTCTGCAGGTAAATTTTTAGTAAATGTAGAGTTTCTACCTAGTCTAAAAGTTTCATGTGATAGAGGAGAGCTCTGATTAAGGGTTGCATGTAGGCTGGTTGGCAAGTATTAGTGGATTAAACTTGGTTTGAGTTTGTGTCAAAAAGGAGTTGATTTGGTTGTGGTAATCTGTTTGAGCTTCCCCCTTTTTGTTTGCAAACATTTATCCACCGCCCTCCTTAAAGGGGAGTGGGGGTGGGGGTGGGGGTGGGGATGGTTTTTCATATTTGTGTTTCTGTATCAACCCCTTTTGACACGACCATCTCTCAGCCTGACCAACTTGTTTTAATCCAGTGTTTGTTGGTGAGGCTTAACTATGATACTAATGTGGGGTTTATATGACCTTGGGTCTCCCATTTTTGTAGCTAGCTTTTGAGGTTGTGTTCTCTCGGTATCATTTTAGTAGACCGAGGGTGGGTTCACGGGTTTCAAACCATTTTCCACCAATGTTTATGTCTTTGGACCTTCAATACTTCCTCGTACCTCAAATTTCTGTACGGGCCCGGGCCCCTGAAATTAAGGAACTAAAGTGGCGAAAGGACTGCCTTTGTTAAGCACATTCTGTCTGCATCTGCAAAAAGAGAAGGGGTCACAATTCCTAATGTTGAATGTTGCCCTGCTAAGAAGCACTATTGAGGACTCGGATATTGAAAAAGAGCGGATGGCATGTATCCTTGTGCAGTGAAGTTTATCGACATTTGAATTTGTTGAAGTTTCTGTTACCCTGATCTTTGGCATGCACTCTTGAGTCTATTTCATGAAAAAAATTCTTCCGTGGTGAAAGATTGTGTCTTTGACTTAGTAGTTCTGACTGAAGAATGGTATACTGGAGTTTTGTCACGGATTCGTATCAATGCCTTTCGTATTGAATTGACCGTAGGATCGTATGAAGATCTTCTTTCATCAGCAGCAGCATCAGTAATAGCAGAAGCTGCTGTTGGAAATGCCGTTTATGTGCTTCCATCCTTGTACAACCATTATTGTGGTAAGATTCCTTATTTCTTGGCAAGCTCAGTGCTTACCTTGTCCCTTGTTAGCCATTCATGGTCAATCTTAATTTTTAATTGTTTTTTTGCGTTTTTTAGCATATATAGCATTCTACTACCGATTTACTTCCAATTTTATCTCCAACAGTGTCTGTAGTTGGTGTTTATGGGCAATAAGAGTGTAAAAAGTACAAGGTGTGGCCATTGACCCACGTCATTTTGGCAAAAAAGCAGCAATAGACATAGTAATGTGGCAAGTCCTTGCACGTGGCGTTTCTCCCTTTTATTGCAGATCCTAATGTAAATATTTGGTGGAAAGAAAGCGTGGATGCTAAAATAAAGGCTCTCCGAGACATTGAAGAAGGTCCTTTCTTTTGACTTAGTGTTATAATTTAATTAGTATGGTCATGTTCCATGACCCACATGTTGATTTTTACAATATCAATCATGTAATGGAACATGACTAGAGCAACTATCTCAACTCACCGCCGTCTCATCGTATTTTCCATGCAAGTGGAAAAACTTATGATGATGATGGTTTTGGAATTTCATCTCATTTCTCCTTCGTATGAAGGTTGCGTCGAGAAGGGCATCCGGCGTAAAACTTTGCCACTTTGCTTTTTGTGTGAATTTGTAGTGTTAACTAATTTTAGACAATTAATTGACACTATAAACTTCACACCACCGACTCCCACATAGTGGGATAAGGTGCAGTTGATGATGATGATGATGATGATGATGTTATAATTTAATTAGTTCCATTAATTATGGTTTATTCAGAACATGTGATCTAGAGAAGAGGTTGTGAATGCTGAAACCTGCAGTTTATGCTTTTGGCAGACCTTCAGAATACTTTTTCTTACTCCACAAGTACTTGTGTTTCAAGATTATGGTGTTACATAAATAGCTGTTTGGGCTAGGCTGAAGTCATGTGTGTCTCTTTAAAGACAGTTACAAAAATAGTTAGGCATAATTACAAAAGACCCCTGAGGTTTTGGCTTGTTACATTAATTGTTTTTTCCCCAAATAGTTATGTTGCATGATTTCATTGTCAAACACGGAAGATTGACACTATTATGAAGGGCTAAATCACGCTTTACAAGTTTGGTGACTAGATTATTGAAAGTGCATGAGGGCTAGCTTTTTCATTAATGTTTAAGTACTTGTACGGCACTGCAGGGGAAGAATTGCGGATATGCTACATCGATGCTAGCATGGAATATGAGGCTCGGCAGAAAATACTGTATGAAGGATTTGGTTTTGCGATGCAACTGCCTTAGATGTGTGTCCAAGGACTAAACTGGTACTAGTGGAGCGGAGAAGGAAATAGAATTACATCAATGCAGATGGTCGACACATGAAAGTGGTGAAAATAAGACGAGACAAAAGAAGAAAAGCGTTGTTGCATGTTTTTGTTTTACTTAATTTTGCTTGTAGTCTTTAGTCACAAAATGGAAGTAGTTTTATAGTCTTAGCAAGGTACTAATGTTGAAATGTACATTCTCCCGTCACTTTATCACTCTTAGCAAAGGCGTTTGCTGTGGAGTTCGACTGGCTTTTGCTCAATGATCCTGCATTTGCTTGTGTAGGTTTAATTCTTAGGATTATAATTGGAGACAGATATATTCAAATGTAATTAAAGTATTTCTGATAATAATTTAATGGCTTGCAATAATTTGTTTGATATTATCCGACGGTAGTGGTAGGTGATTGTTATATGGATTTTTCTCTTTCTTTGTAGGGACAATTACAAAGGACCCCGTGAGGTTTGGGCTAGTTACAAGAAGACTCCGAGGTTTTTGAAAATTACAAAAAATCCCTTGAGGTTCGTTTCTGTTTTAAATTTAAGGGGGTAATTGTAATACTTTATAAATGTCGGGGGGTTTTGATATGTTTTCGCTTAGGAAGGAGGAAAACTTCATGTTTTTATTTTTTAATTATCCCTTCTTTTTACTTAGGAAAGAAGAATATTATTAGAGCTGTAATGTGTGAAAATGAGTAGATATCATAAATGAAATCTAGGTAATGGGTCCAGTTGAAAATTTTGTACAATGAAATGAAAACGTCTAAGTATTGTCATATATAACATAGTACAAAAGAATGCTGCTTGCTGCTACAGATATTCTTGACTTTTTATTGATCATTTACAACTCATAAGCCTAATATACCTCGTAACTCATCATATTCAATCAAAACTAATATGAATAGGAACACTTACTTATATGCATTATCTTTTAGAAGAGGTGTCCTTTAGTTGAGTCTATCTTTCACTGATATATAAGGCAATGCTTACACACAAAATACCAAAGCTATTTACTATTTTTGGTTTTGCATCCATCACTTGGGTTAGGTTTCAACTTTCATGCATCAACCAGAATTTTAAGATAGGTGGATAAATTTTGCATGTACTTCCAATTTTTGGTTCCATACTCATCATAGTCAGAATAATGGCACAACAGTAGTCTGTATCATAATTATAATAGTCCACACATGATCTTAAGATTTTTGGAGATTTATATATTTATATATATATATATATTTATATATATGTGTGTGTGTAATATATATAACACCAGTCATACACAAATGCAATTAATTATCATCTGTCACATATAAGTTTAAGGGATAAGCACAAAGGGAAGTTTCAAAATTACATAAATCGCCACAAGGTTTGATTCCGTCTTACAATGTAAGAGAACTTGCCGACATTATCAAATATTTTACAATGACTTCTCTCAATTTTTATAAGTATTATAAATAACTCCAACTTCTCATCTGGTTATTTGTAATATTTAAAAAAAAATGAGGAATTGTAAAGTTTAATATGAAAAGTTTGGACTATTTGAAATATTTAGAAAAACTTAAGGATGTAATTGTAAAATATTAGATCAACCAAATGTTGGATCATGCTGGGGTAAAATGTAAGATATAATTAAACCTCAAAGGAGTTGGTGTAAATTTGAAATTTCTCTGTGTTTTTTTTTAAATTACCTCAAACATCAAGACCTTTTTTGTCTTTTTATTGTAGGGATAGTTACAAAAAGAACCCTAAGTTTGGGCTAATTACAAAAAAAAACCCCAGAGGTTTTTGAAAATTACAAAAAAAAAAAATCCTTGAAGTTTGATTCTGTCTTCATCTTTTTTCCTTCATAAGCAAAAGCATTACAAAAACCTCCCTGAATTTATAAAAATATTACAATTAACCCCTTAAATTTAAGACAAAATAAATCTCAAGGGGTGTTTTTATAATTAGCCTAAACCTCAGGGGTGTTTTTGTAATTATCCCTTTTTTGTATTTATCCTTTTAAATTGATTTATACATGGACATGCATGTGTATCACACGTCACATCACATTAAAGATCAAGACTCATAAGAGTGCTATAAATTATGAACAATGCACCAACTATGAGGATCAAATTCAATTTGACATAAACAAAATGGCAACCATATTATCCCCCAACCCTGACATGCAAGACCTCAAGCTCACATTCCAAGAATCCACCCTTGTTTTCCCCTCCCAACAAACTCAGAAAAGATCATTGTTCTTGTCCAACTTAGAACAATTCCTTAATTTCAATGCCCAAACAGCCCACTTCTTCCAAGCCAACCCAGACTTTCCACCAGAAACTGTGGCCCAAAGGCTCAGAATGGCAGTAGAAAAAGTGCTGGTGCCATATGATTTTATGGCTGGTAGGCTCAAGTGGAATGAGCCGTTGGGCCGGGCCGAGATCGAGTGCAACGGAGCCGGGGCGGGCTTCGTGGTGGCTTGTTCGGAGCTATCGGTTGATGAGATTGGGGATTTGTTTTGTCCTAATCTGGGATTCAAGCAGCTTGCTGTTCAAAGATTGGAGAATTTGGATGATGATCATGATCAGCCGCTTTGTGTTTTTCAGGTCAGTGCAGCACTAAATTGTACTTAATAAGGAACGGCAAATCGTGTCATCGTGTCGCATTATTGTGTTTATAACAATAATTGTAATTTTAACTTGATTTACAAATTTCGTGTTTTTGTGTCGTGTCCTGTCTTGTCGTGCCTTATCGTGTCATTTGTCTCTGTAATATGTATTTGTAATCATCTCGTGTCACTCATTGTTAGCCATAACTACTTATATGGAGGTGGTTGTCTTAAATTAAAGGGATAATAAAAACTACCTTGAGTTTGGGTTGATTACCAAAAAAAACCAGAACATGTTTGCAAATTAAAAAAACTCATTGAGGTTTGATTTTGTGTTAAATGTAAGGAGATGTTCTTATGAAGGAGTAAAAGTATAATATCAAACCTCAAGTTTTTTTTTTTTTTTTTTTTTGTAATTTTCAGAAAGAAATGTGTTTTTTTTTTCGTAATTAGCCCAAACCTTGTTTTTTTTTAATTATCTCTCCGGAGTGCCCTGACTCGTATTGGGGAGATCCTCCCCCTCTTATTCGTGACGTTGTTATTGCTGAGGCTTTAGCCTCTGATTAATATATTTTCTTTCATTCTCCAAAAAATAAAAAAAAAAAGAATTCAAGTTTAAGCTATTGCATGCACAAGCCAAATAATATCTAGGGATAATTACAAAAAACTCGCAGAGGTTCGGGCTAATTATAAAAAAAAAAAAACAGAGATTTTTGAAAATTACAAAAAAAACCTGAGGTTGACTCTGTTTACATTTTTCCCCAAAAAACATTTAAAAAATCCATGATACTTAAACAAATATTACAATTACCCCCTTAAATTTAAAACAAAAGCAAACTTGGTGGGGATTTTTGTAATTTTCAAATATTTCCGGGTTTTCTTTTGTAATTAGTCCAAACCTCAGGGAGTTTTTTTTAATTATCCCTAATATCTATCAATTAAAATCTTAAATGCAACAATGCTTTAAGTGCATGTCAAGCCATTACTCAAATGAACATGATTTCCGATCATTAGATGTCTAATGTGGCACAACATTTTACACACTAATTACAACCTCAAATCTCATTTGTTTGTCATGAAAAAACTTCAGATAACATCATTCAAGTGTGGAGGTTTTGCAATTGGAATGTCAATAAATCACATGTTGTTTGATGGCCTAGCTGCAAAATTGTTTCAAGAAAATCTGGCCTCACAAGCATTTGATGATCAGAACAAGCCTCTGCCATTCATCCCATTTCACAACCGCCGCCTCCTCGCCGCCAGATCACCGCCGCTCGTCGCATTCCCTCACCACGAATTTATCAAACCCGACGGCCCAGTTCTCGGCCCTCCACTTCTCGGTTCCAAACGAGAACTCGACTACAAAGTCCTCAAAATAACCCCAAAAGACATCGGTTTTCTGAAGTCCAAGGCAAAACCAGCATCAGATCATAACGCGTCGATAAAAATCACGAGCTATAATGTCGTGGCCGCGCTTATATGGCGTTGCAGAGCTTTATCGTCATGCGATATCGACAAAAATAAAGATAAAAAAATCACTATTCTTAATATCATGGATGTAAGGTCAAGGCTGAATAATGCTCTGCCACTTGAGTATTGTGGCAATGTGATATTTAGCGGTTATGCGTTGGCAAAATGTGAAGATATTGAGAAATGGCCGTTTTCGGAGCTAGTGAGAATGGTGTCGGAAGGGCTGGCTAGAGTGACAGACGAGTACGTGAAATCTGCTATAGACTGGCTTGAGATTAACAAAGGGATAATATTCGGAGATTGCATAGTGACTTCATGGTTGAGGTTGGGTTTTGATCAGGTGGTTTTCCGTGGGGTAAGCCCGCGTGTTGCGTGCCTGTGGCGAACCAAATAGAGCTTCTTTGTTGGGTGTTTTCTGGTGCTGATGGCGATATTAACGTCTTGGTTCAACGTCCTGCTGAGGAGATGGAGAGATTTCAATTCCACTTTCATAACTTCTTTGCAAATGATACTTAGTGAGTATTTGCAAACTCAGAAAAAGAAAATCTCAAGTGATTCTCAGCTTCTAGATTGGAAAAAATAGTTGTGTTTTGCATTTAGAAGCTAAAATCACTTTCTTTTTTCTTTGAGTTTGCAAATACACTCCCTCGGATGATATGAGGCTACCGATGAATTATACAGGTGAGCGGTCATGATTCAAAAGTGTGACGTATGTGGTGATCCAAGGGTTCGAATTTCTTGGGCTACTATGGTTCACAAGAATGAAAATGATGTTATTTACTTCTGTAATTCATTGGCTCTGTAGCTTGATTACAATGGGAATGTGATGTTGCTTTGGTTGTGTATATATGGTTAGTGTTTTGTGTATTTGTTTTGTTTAGGCCAATACTGATCTATTAAAGTTTTTGTTTTTGGATTGCAAGTTGTTTATGGGCTTAACATTTTGTAGTCCAGTGTAGAACTAATGGATCCTGATTCCAAGACCAGATTTTATCTTCCACTTGACCGGATGAATAACATGTATATTTAGTTATGAGTTGTTAATTGTTTTCAAGGGATAATTGCAAAAGAAAAAGAAAAACATTGAAGTTCAGGCTAAAAATTGCAAAACCCTAAGGTTTGATTTAGTCTTACGTTTTCCTTTTCATAATTAAACACATTTCAAAAAATCCTATAAATATATATTTATAGACATATTACAAATACTTCCTTAAATTTAAGATAAAATAAATCCTGAGGAAATTTTTTCGTAATTTTGAAACATTTTAGGTGTTTTATTTCAATTAGTCGAATCCTCATTAGTATTTTGGTAATTATCTATTGTTTTAATACATCCGGATTAATCTGACGCTTTAGTCCACTCAGCCATCTCTCCCCATTGAAAAAGATAATTACGTGTCATTTATACATGTTCTAAAATATAATTCTTTCACTCGACTAAGTGAAAATAGGCTTCACACTCCAAATTGGGCTTTCGGTGTTTCTTATTTGGGCCCTTTGCTATACATTATATATCTCCTTCGGCCTTCAAACGTCCGCACAACCTCAAGAAAATGTCACGGTTAGCCCGTTGCTGCCGTTGGGCTGTCCATTTCCAGAAACCCCATCACTCGCACATCCAAACGCTGTCGTTTCTGTCGCCCTTTTCCACTTCAGCCTCCGCGTCGACGCCGACGCTACATTCGCCGCCTCCGGTCCGCGTCGAGCTCACTGAGTATGCCGGCCGAGGCGTCTTCGCCTCTCGGAGAATCGGTTCCGGCGAAGTCATCCACACCGCAAAACCCATCGTTGCTCATCCTTTTCTTTCTTCGATTCACAGCGTCTGCTATTTATGCCTGAGGAAGCTTCCGAACCGCGATAGCAGCTCAGGAGCTTCTGAGGCCGTGTCCTTTTGCAGTAAACAATGTGAAGAACAATCTAAGGTAACCATAATTACCCTTGCACGCATGCTTTTCAGTAATTTCTTGATGGGAGCATGTTTCTGTGATTTGGATTTCTCTTTTATATACTGTCCAAAGATGGGTGGAGGATGAGTCTAAAGGATTCAGGTAAAGCTTGAGTTCCTCATTTGAGAGTTCGGGTTCCATGCATTGTTCTTTTTGTCATCGAGCTATTGCACATAGTCGCCAGTTCTTTGAGTACTTTTAAATGATCCTTTCATCTGGAGTAGATATGAAGCACGATGCAGAATTTAGTAAATTTGTAAGATAACAATAGAGTGTGAAGCCGAATTTGGCCATAAAACTTTATACAAGAATTCACAAAACAGAAATTAGAAACTGATATTCTGTGTGAAGCTAAAGAGTTGGTTTAAGTATGGATATAGAAGGTGTTTGGCTAAGCTTATTTAACAGATCTTATAAGCTCATTCATCTTATAAGCTTTAAAAACATCTTATAATGTGTGTCCTTTAATAGATTCGTGTGTCTTAGTATCCTAACCTAACTGCATCTTTATTTAGTTTTACAGTTTATTACCCTACCTTCTGTTGGGTTCTCCTCCCTCTTGGTTTTGATCCTTCTTAATTCATCTTTTGTATTCCATCTTGACTTTATTCACTTATAACTTCTACTTCATGTCATTAGAAGTTTTACGATGTTGAGAAGAAGGCAGATTGGTCGAGTTTTAATGAATATTGTCGGTATGTCGATCTCCACTGACCTCTTATTGTAGTATTTGATGATATGGATATTCACTATTCCTTCTGAAGACTGCAGGGTCTAAAATATCCACTTCTAGTCAAGCGGTTGGCTTGTCAGGTTATTTCTGGATTCTTCCCCTCTGACGTTCTCGACATACTTCAACCAGAGATTCCAACCTCTGATAGAATTAATCAGGTATGCATCTCCAGTTTCTTAAGAAGGCCTTACTTTTTGCACATGGAATTTGTATAGGTAATCACCTTCTTCTGCTCTAAGACACCTAATAAAAGATTGTATTGGCTTAAGAAGTTGGTCAGAGTGGGATATACACTTGTATCGAGGTTGTTTTACTTGGTTATTTCATCAGAAGCAAAGTAGATGTTTATACTCGACTCTGGCCAAAGGCTGAAGAAACATATTTTGTTGAACCTACATGAGCTTTCCCACAAATGAATGCAAAAGTTCTATAGAGTCATTCTGCAGGTAGATTTTTTGTAAATGTTGAGTTTCTACCTAGTCTAAAAGTTTCATGTGATAGAGGAGAGCTCTGATTAGGGGTTGCAAGTAGGCTGGTTGGCAAATCTTAGTGGATTCAACTTGGTTTGAGTTTGTGTCAAAAAGAAGAAGATTCGAAACAGGTTGCGTCAATTTGTTTGAGCTTCCCTCCTTTTGTTTTCAAAGATTTCTCCACCGCCCTCCTTAAAGGGGAGTGGGGGGGGGGATTGTTTTTCATATTTGTGTTTCTGTATCAACCCCTTTTGACACGACCATCTCTCAGCCTGACCAACTTTTTTTAATCCAGTGTTTGTTGGTGAGGCTTAACTATGATACTAATGTGGGATTTATATGATCTTGGGTCTTCCATTTTTGTAGCTAGCTTTTGAGGTTGTGTTCTCTCGGTAACATTTTAGTAGACTGAGGGTGGGTTCATGGGTTTTGAACCATTTTCCACCAATGTTTATGTCTTTGGACCTTCAATACTTCCTCGTACCACAAATTTCTGTTTGGACCTTCTTCTTCTTCTTCTTTTTTTTTTTTTTTTTTTTTTTTTTCAAAAATTCGGCCCTGTCATTGCAGAGAACCTTCTTCTTCTTCTTCATTTGTCTTTTCTCATCTTTTTCCCCCATTGATGCTCAGATGAAAAAGGAAGTTGCCCTGCTAAGAAGCACTATTGAGGACTCGGATATTGAAAGTGAGCAGATGGCATGTATCCTTGTGCAGTGAAGTTTATCGACATTTGAATTTGTTGAAGTTTCTGTTACCCTGATCTTTGGCATGCACTCTTGAGTCTATTTCATGAAAAAAATTCTTCCGTGGTGAAAGATTGTGTCTTTGACTTAGTAGTTCTGACTGAAGAATGGTATACTGGAGTTTTGTCACGGATTCGTATCAATGCCTTTCGTATTGAATTGGCCGTAGGATCGTATGAAGATCTTCTTTCGTCAGCAGCAGCATCTGTAATAGCAGAAGCTGCTGTTGGAAATGCCGCGTTTATGTGCTTCCATCCTTGTACAACCATGATTGTGGTAAGATTCCTTATTTATCGGCAAGCTCAGTGCTTACCTTTTCCTTGTTAGCCATTCATAGTCAATCTTAATTTTTAATTGTTTTTGCATTTTTAGCATATATAGCATTCTACTACCGATTTACTTCCAAATTTATCTCCAACAGTGTCTGTAGTTGGTGTTTATGGGCAATAAGAGTGTAAAAAGTACAAGGTGTGGCCATTGGCCCATGTAATTTTGGCAAAAAAGCAGCAATAAAAATAGTAATGTGGCAAGTCCTTGCACGTGACGTTGTTTCTCCCTTTTATTGCAGATCCTAATGTAAATATTTGGTGGACAAAAGCGTGAATGCTAAAATAAAGGCTCTCCGAGACATTGAAGAAGGTCCTTTCTTTTGACTTAGTGTTATATTTAATTAGTTCCATTAATTATGGTTTAATGAGAACGTGTGATCTAGAGAAGAGGTTGTGAATGCTGAAACCTGCAGTTTATGCTTTTGGCCAACCTTCACAATACTTTTTCTTACTCCACAAGTACTTGTATTTCAAGAATATGGTGTTAAATAATTAGCTGTTTGTGCTAGGCTGAAGCCTTCTGTGACTCTTTAAAGACAGTTACAAAAATAGTTCTCACTCTCAACTCTCAAGAGCCAAGAGTTCATAAATAAGAAAAGGGGGAGTTCCATTTCATACCTTTTTCTTTGTATTTTCACCTTTACAACTATGCAATGGCGGAGGGAGGGGGCCAACCTGCGCCCCCCTCCTTTTCAAAAAAAAAAAAAAAAAATTATACTAAGAAAAAAAATTGAAAAGTATTTTTGTTAGGATTTGTATGTTTTTTTAATTCTTTTATCCGGCCCACCCTATTTTTTTCGTGTCGGGCCACCCCTATATTTTTCCTGGGTCCGCCATTGCAACTATGCCACATTACGAGATCAAAAAATTGTTTCTCCTAATTGAGTTATTTTTCCTTTTTCGTTGTTGCTATCATATATAGTGATCAACAGCAGTAAATCACCCTTGACATATACCCCCCTCTCCTCCCCCCGCCGAAATCCTGTAGCTACCCCATTCAAGTAGTAGTGTAATACCATAAAGCTTTGTTGATTTATGTTGCATGTTTTCATTGTCAAACACAGAAGATTGACACTATTATGAAGTACTAAATCACGCTTTATACGTTTGGTGGCTAGATTATTGAAAGTGCATAATGTTTTAAGTACTTGTATGGCTCTGCAGGGGAAGAATTGCGGATGTGCTACATTGATGCAAGTATGGATTATGAGGCTCGGCAAAAAATACTGTATGAAGGATTTGGTTTCCGATGCAACTGCCTTAGATGTGTGTCTAAGGACTAAACTGGTACTAGTGGAGTGGAGAAGGGAAATAGAATTACATTAATGCAGATGTTCGACACATGAAAGCAGTGATGAAAATAAGACGAGACAAAAGAAAAAAACCTTTGTTGCATGTTTTTGTTTTACTTAGTTTTGCTTGTAGTCTTTGGTCACAAAATGGAAGTAGTTATATAGTCTTATTAGCAAGGAACTAATGTTGAAATGTACATTCTCCCGTCACTTTATCATGGAGTTCGACTGCTTTTGCTTAATGATCCTGCTTTTGCTTGTGTAGGGTTAATCCTTAGGATTATAATTGAAGACAGGTATATTCGAATGTAATTAAAGTAGTTCTGATAATAATTTAATGGCCTAATTTGTTTGATATTATCCGGCGGTAGTGGTAAAACGATTTTTATATGAATTTTTCTCTTTCTTTGTAGGAATAACTACAAAAGACCCCCTGAGGTTTGGGCTAATTACAGAAAGACCCTGAGGTTTTTGAAAATTACAGAGGTTTGATTTTGTTTTTTTTAAGGGGTTAACTCATAACTGCGATATTTTCATACATGTTAGGGTGTTTTTTGTTAATTTTTTGCTTATAAAGGAGGAAAATGTAAGATGGAATCAAATCTCATGATGGTTTTTGTAATTTTTAAAAACCTCAGGGGTTTTCGTAATTATCCCTTCTTTTTTACTAAGGAAAGAATAATATAATAAGAGCTGTAATGTTTAAAATTGACTAGTGAGCATCATAAATGAAATTCTAGGTAATGAAATGAATAACATAGTACAAAAGAATACCGCTTTGCTGATGCAGATATTCTTGACTTTTTATTGATCATTGACAACTCATAAGCCTCATATACCCATTTTTCTTACACACAAAACTATGCACTACATCTGGGAATTTTTGAACAGTTTTCATCACCCAAAATTTCAACATTCTTCCAATTTCTACCTCTCAAAACTCATCATATCCATTCAAAACTAGTATGGATATGAAGACTTATGCATTAAGAGGTGTCAATTAGTTGACTCTATCTTTCACTGATATGTAAGTCAATGCTTACACACAAAACACCAAAACTATTTACTATTTTTGGTTTTTGCATTCATCACTTGGGGTAGGTTTCAACTTTCATGCATCAAACAAAATTTAAGACAGGTGGATAAATTTTGCATGAACTTCCAATTTCTTATATATAATATATATAGATATATATAACACCAGTCATACACAAATGCAATTAATTATCATCTGTCACACATAAATTTAAGGGATTAGTATTTAGTACAAAAGAACCCCTGAGGTTAGGAATAATCACAAAAAAACCCAGAGAAATTACCATCTTGACGTTTGATTTCCGTCTTATATTTTCCCTCGATCTTGAATTAACCTAACGGAGTTTGCTGAGGTTATCAAATATTTTATGTTACATCCTTCAACTTTTTTAAATATTACAAATAGTCAGACGAAAAGTTGGGATTGTTTGTAATATTTACAAAAGTTGAGGGACATAACTGTAAACTATTTAATAACGTCAGTTCAACTAACTGTCTGTCGAGGTAAAAATTTAAGACAATATCAAACCTCACATGACATTTTTTTTCTTTGTATTTATGGGGAAAAAATGAAAAAAAAATACATATATTTTTTTAAGGGGAAAAATAGTTGATTAGGGGGAAAAATTCCGGCTAGGGGTAACCATACGGGCTGATGACGCCCCTGCATAAGAGTGCTATAAATTATGAACAGTGCACCAACTATGAGAATCAAATTTTGACATTAACATGATGGCAACCATAATATCACCCAACCCTGCCATGCAAGACCTCAAGCTCACATTCCAAGAATCCACCCTTATTTTCCCCTCCCAACAAACTCAGAAAAAATCATTTTTCTTGTCCAACTTAGAACAGTTCCTCAATTTCAATGCCCAAACAGCCCACTTCTTCCACGCCAGCCCAGATTTTCCACCAAAAACTGTGGCCCAAAGGCTCAGAATGGCTGTAGAAAAGGTGCTGGTGCCATATGATTTTATGGCTGGTAGGCTCAAGTGGAATGGGCCATTGGGCCGGGTCGAGATTGAGTGCAATGGGGCTGGGGTGGGCTTCGTGGTGGCTTGTTCAGAGTTGTCGGTTGATGAGATTGGGGATTTGTTTTGTCCTAATCTGGGATTCAAGCAACTTGCTGTCCAAAGATTGGAGAATTTGGATGATCATGATCAGCCTCTTTGTGTTATTCAGGTCAGTGCAAACTATACCTTGTACTTATAGGAAGGAGAATAATCAAGTCTATTTAAACAAGGGATAATTACAAAACTATCCCTGAGGTTTTGGGTAATTACAAAAAAATCTAGAGAAGTTTGAAAATTACAAAAAGAACTTGATTTTTGATGTCTTAAATGTAAGGAGGTAACTCTAATATTTTTACAAATGTAAAGGGCATGTTTGAAATATTTTTGCTTGTGAAGGGGCAAATTGTAATACAAAATCAAACCTCAAGGTGTTTTTTGTTATAGCTTAAACCTCGGAGGTAGTTTTTGCGATTTTCCCTTTAACAATTCTCGTTTTTACTTATATGGTGGCTGTGGTCTTAGATTAAAGGGATAATTGCAGAAAAAAAATATAAAAAACCCAAAGATATTTGAAAATTACGAAAAATCCATTGAGGTTTGATTTTGTGTTAAATGTAAGGGGGTGTTCGAAATGTTTTTGCTTATGAAGGAGGTAAAATATAATACAAAATCAAACCTCACGTTTTCTTTTTGTAATTTTCAAGAAACATGTGGGTTTTTTTTGTAATTAACCCAAACCTCTGGGGTGATTTTTTTAATTATCCTAAATTACATGACTTATGTGTACTATTGGTAAAAAGTATACAAGTTTAAGGTATTGCATGCACTAGCCAAATAATATCTACCGATTAAAATCTTACAGTGATCCATGCAGAATCTCCTATTCCGTTCTTTATTTCGCTTTGTATATAGGTGTGTGTCACGTGTATAAAATGATATCATAATTGTACATATAACATTTGCATAGTTTATTAGAAGAGTAGAATGAAATAAAGATTAGACTGAGAATGATCAAGTATATTTAAGGATATCTAATATTTGATCCTCTGATGATTATCATCTATTTAAGAAATTCTGATTTTTACTATCTATATCTATTTTCTGCTTCTACTTTATCAATTTCTATTTTTATTTTTATTTTTCAGAAAGAGATAGTACTTCAGAAACAAAAAAAAAAAACACAAAAAATCCACAAAACTAAATAAAAAGAGAACGTACAAATTTCAATACAAAAAAAGAAAAAGAATATTATTATTTCTAAATATAGTTGTTCTTTGTGATCATCATTTGTTAAAGCGATAATTACAAAAACTACCCCTGAGGTTTCAGTTAATTACCAAAAAAACCCATAGATGTTTGAAAATTACAAAACCCCTTGAGGTTTGATTATGTGTTAAAAGTAAGTGGATAACTGTAATATTTATTACAAATGTGGGGGGTAAGGAGAGTTGATATGTTTTTGCTTATCAAGGGGTAAAGTGTAATACATAATCAAACTTAAGGAGTTTTTTTGTAATTTTCAAAAACATCTGGTTCTTTTTTGTAATTAACTCAAACCTCAGGGGTAGTTTTTGTAATTACCCCTTTGTTAAATGCAATAATGCTTTAAGATGCATGTCAAGCTATTACTTAAACAAACACGATTTCAGATAATTAGACGTTTCCAAGGCTGTAGGAATTTATGTGGCACAACATTTTTACACACTAATCACAACCTCAAATCTCATTTGTTTGTCATTAAAAAACTGCAGGTAACATCATTCAAATGTGGAGGTTTCGCAATCGGAATGTCAGTAAATCACATGTTGTTGGATGGCCTAGCTGCAAAAATGTTTCAAGAAAATCTAGCCTCACAAGCATTTGATGATCACAAGCCTTTGCCATTCATCCCATTTCACAACCGCCACCTCCTTGCCGCCAGATCACCGCCGCTCGTTGCATTCCCACACCCGATTTTCTCAAACCCGTCGGCCCGGTTATCGGCCCTCCACGTCCCGGTTCCAAACGAGAACTTCGACTACATAGTCCTCAAAATAACCCCAAAAGACATCGGTTTTCTGAAGTCCAAGGCAAAACCAACATCAGATCATAACGTGTCGATAAAAATCACGAGCTATAACGCCGTGGCAGCTTTATATGGCGTTGCAGAGCTTTATCGTCGTGCGATATCGATAAAAATAAAGACAAAGAAATCACTGTTCTTAATATCATGGATATAAGGTCGAGGATGAATAATGCTCTGCCACTTGAGTATTGTGGCAATGCGATATTTGGCGGTTACGCATTGGCAAAATGTGAAGATATCAAAAAATGGCCGTTTTGGAGCTAGTGAAAATGGTGTCGGAAGGGCTGGCTAGAGTGACAGACGAGTACGTGAAATCTGCTATAGACTGGCTTGAGGTTAACAAAGGGATGCAATTTGGAGATTGCATAGTGACTTCATGGTTGAGGTTGGGTTTTGATCAGGTGGAATTCCCGTGGGGTAAGCCCGCGTGTTGCGTGCCTGTGGCGAACCAACTGGAGCGTCTTTGTTGGGTGTTTTCTGGTGCCGATGGCGATATTAACGTCTTGGTTCAACGTCCTGCTGAGGAGATGGAGAGATTTCAATTCCACTTTCATAGCTTCTTTGAAAATAGTACTGATTAGATCATATGAGGCTACCGATGAATGGCCGTGATTCAAAAGTGTGGCGTGTATCGTGATCCAACGGTTCAAACTTCTTGTGCCGCTATGGTCACAAAGATCATGTGTTTGCTTCTATTTATGATTCAGTGGCTCTGTAGTTTGATTAATTACAGTGAGAGTGTGGTGTTGCTTTTGTTGTATAAATGTGATCAGTGTTTGTGTATTTGTTTTGTTTAGGCCAATGCTGGTGTTTATTACTGGTAGATACGGATAATTACAAAACACCCCATCAGGTTTGGACTAATTACAATAAAAATCCAGAGATTTTTAACATTACAAGAAAACCTGTTATGTTTGATTTTGTGGGTAACTGTATTATTTCAATAAATGTCATGGGGGTTTTTGAAATGTCTTTTGGCTTATAAAGAGGAAAAATGTAAGACAGAATTAAAAGTCAATGGGGATTTTGTAATTT